>JALMGJ010000011.1:13990000-14337500 GCA_023362775.1 Charina bottae
CTTTTATCCTGGTGTGAATGCTTCGTTTTGTGGTTCCGATGTATACTTGTCCACAGCTGCATGGTATGCGGTATACTCCTGCAGTGGTGCGGGGATCCCTTTTTGTCTTTTGCTGATTTTAGCATTTGTTGTATTTTTCTGGTGGGTCTGAAGACTGTTTGAAAGTTGTGTTTTTCCATCAGTTTTCCCATGCGGTCAGTGACTCCTTTGATGTAGGGCAGGAATACTTTGTTTGTGGGGGGCTGTTTTTCTTCAGTTGGATGTTGTTTTCTTGGTTTGATGGCTCTTTTTATTTCATTCTTGGAATAGCCATTTGCCTGTAGGACCCAATTCAGATGGTTAAGTTCATTGTTGAGAAATTGGGTTTCACAGTTTCGATTAGCACGATCCACCAAGGTTTTGATCATGCCTCTCTTTTGTCGTGGGTGGTGATTGGAATTTTTGTGTAGATATCGGTCCGTATGGGTGGGTTTTCTGTATACTTTGTGTCCTAGTTTGAGGTCCGGATTGCGTATGACCAGCGTATCTAAAAATGGAAGTTTGCCATCAGTTTCTTTTTCCATGGTGAATTGTATATTGGGGTGGATGCCGTTTAGGTGGTCCAGAAATTTCTCCAGTTCTTCTTCAGTATGACTCCAAATTGCGAAGGTGTCATCCACAAACCGGAACCAGACTGTTGGTGTAATGGGTGCCGATTCCAAAGCCTGTTTTTCAAAGTGTTCCATGTAAAAGTTTGCTATGACTGGGCTCAGGGGGCTTCCCATGGCAACGCCATCCATCTGTTCGTAGAACTCATTCTCCCATTGAAAGTAACTAGTTGTTAGGCAGTGTTGAAATAAAGCTGTAATGTCTTCTGGGAAGATTTGCTTGATGAGTGCCAGGGTGTCCCTTACTGGCACCTTAGTAAACAGGGAGACCACGTCAAAGCTGACCAGTTTGTCCGTGTGGTTGAGTTTTAGGGTGCTGATTTTGTTGATGAAGTGTCCTGAGTCTTTGATGTGGGATGGAGTCTGTCCAATGTGGGTCTGTAAAAGGGTTGCCAAATGTTTGGATAATTCATATGTCGGGGAGCCAATGGCACTTACAATGGGTCTGAGTGGGATCGAGTCTTTGTGGATTTTGGGGAGTCCGTATAGTCTAGGTGAGAGAGCTTCTGTCTTGCAAATACGTTGTAGTACGTTGGGATGCAGGGAGGAGCTCTTTATCAGTGTGTTGGTTTGCTTCATGACGGGATCCGACCAGCAAAATCATGAAACAAACCAACACACTGATAAAGAGCTCCTTGCCTTTGTCCGCAGGAAGGATGATGATGTCTGGGTCCGAATTGAGGGTTTCAGGAGAGAAACACCATAGAGACCCTCAATTCGGACCCAGACATCATCATCCTTCCAGCGGACAAAGGCAATGCCACGGTAATTATGAACATAGATGAATACAAAGACAAAATCAGAGAATTACTAGACCCCACCACATACAGAACAATAAGACGGGATCCGACCAGCAAAATCATGAAGCAAACCAACACACTGATAAAGAGCTCCTCCCTGCATCCCAACGTACTACAACGTATTTGCAAGACAGAAGCTCTCTCACCTAGACTATACGGACTCCCCAAAATCCACAAAGACTCGATCCCACTCAGACCCATTGTAAGTGCCATTGGCTCCCCGACATATGAATTATCCAAACATTTGGCAACCCTTTTACAGACCCACATCGGACAGACTCCATCCCACATCAAAGACTCAGGACACTTCATCAACAAAATCAGCATCCTAAAACTCAACCACACGGACAAACTGGTCAGCTTTGACGTGGTCTCCCTGTTTACCAAGGTGACAGTAAGGGACACCCTGGCACTCATCAAGCAAATCTTCCCAGAAGACATTACAGCTTTATTTCAACACTGCCTAACAACTAGTTACTTTCAATGGGAGAATGAGTTCTACGAACAGATGGATGGCGTTGCCATGGGAAGCCCCCTGAGCCCAGTCATAGCAAACTTTTATATGGAACACTTTGAAAAACAGGCTTTGGAATCGGCACCCATTACACCAACAGTCTGGTTCCGGTTTGTGGATGACACCTTCGCAATTTGGAGTCATACTGAAGAAGAACTGGAGAAATTTCTGGACCACCTAAACGGCATCCACCCCAATATACAATTCACCATGGAAAAAGAAACTGATGGCAAACTTCCATTTTTAGATACGCTGGTCATACGCAATCCGGACCTCAAACTAGGACACAAAGTATACAGAAAACCCACCCATACGGACCGATATCTACACAAAAATTCCAATCACCACCCACGACAAAAGAGAGGCATGATCAAAACCTTGGTGGATCGTACTAATCGAAACTGTGAAACCCAATTTCTCAACAATGAACTTAACCATCTGAATTGGGTCCTACAGGCAAATGGCTATTCCAAGAATGAAATAAAAAGAGCCATCAAACCAAGAAAACAACATCCAACTGAAGAAAAACAGCCCCCCACAAACAAAGTATTCCTGCCCTACATCAAAGGAGTCACTGACCGCATGGGAAAACTGATGGAAAAACACAACTTTCAAACAGTCTTCAGACCCACCAGAAAAATACAACAAATGCTAAAATCAGCAAAAGACAAAAAGGGACCCCCGCACCGCTGCAGGAGTATACCGCATACCATGCAGCTGTGGACAAGTATACATCGGAACCACAAAACGAAGCATTCACACCAGGATAAAAGAACATGAAAGACACTGCAGACTACAGCAACCGGAAAAATCTTCAGTAGCTGAACATGCTCTCAAGCAAACGGGACACAAAATCCTATTTGAAAACACAGAAATACTGGACAACACCAAAAGCCACTACACCAGATTATACAGAGAAGCCATTGAAATTCACAAACACCAGCACAGTTACAATAAAAAAAAAGAAGTAAGTTTAAAAATTAGCAAAACCTGGCTACCAGTCCTGAAAAACACAGCCTGCAAAAGGTCAACGAACTCAGTCCAACCACCAGGACATGGGAATACTTCTCACAATGAACATGCTAATCACGCTCATCAGCCACTCGTTAACATTTCAACACAACAAAAAACCCCACCTAATCTCCTATAATTTAGCTCTATAAATAGAACATTGCCACTCTACCTGGGCACAGAGATTTTGCTTCTATCTTTGCTCCTGCCCTCTGAAGATGCTGGCCACAGATGCTGGCGAAACGTTAGGAACCACAACTTCCAGAACACGGCCACACAGCCCGGAAGACCCACAACAGCCATTTTTTAAAGGTTGTTAATAATAATAATAATTTATTATTTATTTAATTTAATTTAATTTATATTACCGCCCATCTCCCCCATCTGGGACCCTGGGCGGTTCACAATAGAAACAGTTAAAACATAAATGAAAAATTTGCAATATAATAAATAATATAAAATCCAAATAAAATTCAAGATGTTAAAATGGTGATAGTAGGAGGCTTCATGGGACCAGCCATCCCCAAGAGGAGATGTTAACATTTCCCTCCCAGGCAAGCCGGCAAAACCAGGTCTTTAGATCTTTTTGAAAGGTCGGGAGCAAGGAGATCCGCCTCAGCTCTGGGGGTAAGATATTCCAAAGGGCGGGTGCAACTGTAGAGAAGGCCCACCTCCTGGACCCCATTAGATGGAACTCTTTAGTTGATGGGGTCTGCAGCAAGCCCTCTCTGACTGATCGGGTGGGATGGGTCGATGTTCTAGGGATGTGTCAGGGAGACTCTAGAGAGCAGAGAAGAAGGCTGGACTATAGATAAGAAGCGAGCACGTAGCTCAGAGAGCCTAGCCTATTTTCCCAAACGTCAGAAGAAAGCTCCGCCCTAGGGTGAGCTGATATTCTGGGGAACCTTCAGGCACTGTTAGTTTAGCAGGATTTTGCTTGTAGGTATGCAATAAACACTAGAGACTAGATTCCTGGCCTCGGCGTGTTATTTCTGCACCTACACATGACAGGATGAGACGGTCCCTCAGGTAACCTGGTCCTATGCCATGTAGGGCTTTAAGGGTGATAACCAACACCTTGAATTGGACCCAGAAGCAAACTGGTACCCAATGCAGCTCGTGCAGCAGAGGTGTCACATGTGCTGATCTTCTAGCTCCAATAACTGTCTGCATGGCCATATTCTGGACCAGTTGAAGCTTCCGGATACTCCTCAAGGGTAGCCCCATGTAGAGCGCATTACAATAGTCATATGGGAGATGACCAGGGCATGAGTGACTGTACGGAGGGACTCCCGATTCAGGAAAGGGCATAACTGGCGTACAACACGAAGTTGTGCAAAGGCCCTCCTGGCCACGGCTGCCACCTGCTCTTCAAGCAGGAGTTGTGAGTACAGGAGAACCCCCAAATTCCACACTGGTTCCGAATGGGTCAGTGCCACCCCATCCAGAACCAAAGATGACAACTTCCTAGACCCCGAGCAGCCGTCAATCCACAGCCACTCTGTCTTACTAGGGTTCAGCCAAAGCCTGTTGTTCCCCATCCAGACCCCCACGGCCTCCAGGCACTGAGAAAGGGCAGCAACCGCATCACTTACTTCACCCGGGATGGAAATGTACAGCTGAGTATCATCAGCCTATAGATGGTACTTCATCCTGTGGTGATGGATGATCTCACCCAGCGGCTTCATATAGATGTTAAACAGGAGAGGAGAGAGCACCGAGCCCTGCAGCACCCCACACAAGAGGGGCTTTGGGTCAGATCTCTCCTCCCCTATCACCACTGATTGGGAATAATAATAATAATAATAAAAATTTGTAAATATTAATTGTTTTTAGCCTTTTGTTTGCCGCCCAGAATCACTTGTTTTCTGAGTTTGGTGACCATATGAATTTGATGAATGAATAAATCAATAAATAAAATTAAAGATGTCCAGAAGAAGATTTTTTTCCCAGAAGATCATTTTTTTTAAGGAATAATATACCAGTGGCCAGATTTAGAAAAATAATGTCCGTATGTGAATTAGGTAAGGAAAAAACAAAGCAATATCAATTACAGGGTTTTACTATGATATGAAATATTTATATTAGAAACATATCATTTATTCACCCTCCATTTTCTTTTTCTTTTCTTTTTCCTTTTATCCCTTTCTCCTTCCATTTAGCTCCACCATTATTTAAGAAGACTCTCATTTAACAATAGTCTTGGGGAAACTGTTTCTTTTGATGAAAACAGAGAACTGAATGCTGGGTTTGATATTATCAATTGGGTGACGTTCCCAAATCAGACCTTTCTTCGGGTCAAGGTGGGAAGCATTGATCCCCTTGCTCCAAAAGACAAGGCCTTCTCCATTTCTGTGGATGCCATTGTGTGGCCCAGGCCATATTGTAAGGTACAGTGGATACAGAGGCATCTAATCCTTTGAAGTTTTTTTCAAGAACCGGTTTAATATTTGGACATGAAAATAAGTCTGTTGGCCTTTCAGATCTGGTTCATTTTCCAACACTATCTTTATGTTCCAAAGTTTAGGTGACAAAAATCCCAAACTAAAATGTTTCATGGAGTTAAAGTCCTTGAGATCAATGCAATCTCCACTTCCCCCTGGCTTGGTGCATTTCTGGTTCTCTCAATAAACCAACAAAGTAGTCCTATGGCACCACGAAGACCTAGTTATCCATCATAGCCTTCTTGCAAACCGATCAGGGAAGGGATCATCTGGGGGTCACTTTTATGGCTGTTTGGTGTTCTTTTTCTGCAACTGATACAGCAGTAAAAGTCCCAACTCTACTTTTCCTGTCAACATTAAAACTTCTGCTCTCATTTGCACACAGGAACCACCCTCTTCCTTGTGTAATGATCTTTGCCATTTGGGTCACAGGCGGACAAAGAAGGAAGGAAAACCTTTTTGCTGCTATGATTGCCTTCTATGCCCAGCTGGGGAGGTCTCAAGCCAGATGGGTAAGAGACAGTATTTCTGAGTTTCATTGCATCACATTGTGTTTGGTTTAGGACTCATTGCAAGGGGATGTGAGGACAACCTAACTTCAACATTGGTCAACCCATTGATTGGCTGATCTGCGTGGCAAAGTGGGTGTCACCTACCTCCTTTACCACTCCACGTTGTTCCTCCCAAATCTCTGTGCTTGGTGGAAGAGGAAGAATTCATTGGATGTACATTTCCTTTATGTTTCAAAAACACTCTACATGTGAATAGTAGTTCCCGAGACTGGGATATCTGTAATGAGCTAAGTCAGCTTTATATTTTGGTAGGATGACCCCCATGTCTAGATGGTTCTCATCTGTGAATGTTTGTGTTTGGGAAACATTGCAACCTGGCTTGGAGCTACTTGTGTGAGATAGAGTATCCCTGGAACACTGGTGATCTGGATGCAGTATATGAAAAAAAATTGTACAGAGAAATCATGCTTTTCTTTTTCAGACATGGATTCCTGCACCCCATGTCCAGAAGATCATTATCCAAACAAAGAGCAGGATCACTGCATTCCCAAAGTTGTAAGTTTTCTGAGCTACAGAGAACCTCTTGGGATCAGCCTGACCACTCTTGCTCTTTTCTTTGCTTGCACCACGGCTCTAGTGCTTTGGATCTTCCTTAAGTACAAGGAAACACCCATCGTCAAGGCCAACAATCGGAACCTCACCAACCTTCTGATCATTTCCCTCCTGCTCTCCTTCCTTTGTCCTTTACTATTCATTGGTCAGCCGGAGAAGGTGAGGTGTCTCCTTCGCCAAACCGCTTTTGGCATTATCTTCTCAGTGGCGGTTTCTTGCATTTTGGCCAAAACCATCCTTGTAGTTCTGGCCTTCATGGCCACCAAACCAGGCTCCAGGATCAGGAAATGGGTGGGGAAACCACTGGCTAATTCCATCGTCCTCTGCTGTTCCCTTACTCAAGTTGCTATTTGTACGGTGTGGCTGGCAACCTTTCCCCCATTCCCTCATGCTGACATGCACTCTCTGGCTGAAGAAATTGTCCTGGAATGCAATGAGGGTTCAGCTATCATGTTCTACTGTGTGCTGGGCTTTATGGGCTTCCTGGCCATGACCAGCTTCACTGTGGCGTTCCTAGGAAGAAAGTTACCGGACAATTTCAATGAAGCCAAGTTCATCACCTTCAGCATGATGGTCTTCTGCAGCGTCTGGCTCTCCTTTGTTCCAGCCTACCTGAGCACCAAGGGGAAACATGTGGTAGCTGTGGAGATCTTCTCCATCTTGGCTTCTAGTGCTGGGTTACTAGGCTGCATTTTCCCTCCCAAATGCTATATCATTTTGATCAGGCCTGAGCTGAATGACAGGCAGCAGCTGATGAGAAGGAATCAATGACCTGGAATGTATAGAATGTCAGCCCTGTTAAACTAAGCTTTAGTTTTTAATCCCATTGTATGGTTTAAAATGGTCACAAGCACACTGTTATTTTGAGAATCAGAGCAAGCCTACAATTACTTGGTTAGTTAATTTATATAACTGTTCTGAATAGATTTTTAAGGAGTTCCTAAATGTTTGAGTGACTTCTCGATTTCTGTTAAGAAGCTGTTGCACAGCCTTGGTGGTATTGCTTAGAAACCAGAAATTCTTTTCTCCTTCAGATTTCACATGGGGAGGAAACATCAGCATTCCATACTGCAAAATACATACTGGAGGAGTAACTAATCTTTGATGTGAAAAAGATTGGCTAACCAATCTTGGCTGTGAAAAATGCTAAGCTGTGGAACACCTTTTTAACACTTCGATGGGAGACCATTCCAAATATTCTGTGTTGTAGTCTAGACTGGGAGGTAAAATAGACTAGATGAGTTAATCTCACTTTAAGCTGTATGAAGGAAGTTGGTCAAAAGTCCTCACTGATATTGCTGAATGCAGTGCATATTCTTTTTTTTTTTCCATAAGTTTTATTAAATTTTAAAATACATATTAAGAAATAATACAAAAGAAAAGAAATAGAAATACAAAGTAAGAAAAAGGAAAAGAAAAAGTGAAGTCAAAAAATAACAAACAAAGAAAATATAGAAAATAGATGTCCTCCAATTTATCCTTGAACTTTAAGTACAACAATTAACTTTAAATGTTAGTCCTTTATACAATACACAGAAACTTTTCTTTGTCATATACCCTTTGATTTCTATAATCCAATCTTCTGTTCTTCATATAGGTTTCGCCTTTCTTGATATCTTCCAACAATCCATCTCTGGTTTCTACTCCTTAGAATAGTAATCAAATGTTCATTGTTGCATCAATTAAATGTTTTCCATTTGCTCTTTCCACTTTTACATCTATATTTATATCTTCAATAAAGTCCAATTAGTATAACAAATAAAGGCCTTATCTACGTCTAATAAAATACAGTATATTCTGTTCATGTTATGACTATATATTCCATTAATACATAATCTAACATATTACATAACATAATACATAATATAGCAAAAATACAAAACCTAACATAACATATAACCTAATACATACAACATATTCTTGTAATAACCTACATTCTAATTCCATCTCATCATCTCATTGTCTTCTCATAAATGTGTCTCCAGAAAGAGTAATATATAATATCAACATATTTATTTATAATCTTGTATCTTACACTTAAAATATCATGTTTTTATGCATCTGTAAGTTTCTCATATCTGTGCTTACTCTGTATACAATACCAAATCCGCATTTTCATTCACCTTGCATTCCAAATCAATATCAATAAATCTCCTGTTTAGGTTATGCCAATATCACAATATGCAACTTGTTTATTTCTGTAACTCATGTGGGATATCAAAATGTTTATTTTGCCATATCTATCAATTTGCATATTAAAATCTTCCTGTCTCAGCTGCCACAATGTATTTATGCCCAAACATTTAATAGACCACTTCCTGTAAAATATCATAATCTTCTTCTGTACCAATACATTCAAAGTCCTCTTTCCCTGTTTCTCTACTGGTTCGAAAGGTCTTTCCTCTGTTTCTAAATCTGTCCCTTGTATCTTCTGTTCCTGAGCCATCAAAACTATTAATATACGTTCTATGGATTTCTTAATTTGCAAAAAATTTTTGCTGGTTTCTTCCTTAAAATCCTGAAGTGCTGTGAGAAATGCCATGTTCAAATCGTAATCAGCTGTCGTAGCCAAAACAAAAAATTTTCTCAGGGGAGCAGGGAACAGCTGTTCTATTATTTATCAATAATGTCTATTTCTTTAAGTAAGAAAAGCTTTTAAAGTAAGAGATGAAAAAATTCCACAGAGCAGTATTTCAAACAGTTTGTAAAAGGAAAGATGAAGATATATTCCACATGAAAGATAGTCCTTTCTAAAAAAAAGTAGAAAAAAAAGAAGGTAGAGAGGCACACATTCTCTATACTTTATTCTTTATTCTTCTTTATTCTTCAGGCTGCAAGCTGCTTAACCCAAACAAACAATTTCTCAAAAGTCAGTTAGTTTGTCGAGTAAGAAATACCAACAAAGTCTCTTAAATCCCAATTTCTCTGATACAAAAGAAAGGCAGAAAAATACAAAACTTGTTCACTATGTTGCCAAAATAAAATCTATCAAACTTCCACCAAAATTAATTATAGCAAAGAAAACACAAAATTAGCCAACATTTTGAACGAAGTCCAAAGATAAATTTTAGATAATAAAAAATGTGCTAATCTAAAAAAAAAAACTAATATAAAGTGGTCTAAAAGCTGGCTGTCACTCTTGTGTCTCCCAAGAGACTTACGTTCTCTGCAGAGCTAGAATCCTCCTTCGGCCATTTCATTGCATTCACCCCGTTCTTCTCCGCGGTGGAAACAACAAAGAAAAACAGGAGTGGGCAATTACAATGGCTCTGTGAGCAATCTTCTGGTTCCCCCTTCTCCAGGGGAAAACTTCAGTGGTCTATAGACCCCTGCAAACAAGATAGAAAGTTAGCCAGGTCTCAGAGCTCAGAGCTCTGAGAAACTCTGACTTGTCGAGTTGCCAGCCAGGCTTGGAGTCTGCAGTGCATATTCTTGATAGGTCAGTTGAATAATCTTTTTATACTGGATTTACAAAAGGGGTTTGTTAAAGATGGCAACGATTTTGGTAGAAGAGACAAAGAGAGCATGAAAAGAAAGCAAATGTTAGGATATTATTTGAGGGGACTAAAGATTATTGGGACAAAGGGGAAAGAATACAAAATCCGTTTATGTGATCAAGGCTAAAATAGATGGGTTTTTATCTTTGGTAACGTTTAATGGATTTTTGCTGATCAGGACTTGGTGACAATGCTTTAAAGGTTTTGTTTATCTGAAGAGATGTGATGGGGGGATTTGTTTAAATAGAAAATGAGATATAAATGTAAAAGGAAGGATTCAAAGTGGGTTTATTGGATATAGTTTGTAATAGTTATTGTCAGGTTGCAAATCCTGCCATAAACCAGCACAGGCTTGGAGAAGATTTGTGTCAGCAAGACAGAGCACTGTGAGGGGGCGGGAGCGCATTCCAACACAGCAGCCAGAGTCAGTTAGGGACTGTTTTGCTGATCGACAAGGTCGTCCACCTGGAGCCAGCTCGGAGTCAAGCCCCAAAGGGAGGGGGCTGCAAATGAGTGGGAAAGTTAGAGATGGACAGTGTTACTGGGAGGGGCTGGGCAGTGGGGTGGATTTGAAGCTCGACGGGTCCGACATGAAAGTGGGTCCTGTTGAGTTCTACACTGAGGCTGAAAAACTGGACTATCTGGGTTATAGGGTGTCAAGTAGGGGAATTGAAATGGACCGGGCAAAGGTGCAGGGTGTGCTGGGGTGGGAACCCCCATGGACTAGAAGGCAGTTGCAGAGTTTCTTGGGGTTCTCAGATTTCTTTCATCAGTTTATCCTGAACTATGTTCAGATAAAAGATAAAGAGATAAAGAGCCTCTTGATGAGGGTGAAAGAGGAGAGTGCAAAAGCTGGCTTGAAACTCAACATTAAAAAAACCCAGATCATGGCATCTGGTCCCATCACTTCCTGGCAAATAGAAGGGGAAGAAATGGAAGCAGTGACAGATTTTATTTTCTTGGGCTCCAAGATCACCGCAGACGGTGACTGCAGCCATGAAATTAAAAGACGCTTGCTCCTTGGAAGGAAAGCTATGGCAAACCTAGACAGCATATTAAAAAGCAGAGACATCACCTTGCCGACAAAGGTCCGTATAGTTAAAGCTATGGTTTTTCCAGTAGCAATGTATGGCTGTGAGAGTTGGACCATAAGGAAGGCTGAGCGCCGAAGAATTGATGCTTTCGAGCTGTGGTGCTGGAGAAGACTCTTGAGAGTCCCTTGGACTGCAAGGAGGTCAAACCAGTCAATCCTAAAGGAAATCAACCCTGACTGCTCATTGGAAGGACAGATGCTGAAGCTGAAGCTCAAATACTTTGGCCACCTAATGAGAAGAGAGGACTCACTGGAAAAGACCCTGATGCTGGGAAAGACTGAGGGCAAAAGGAGAAGGGGACGGCAGAGGATGAGATGGTTAGATAGCATCACCGATGTAATGAACATGAATTTGAGTAAACTCCGAGAGACAGTGGAGGACAGGAAGGCCTGGCGTGCTATGGTCCATGAGGTCACGAAGAGTCGGACACGACTGAACGACTGAACAACAACAAATGTTCAGATAGCATTGCCCTTGACTGATTTGTTAAAAATGAAAGATAAGGATGAGCCCCTAAAAGCGAAGGAACCTGGGGCAGCATTGAAATGGACCCAGGAATGTCAGGAGGCATTTGAGAAACTGAAAACTCTTTTTACAGCCGAGCCTATTTTAAAACATCCCGATCCAATGAAGCCCTTGGTCATTCAAACCGACACGTCATAAGTGGGCAATTGTATATGTGCTTTTGCAACTGGATGAGTAAAATGTGCTCAGGCCATGTGCATACATTTCCTGTAAATTTTCAGAGGTGGAAACGTGATGGCATGTGTGGGAGAAAGAGGCTTTTGCTGTGCATCATGCACTCTTGACCTGGAGGCACTTGCTCGAGGGTTCTCCACATCCATTTGAGGTGTGGACTGATCATAAAAATTTGGAAGCTTTGAGATCCCCCAGAAGGTTAAATCCTAAGCAAGTGAGATGGGCGGGTTTTTATAGTTGTTTCAACTTCACTTTGAAATATCTGCCTGGGAGGAAAAATCTCCTAGCCAATGCCTTATCCAGGCTGCCTCAGCATAATAGCCAGCATGAGGAAGTGAAAGACATGGTCCTGTCAACCCAACAAATGGGATTATCCCAACCTGATAGCCCCGGAGAGGATGAAGTAGACCCAAGTCCTTTGCCAAAGCAGACTAGACTTGCGGCCATGACCAGAAGTCAAAATGCAGAGCCAGTCCCAGATCTAGAAACAGCCTTGCTGCATACGTTAAGGGCAGAGTTATACAAAGATGAATGGTTGCAAGAGAATGAGCAATCTCTGAAAGTCAAGGACTGTGGTGGTATGGAGACAGGCTGTATATACCCACGGTCATGAGGAAAAAGATCTTAGAGAGAAGTCATGATGCAAAAACAGCTGGGCACTTTGGGTTTGTAAAGACATTGCATTTGCTGAGGAGGCAATTTTCGTGGCTGTCATTAAGGAAAGATGTAGGAGAATACGTGACCACTTGTCCCACCTGTGCCACAGCAAAAAGGCAAGGAGGTAAGCCCAAGGGATTATTGCAATCTGTAGCAGACCCCTCTCAGCCTTGGAAGCAAATCACCATGGATTTTATAGTTGAACTTCCTGAAAGCAAGAAGAAGACTGTGATTTGGGTGGTCACCAATTTGTTTTCAAAGCAAGCACATTTTATACCTTGCACCAGCCTACCCACTGCAAACTAATTAGCCAAAATGTTTATCCAACATGTCTACCTTCTGAATGGGGTCCCTGAAAGGGTAATTAGTGACCGGAAGGTATTAGTGCCTAATAGTAATTCTCAGGGGTATGCAAAACCCATTATGACTGATGAGTGGACTGCTAGAATAGTCAGTAGCTGGCTAGCGCTTGCCAACCTAGCAATTCAAAAACATGCAAATGCAAGTAGATGAATACAGTAGGTACCACTTTGGTGGGTAGGTAACAGCGTTCCGTGTGCGTCATGCCAGCCACATGACCGTGGAAGCATCTTCGGACAACACTGGCTCTTCGGCTAACAAACGGAGATGAGCACCGCCCCCTAGAGTCAGACACGACTGCACAAATGTGCAGGGGGAACCTTTACCTTTACTTTTTTAGTAATGAAAGCAACATTACAGGAGGCTAAGGACACTTACAAGAAATTTGCAGATCGTAAACGCTCTCCTGAATGGCAAATGAAGGTGGGCAAAAAAGTCTATCTTTCCACTAAGTTTCTCCACTCTAGCCAGCCATCCAAAAAATTAGGTCCAAAATATGGGGGTCCTTTTCCTATTGTCAAGATAATTAAACCCATGATGGCACAACTCAAACTCCCAAGAAATTTAAGAAAAGTTCATCCAGTGTTCCACTGCAGCTTATGGAAGCCATACAAGCCGTCAGCCATTTGGCACCCAGAAGAACTTCACCCAACGCCCACAATGGTTGAAGGAGAACAGCATTTCGAAGTCCAAGGCATTTTGGATTCTCTGCACCATAGAGGTCAATTGCAGTACTTAGTCCAATGGGAGTACCTACCTAAGAGTTTCAGCGAGTGGGTTGCCAGCAAAAATGTTCGGGCTCTGCAGCTCACAACTCAATTTCATCTCCGGTTCCCAAACAAACCAAAATAATCTTCTAGTTACTAACTAATATATCTGTTTGTTTTGTTTTCCTACAGATTTCACCTGCTTGCCTAGACGAGCATGGCTGTCTGCTTTTCAACTGCATATATTCATTTTCTTCTGGGGTCAGCATGTCAGGTTTGCCCCAGTGCAAATCCTACCATAAACCTTGGCTTGGAGAAGATGCATGTCAGCAAGACAGAGTGCTGTGAGGGGGCAGGAACGCATTCCAACAGTGCGGCCGGAGTCAGTTAGAGACTGTTTTGCCAAACGTCAAGGTCGTCCACCTGGAGGCAGCTCGGAGTCAAGCCTGAAAGGGAGGGGGGCTGCAAATGAGTGGGAAAGTTAGAGATGGACAGCGTTACAGGGAAGGGCTGGGTGGTGGTGGGGATTTGAAGGTTCAGGCTTTTGGCGGGAATCCTCATTCGGGTCTTTAGCAATGCTTTGATTTGCATATCCCTAATAAAGCTTCTTCTACATTTCAAGTGGAGTGTATTGAGGAGACTGGTTTGGGGATTGCAATCAGGGACATCACGGTTATCTTGTTATTTCCGATCATCCTTAATGGACTTTTGCTGATTTAGATGGAGTGATTAAAGATTTGTTTATAGAGAATGAGGTGATGGTGAGATGGTTGGTTTCATTCTAAGAGGTGGTGATGCTGTTAATGCTGATTATACTTGCTGGGGATGATGGGGAGGTTTCTTCTTTTTCCTTCTTTTTCTGCACATTTTGTTTTTTATTTTTATGTATTTTTATCCTATGTAGTTTGTATTAGTTTTATCTGTGTAATATAATTTTAACAAAATTATTATTAAAAGAAAAAAGAAAACCAGGTCCCTGACCCACAATCACTAATAAATCACATCCTACAGTCCTCCAATCTCACCCTATCCAAACAACTGGGAGAAAAGCCAGTTGTCTGGATAGAGACGAAATTGTCAGAAAGTTAGTGGTGAGAATTTGAAAGGAAAAAATTCAATGTATGAAGCAGTATATACGCGTAGTAAAAAAAATAAAGCAAGCAAGGTATTGGTGGAAATTAGATTTCCTAAATTTAATTAGGATTACAGTGCTACTTCAGCATCACCTTTCCTCATTTTGCTGGGTTCTCTGCACTCAGGCTTAGGGATGAAAGTGTCCTATAGATAAAGTTCTGCTAGGAACAGATAAAACCATCTTGCAACATCTTGCAACGTATTATGGATATGGAAGCCAAGTGAGATTCTAGGTATGATCTGAGGAATTATATTAGGACAAGGGAGTTGATTTAGACATGTCCACCTGAGAAGCCTCAAACATTTGATTGTCCCATTGATATCAGTATGTGTCTTCAATTAAAGGTGGAACCACCCCAATCTCCCCTTCAACCATTTTAGGGTTGTAAGCTTCAAGTTAGAGAAGTAAGCAGGCAATGCATAATTGCTTTTCAGAATTTTCTACCAAATGGCTAGGAAGAGAGATGAGAAGGTGACTTCTGTGAATTTCTCCAGAGGAAGAACAACTTGTCCTATGGTTTCTCAAGGACAGGGTGTCCCCTTACCAGTATAAAAGAATATAAAAAGGATGGGAAAGGAATGAGAGAGAGAAAGTAGGCATAGACCATCAAGAGCTAGCAGGCCAATCAGTTGACAGCTTATCTCATGAATGGCAATGTGCTGAGGTGGAAGGAAACCTAGGAAGAAATGTTTCAGTTCATTCAAAGCCACTTAGCAGCCCTAATTATTTGAAATTCTATGTAAAAAATCGAATAAGAGCTGAGGGTTCAGTCTATTCAATCTATTTCTGGTGTTTGCAGCCTTCACTCTAGTATGGACATGGCAGATTCAGCTGATGAGTATCAGTTACCTATTTCATTTTAGAAGAATTGAAGAAAAGGAAAATGAGAAATATCAGTTACTTTTTGACAGTGGGGTTACTTGATATTAAAGCACTTTGTGATTGAGGAGAATAGCCCTATTTAGGATTTCTACACAAATTTATGCCTTTTGTGTAGATCAGGGCTTTCCAAAGTTTTCCCGCAGCGACACACCAACCACCGTTGGTGTGTCGCCACAGGAAAACCCGGAAGTGCCGCTATTGCGGCAGCACACAAAAACCCGGAAGCGCTGCTGCCGCTTTCGGTTTTTGCGCACCGCCGTTGGTGTGTCGCCGTGGGAAAACCAGGAAGCGCTGATGATGATCAGCGCTTCCGGGTTGTGTGGCGACACACCAGATTGTGTGTGGCGACACACTTTTGTGTCGCGACACACAGTTTAGAAAGCTCTGGTGTAGATAAAGAGAAGGCACATTTTTCTTTCTATTTATTTCTGCACATTTTAGTTCAACCCTTTCCCCTTTAGTCTCTCTTTTCTATCTTTTTGTATTTTATCTTTAGGTTGAAATTTTAATAAAGTTTCCTTAAAACAATAAATAAATAGAAGGTAGATTAAAGCCCCCTTTGAGTTGAAACACCCTTGAATACATAAGACCACAACCGTATTCTCGCTACCGTCATCCTTGGTGGGGTTGGAATGTTAAAGACGTCCCTTTTAAAGTGCTGAAACAAAGGTCAGTAAGAAATATTGTAATTGCAGCCAATTTATATATATTTAAAATACTCTAATAGTAAAAATCTAATTTAAAATCTACAGTAACCTAATACTGTATACTTATTTTAACTAAAACTATCTAAAGTAAATAAAATAGCTAAAATATACTACAGTATTAAAAAATAATATAAAATTAAAAAGGGCAGGAGCATTGAAAAATGTGTATTGCTGGGCTGCTTTGTTGGCTCCACCCCATTCAAAGTATTGAAAGAATGGTCAATAAGAAAGGAGGTCTGTCCTTGGGACCCAATTGTATTATTTCACATCTAAATTATTGTTTCCATATCTACATTATGAAACATTGCAACCCTCAGTTAAACAGATATTCCTGGTCTGAGGATGGATGAATTTATACAAAAACAATCTCAGTTAATATTTAGGAAAAGAGAAAACCTTTTCTGAAACGATAGGTTAGAAAATGACTTTCTTCTGCTACATTGGAAAGAACTTCTAATGATGAGTAGGTTGTTAAATTCCCCCAAATTATCCAATTGATGCTGATTACTTGGACAACTCCTCCAGGCGAGAAGGGATTTTCTGGTAGTGACTAACAAAACAGTGACTCAAGATTAAAGAGAATTCCTAATCTGTGCTGGAACTTTCAGAGCAGGGATTTTGATGCAATTGGGAGCCCTAATGAAGTTGACGCTGCTGGCCATGCAAGAATAGCACAGAAGACACCAACACTTGAACGAATGAAAAGGAACGGGTGACTTGACCTTAAGGAGAAGATGTGAATGCAAGACGATGAACATTATTCCCTTGATCCTCATGCTGCTTCCTTGGGCAGTGTGTGACGTTCCAGTTGCTAAATGCATAATCAGTGACCCTCGGCAAATCAATCATAAATATTATCAGTCAGGGGATCTCATCATAGCTGGCATTACTTCGCAGAGCTACATGTTTTCCAATCCTCTCAACTTTGAAAGGCATCCTTCTTCTGAAATCCTTGATGAGCTCATGTAAGCAATTGGTACCTTAAACCAAATGTTTAAGGTGGTGGGTCTCTCCCTAGATTTGGGCAGCAAGAGCAACCATGATTTTTCAATCAAATTAAAAATTAAGGGACATACTATCCTTTAAGCTGCGATCGGTCAGAATTTTCATCTTGTAAAAAAGAAACCAAGCAAATGTGAACAGTTTACACAGCAATTTAGATAACATTCCCAAGCGAGATGATCATCAAAAGTGTCAATGGGTGGAGATAACTAGGACTGATTCAAGTGCCATGTTATTAACATTATCATCCTTGGGTAACTTGCCAATAATTTTAAGAGAATTGTTCATTTCAACTACCTGGTACAGCAAAGAAGGTCGATGCTAACCTATTTCCCTTAGAAAAACATCCTATCTCTCATTATGAAGTGTGAAATGAAAGATAACTGAAATTATTGAATAAGAACTAATTATCAGTTTGGAGAACTGAGAGAGTGCAAAGCCATCCATCAGTAAAACACTCCCTTACAATATCAAGATGAGATCTGAATATTGTGCATGGGAGAAGGTGAAGTGGAATTTGCCAATAAGTAGCATTCTTGGGGGGGATTACTAGAAAAAAGATAATTGTAAGCTCACATGCCAAAGCCAGGACATTGATCTAACTTACATCCTATCTCTACTAGTAGGGCATGCAATCCATGGCCACACTGTGTTCTCTGCAAAGATATGTAGTTACCCAAGGTCACATACTGTTTTCTCTAAGAGGTGTTCTGTTCTTGGAAATGATTGATTTTTTTTGAATCAACATCCAGACAGAGATAGTTAGAGATTTAAAATGCACCTCACTGAAATGTATGCATTTTTGTACATAATTTGTTATTAAAAGTACCATTTTTGTGCAAGATAGGCGGTGATGAATTTTGAAATATAAATAAATAAATAATTTTTTTTATGGTGCTTTGGAAAGTCCATGGATGATCTGCCAAAACAAAGCCAGTTTTGGTGGATCCCATGTTTTTAGTTGAAAATATTTGAGAACCTGAGTCTTGGTTTCATCGCAGACTGCCCAGATATCTTATGATCCAGTAATGTTTCAAAATACAATGCCTAAATATTAAGGGAATGGGAATTTAGCAAGCCTTAAACTTCTCAACTAGAGACAATCCAATGACACAGGTAAATCTCCTTGCAGATTTCTGACTCAGACCTACCAGCATGTCCTGGCTCTTGTATTTGCTGTGAAGGAGATCAATGAAAATACCCAGATGTTCCGCAATGTCTCCCTGAGTTTCAACATTTATAATGACTGCTTCACTGGAAGCTTAACTTATCTTGCCTCATTGGAGCTCCTCTCCACATGGGGTAAGTTCGTTCCAAACTATAAATGTGATGCTCGAGGTACTACTGTGGCCGTCATTGGGGGACCCAACTCCAAGGCATGTCTTTTCATGGCAACCATTTTGAGCATCTACAAGATACCACAGGTAAGGTGGACATTTGGAGCATCAAATTTTAACAAGCCAGATAGGCCTCTCTTGTTTTGTTCAGTAATTTTTTTTTCTTAGTTTGGGACAAAGAAGATATCATCATCCTAGAGGTGTTTTCTTTTCTTTTTTTCCTGTGCCTTAAATGTCAATCCTGACCCAGAAGGGGAATCTTTTAAAAGTCATTTGGAATCAGCAATTCACAGCATCTATCCTGGATTCCTGAGGAAGGGGGTATAGTTTGGAGCAGGCAGAGGTTCCAAAGGTCTCCACTTGTCAACAGAAGGAGAAGGATCAGGGAGTTGTCTGGAAAGACATCTCAAAGCAGCAGCATCCACTGGAGCCAAAATCTGCAGGTTGGTGGGCATGATTTTCCATCAAAGCCCTGTATGTTTTGTGCATGTGACAATGTCACGGCTATACTTTGGGTGACTTATAATAATTCAGTATGCTAATTCTTAGGTTTTTTCCCTTTTTTGTGGGTATTAGACTGAACCTATCAATACTCTCCCTTCATTTTGAAGGAATTCAGAAACAAGATTCTGGTTTCTGACAACACCATTGTCCAATCTGGGTTAAGTATCTTGATTGATATAGTCTGTATATTTACAAAGGAGTGATTGAACTTGATAGATTAGTATTTGTGGCCCATTCCTTGTACAGAATATTGTTCGGATTCATAGGATTGCTATCTACACTTACAATCCTAATGTAGTTAAGTCCTTTCTTTTCCCACTCCTTGGCAATTATTTTGGTGGAAATTTATCTTTATGGTAGAATATGAGTGGTTATTGCAATAAGAAGGAGGTAACAAATGAGAAACTTCCACTAAATCTTGGAAGATAGAGAAAAGTCAAGGTCCATCCTCACAGGACTCATTCCTACCATTTTTCATCCTTCTCCCATGCAGTCTCAAAATATGAGATGAATACACATCCTTCAGACACTAAAACTTTACCCACACTCATCCTAGCTACTTACTCTTTCTTTTCCCTATAGCTTGGATATGGTTCTTCTCCTGTGATTAATGACCAATCCCAACAAGTCTTCTTCCAATGGATGTTCCCTAATAGAAACCAACAGTATGTGGGGATGTTCCAGCTTCTTTTGCTTTTCAGATGGACCTGGATTGGCGTCATTTTTATACAGGATGACAATGGCCTCAGGTTTGTACAGAATGAACTTCCCAAGTTTTCCCGGGGTGGTATCTGCTTTGACTTTGTAAAAGCATTGCCAACCCTGTATTTTAAAACTGGCATTCATGAAATGATAGAATCATGGGTCAAAATATACCAATTGATAATTAGTAGCACAGCCAGTGTTGTATTCTTACATGGTGAAATTCACACTACAATCTTTTTGAGAATGTTTCCCAGAATTTCAGAGCTTGAAGACATACCAATGAAGACAGGCAAGGTCTGGATGATGACAGCGCAGATGGAGTTCACTTCTGTTCCCTTTCAACGATCTTGGGACATAGATATCCTTCATGGTACCCTAGCCTTCGCAACTCAGTCAAAGGAGGTGGTGGGTTTCCAAAATTTTCTTCAGATGAGAAACCCTAATGTGGAAACCAGAGATGGTTTCATTAAGGACTTTTGGAAACAGGCATTTGATTGTTCCTTCCCAACATCCTTGGAAGAGGAAAATATCTGGAATCGCTGCACCGGGGAGGAGAAACTGGAGGCTCTTCCTAGGTCTGTCTTTGACATGAGCATAACTCCCCATAGCTATAGTGTCTACAATGCAGTTTATGCTGTGTCCCACGCATTGCAATCCATGAGTTCATCGACGTTCAAACACAGAACTATGTCAGGGAAAGGACAAAAGAAACTCCTGAATCAGCAGGTAATGTCCTGATTACACAAGCAGAAGGGAGACGGTCATATCTACAGATCTACTATATAGAAGCTGATGTTTTTGTACATTTTAGAACTGGCATCACCTTTTACTTCCATTGTTTCACAGCTGTTATTACTTACAAGAAGTTACCTTGGTGACTATAAGGAGTTTGGTTTTGCTGGTAGAGATCCAAATGACTCCTCAGCAGTTCATCATCTACTGACCGCAAGAGGGGAGTAGGGTCCAAAAGGAGGGTTATGGATTTAATGGGTCTCCTCTTGATTATTACTCTGCCTCCTCTTTGTTTCCTGAGATTGCTGACCTCAGATCTCCTCTTTTGCCTTTCAGAGGCACACACATAGGCAGCACATACTCTTTGACTGTCCTGGTAGGAAGTAGGTGATGGACTTTGCTTAGCCCTATAATATATATCATTAGAATGCATAGTAATCTTTGCTTGGGTCAGATTCCCATTCTCAGGAATGCTTGCATGGACACCCAGAACTCTTCATACTTCAACATTTCTGTAATGGCTAAGAAAAATTATATTGGAAAAAAGCATTTCTGTAATGGCTATGTAATAACATTATTAGTCAGGTCCAAAGGCATAGCAGGCTCCCATTGAAACAATGGGAAATTACAGGGAGCACCATAGGAGAGGAAACATTTTCAATGGGAAGGCTAACTGTGGGACTCCCAAGTCACAGTTAGGATCAGTAGACGCCATTCCAATGATGCAAATAAGACGCAAGGATCCTGGTTTCTCTCTTCGCTCATTCTTTTCCATTCTTTTTTTTATTATTAAATCTTTATTACAGTCATAGACCAGCATAGCTTTTCCAGTGTAACTTGGTTACAGTGAAAAATAAATATCTTGATGCTTGAATTTGCTTGTCTTCTTCATTCTTTCTTTTTCTTTTTAATGTGATACTGTAAACCAAATGCCTGGAAGCAGTGATAAACTTGTTTTGGCTCTTTATATTTTGTTTATACTTTTAGGCATATTACAAGTAAAGCAATATTGAACATTTGATTAACTATTGTGTTTAATCTTGATTGTTGATAGTCTGGGTAGACACTGCTAATTCTACCTTGTGAAATATTCTCACCTTGTATCATATTATTTCTATAATTGTTGCATAGTTTATTGCTTATCTTTCTTTCTTTTTTCAAATACTTTTTATTTTCAAGATATATTTAAAATACAAAAAAGAAAAAACTATAGAATAGATAGAAAGCAGAACTAAAGAAAAAAGAACAAACTATAAAGATGTGAATAGCAAGATAAAAAAGGAAAAGCGACTTCCAACTATTTCCGATACAGATATAAAATCAAATGCAAATCTAATCTCTTACAATTAATTAACCTATCATAACATTATTTCTATTACAACAAATCATTCAATCTCTAAAACCCAGAATCAAAACATCATTTTTTTCAATTACACGCAAATATTCCAAAAGTGGTTGCCAATTTGATATGAATGTAGAAATAGAATGCTCTCTCGTTAAAGCTGTTAATTTAGCCATCTGAGCCAAATCCATTAGTTTAACAATCCAATCTTCAACTGTAGGTACTTGTGGATCTTTCCATCGTTGTGCATATAACAATCTTGCTGCCGTGATCATATATAGTAGCAAAATTCCATACTGCTTCTCTAGTTGTTTTTCCATCAAACCTAAAAGAAAAAGTTCTGGCTTTCTTTGTATATTTACTTTAAGAAACTTCTGAATAGTAATACATATTTGGTCCCAGAACTTTTTAGCCTTCTCACAAGTCCACAAAAGATGGTAAAAGGTTCCTTCTTCCTGTGAACATTTCCAACAAATATTAGTTGCACCACTATACATTTTTGACAACTTATCAGAAGTTAGATACCAACGATACATCATCTTATAAAAATTTTCTTTCAAGTTATAATTCAACGTAAATTTCAAACCTTTCATCCACATATTCTCCCATTGGTCCAGCATGATATTATATCCAAAATTCTTAGCCCATTTGATCATACAATCCTTAACATGTTAATCTTCCATATTCATCTGTAACAAGATCTTGTACATCTTAGTAATAACATGATCATCATTTATACATAAATCCATTTCAAATTGTGTTGTTTCATTGACAAATTTATATTTCTTTTTGTCTAGTTTAAAACATTCCATCAATTGTATATAGGTGAACCAATGACATATAAATCCATCAGATTCTAACATGTCCCATGTTTTAATCTTTGGTTCACCCTCTTCAAACTTTAACAGGTCTTTATATTTTAACCAATTTATTCCTCCCACATTTTCTCTTCTGGTCGTTGCTTCCTGAGGAGACAACCATAATGGTACGTTTGGAGAAACTTTAACTTTGTCATACCATAGATAAGCATGCCACCCGAATCTTAATTCATGTCCTTCAAGTTGTAATAATTTCTTATTCTCCAGAGTAATCCATTCCTTAATCCAAAGCAAACAACAGGCATCAAAATACAATTTTAAATTAGGCAGACCCAAACCTCCTTGTTCTTTGGCATCTTGTAACAACTTATATTTAATTCTTGGTTTCTTGCCTTGCTAAATAAATTTGGAAATATCCCTCTGCCATTCTTTAAATGGTAAGTCTGTTGAGTTTATTGCTTATCTTTCCACTTTCAATTTAGTTCCACCACTTTCTAAGAAAAGTCTCATTTAACAACAGTGTTGGGGAAGTGATTTCCTTTGATCAGAACGGGAACCTGGAAGCGGGATTTGATATTATCAACTGGGTCACATTCCCAAATCTAAGTCTACATCGAGTCAAAGTTGGAAAATTTGATCTCAGAGCTCCCAGAGACCAAGTGCTCAGTGTTTATGTCGATGCCATTAGATGGCCAAGGAGATTTAACCAGGTATTTTCCATATATAGTTGGGCTCCATCTCATTGGTTCAGTATGCAGATAATAAAAATGGCCACCTTAAGGCAATTAGTTGAAGTTATTTCCAAGCTTTTTGCAATGACCCAGATCTTATCTGGCCAGAACCCACAGCATGGTGATTTAAGTAGCTACCAAGGAAGTAATTTTTCATACAATTACGTACAAGAGATTACCTTTGCATAATGGTTTTGCTTTTTTAAAGAAAAGGTAAGTATAACAAGATTTTCAGGGGAACATATAACTAATTTAATATTGCAAATGGTAGAAATGGGTGGGATACAAAAACAAACAATTCCATTGCAAAGCCATTGCCCCAAACCTGGCAATGGTGCAAATATTAGAATTGGACTTTTTTCCCCATTTATTTACTTGCAAGTTTGTAGTAATGGCCTTTGGCTGGGACGAAAAGAATAAATGTATTGATTTAGAGGCACTTGCGCTGTGACACATTACCTTCTCAAAGTACTGTATTATTCTGATTGTCAAATTCGAACCAATTTTATGTGGCTATCCCAGGTTCAACCCAACATTTAAGTATTTTGCATTGTCTGCTTCTGTTTGCGCCCAGGCACGGCCTCTTTCTTTGTGCAACGAACTCTGCCATAAAGGTCACAGCAAGACCAAGAAGGAAGGGAAACCATTTTGCTGTTATGATTGCCTTCCATGCCCAAGAGGAAAAGTTTCAACCCAGATGGGTAAGGATCTCAGGGACAGGGTTTTAATTTGGAGGCAAGTGGTGAGGTTCATAAATCTTCACATAAAGATCAGGTTGAATCCAGATAGGTCTGTTCCTTTGTGTGGATGCCAGAGGCATCTCCAGGATCCAGTGCATTGGCCAGTAGGATATGTATAGGAGTAGAGTAGAGCTTTGGAGTAAAACCTATCCACTGATTATAAGAGCTTTATTTAAAAGAAGAGCTGACCAACTGTTCCCACCAGACTTATGAAATAAATGGAGTACTGTATTTTCCATTTCTTCTTCCCAAAAAAACATGTAAGGGTTAGCTTAACCAACGCCATTCTGCTTTTGGAAACTGCTTGCGAAAGGGAATTAGGTGAAAGGGGACTAGGGAATTAGATAATGCATGGCAAGGTTGTTTAGAATACCAGGCGACACAGAGCCTGCTAAGAACTGCAGATACAGAGACCTTGTACGCACTAGGAGAGAGTTCGTTTATGCTTTCTTACTGAACTTGGGTGCCTATAAAATGGTTGGAGCTGCAATGTGTGGGTGTGGATCTCTTCCCAGACACTCACTTACTGCTGTGATGTCTGTAGAGTTTCCACCCAGCTTTGCTTGGCCAAATAAACACTGTTATTTTCAACTCCAAGCCTCGACTCAAGTCTCTCTTTTGGCAACCTCAGGAACTTGGGTAAAAAGTGTAAGCCAGGGACCTTACAAAGAGAACCAGGGGAAAAAATAGAGGAGGCTAAGCCCAAACCCATAGTCGAGAAAACTCAGCTGATTGCTAGGATAGATCTCAACACGCTCTTCCTGCCCACCATGCTACCTTTCATACATGGGAGCAGAAGGATTGGCACACTTATTCTTCATGCATTTCCCCAGGTCATCAAATCGAAAAGAGGGAGATTATTTGAAGCAAAACAGAGTGAAGGTATCTGTAATGTTGCAGACAATAAATGGAATTATGTTCTAAATCCCCATGTTCTACCCAGGAGCAGTCTCTTCAATGAAATGGATTCACATCTCCAAGAATTTCTGAGAGATTTCAAAATGCCTGAGTACTGGCAGCTGACAAAGAGACACCTGCCCACCTTCCACTGTGATGGACTAGGAGCCAAACCCAGGTTCCAGTCCACTCTCATCCACAGAAATGCACGTTCACTTTGGCCCCATCACTCTCTCCCAAATCCATCCCAACAGGTTGTTCTTGTAGGGAAAGCGGGACAACAGAGGGCTAGGAGTGTTCCCTAGAGCTTCTGAAGGAAAGGTGGGATATAAATCTAATGAATGAATAACAAACAAAAACATGATGTTAGACTCTGGATTATGCCATATGAAAACAATTGCTTGAGAATCATGCACTGGTCTTTGGAACTCACATTGTGTACTGAGCTCTTATTTTCATCCTGATTCTATACACTAACTTCTAAATAAAGAGACGTGGTTTTTCTTTTCAGACATGGATTCTTGTTCCCAGTGTCCAGAGGATCGCTATCCCAGCAAAGCCCAGGATAAGTGCATTCCAAAAGATATCAGCTTTCTATCTTTCCAAGAGCCTTTGGGGATCACTTTGGCCATTTTTGCTGTTTTATTTTCCTCCATCACGGCCCTGGTCCTCATAGTCTTTCTTCAGCACAAGGACACGCCCATAGTCAAGGCCAACAACCGGGGCCTCACCTACACCCTTCTGGTGTCCCTTCTGCTTTCCTTTCTCTGCCCTTTGCTTTTCATTGGTCGGCCTCAGATGGCAACCTGTCTCCTTCGCCAAACAACTTTTGGCATCATCTTCTCGGTGGCTGTTTCTTCTGTGGTGGCCAAAACCCTCACTGTGGTCCTAGCTTTCATGGCCACCAGGCCAGGCTCTCAGATGAGGACATGGGTGGGGAAAAGGCTGGCCCTCTTTATGGTGCTTTCCTGCTCCCTCCTTCAAACCACTCTTTGTACTGGGTGGCTGGTGAGCTCTGCTCCTTTCCCAGATCTGGACATGCACTCTCTGCCTCAAGAAATGGTCCTGGAGTGCAACGAAGGCTCCCCTGCCATGTTCTATTCCATCCTGGGTTTCATCGGCCTCTTGGCCATGATCAGCTTTACAGTGGCTTTCCTCAGCAGGAACCTCCCAGACAGTTTTAATGAAGCCAAATTTATCACCCTCAGCATGCTGCTCTTTTGCAGCGTCTGGATCTCTTTTGTTCCAGCCTACCAGAGCACCAAAGGGAAATACACGGTGGCTGTGGAGATCTTCTCTATCTTAGCCTCAGGTGCTGGATTATTGTTCCTTATTTTCTCCCCCAAACTCTACATCATCCTGATAAGACCTGAGCTGAATAACAGGCAACAGCTCATGAGAAAAGTCCTTATAAAGTGAGTTATAGGAATCAGTCTCTTTATTCACAATGGGATTTAGATTAGTGATAAACCCACTGTGGGGATGCAAGCAATGTCTAATGTCTTAAACACTTATTAAAAGAGAATGGCTGAGTATAAATGTTATAAACATACATATTTTCTATTTCTCTACACTCAATCATGCCTGTAATCTTCATAGCATCTGAGAGTAGTTCAAGAATCCACGGGGGGAAATATTATAGAGACAGATTCTACCACAAAATATGGACAAACTTCCTGATGGTGAGAGTTTTAAGCCATCAACCTTCCTGCCCCCTGGAGCTATAAGACTCAATGAGTCACAAAACGTGACAGTTACTGTTCCCGAACACAAATTTTGAGTAGTGTAAACAGAAGAATTGTGAAACAATATAAGTTTATAATTAGTCAGAGGTAAAGACTCCATCTGAGAGGCTTAGTGTCTTCAGTGGTGGGTGCAAAAGCCTATATAAACCTAGCTTTTACTAAATTGGCATATGCGGGAGAGAAAGGGAGAGAGAGAGAGAGAGAGAGAGAGAGAGAGAGAGAGAGAGAGAGAGAGAGAGAGAGAGAGAGAGAGAGAGAGAGACGCCAGGGGGATGCAGTGGTTAAGGAGCTGAACTAGGAGTGGGGAGACCTAGTTTTCTGTCCTCCTTTCAGAACGGCAACCAGCAGGATGATTTTTGACCAGTCCCTCTCTCTCAGGCCTGGACTTGAAAACAATCTCAGAGGAAGGTAGTGCCAACCACTTCTGCAATGACCCCAAGATAATGGCATGGGCCTGTCCATTTTGCTAGAGCAAAAGGAGAGAAGAGGAACTGCTTAAGAAGACCAGGGAGATAATTCAGAAGCTTTTGCTCCTTATCCTGCTATATGCCCTGCTTGGCCAACTCGTCTTTAATGTGGGTTCAAGGGAGGTGGATCATCCAGCTCTTTCTACCCATCAAGGAAATCCCCCAGCTGGGGAATGATTGAGGCCAACTTGAGAAAGTGAGAAGCCCAGTGTGTGGAGGGTGGGGGAGCAACTGGAACAAGCAGAGCCCACAGGAAGCAGAAGGAAAATCTGCTGGGATCCTATGGCTTTTTTATGGCTTAATTTGGGATCAAGGGAGGTGGATCATCTAGCTCTTTGTACCCATCAAAGAAATCTCCCAGCTGGGGAAAGATTGAGGCCAAAAGCATGAGAGAGTCCAGTGTGTGGAGGCTGGGGGAGCAGATTGGAAAAACAGCCCACAGGAAACAGAAGGAAAATCTGCTAGGATCCTATTAAAGGTTAAATAACATTTTCTCAAACATAAGAAGGTTACCTGAAGGCCAGCTCCTTGGGATGTGTGGGGGAGAAATATCAACTTCTGTACAAAACTGTATTATTAACACTTTGACCCCATCCCACCCCCATGGACACCATTGATATATGTGTGTGTTTGTTTGTATGTATGTATGAGTATATAGATAGCCAGATAGCCAGACACACAGACACTCTGGGTGGTTTACAAATTGTTACAAACATTTAAAAGAAGAAAACAAAACAAAACAAAAAAGAACAAAGATGGCAGAGATAACAAACCCAGATGAAAACAAAGAAAAAGAAGAAAGGGGGCTGAAATCATACTCGTGAAGTGTCATGGGGGGCTCCGGCTCAGAGTCTATGGGGGGTTCGGGCTTGGAGTTGGAGTCAGACGAGATGGAGGGCGAGCAGACAGCTCTAGATAAATGGCCGCCTGAGCAGTCAGAGGAGGCGGGGCTGGTCAGTGAGCAGCAGGCACAGGCGCTGCTGATTAGTGAGGACGAAGGCTCAATGCTGCCGCCCCCTCCCAGTGCTCTAGAAAGGAGAGCAGAACGGAGAGAGGACCAGTGTAGAGAGGACCAGTGGAGGTTGGCGAGGCTACATGCAAGAAAGCAGCCCCACCCTTCTAAATAAGCTCCACCCAGGTCTGCCTCTATAAAAAGGGAGCCGCAAGCCCAGAGCATTCGTTGGGGACAACCGTCTGCTTACTGGACTCCATGGGCCTGGATTCCTGATCGAAAACCTCATGACCTGATTCTTGACTCTTGGACTCACTTGACTAATCTTGTTTTGAACTCTAAATTCCCTTAAGGCAAGCTTGTGGGACTTTTGGGGCTTGTTTTGTAGAGTGTGTGCATTTGTGCTCACACTCCCTGGCCGCCTGTTCATTACCTCACAAGTTTACCTCACAAGTTTCTCAGCAAAGTTTACCTCACAAGTTTACCTCACAAGTTTCTCAGTAAAGTTTTACAACTGCCTCCCTGATCTATTGTGTGTATTGTGTGATGTATTGTGGGACAGGACAACAGATTGTTCTGTTCAGACCAGCTATCATTGGAAGTGATCATTTTTGTGCTTTTTTTCAATCCTTGGGTCAATTTGGCAGGATCAGCATGGCAGATAGGAACAGCAGAGGTGTATTGCATGTGATTCGGCTGGGACAGGACAGTTTGTCCCCTACCAAAACCTCCTCTCTGGGGAAACAGGAGGTAGTTTGTTTGCTCAGACAAAAAAAAAAAAATATGGAGCAGCTGCTGCAGCAGCTGCACCCCCATGCCAAAAATGCCCAGTCCTTGTGCCGGAAAAATTTGATGGGACGCTAGCGCAGTTTCCCACCTTTTTGCTCAGTGCAACATTTACATGAGTCTCTGCCCTGAAGACTTCCTGACAGAGTGCCATAAGGTAGGATTTTTAATAAGTTTGTTTTCGGGTTCTACAGCTAGATGTGTTAAAGGGCGAGCGGATGGAGCGTCCTGCTTCTTCTCCTAGACACCAGTGATCCTCATGCTGTATAGTAAATAGACACTCACACAGAGATTATACAAAATAGCCTATTTACTTATATACATACGTATTTACAGATCACTTCCACACGGGTAACAAAATGATACACCACGATACAGCATACGAGAGGTAGAATGAGAAAATGGGAATAAATGAGAAGAACGAGATACAGAATCTCTCTGCTTATAAAGACAAACTGACCGATCACCTTATAGGTCACTCTCGTTATTCACCACACCCAACTTAACTCTTAGCACCTGTTGTTATGTGCCATACCTTGCCACATCATCCCTACAACAATGGCTGCTAATTGGGTGACTTTGCAGAACATTTCCCCTTTCACCTAAATATCAAGCCTCTCTGTATAACTCATATCTAACAGTAAATTCCTGGGTATATCAAACCCCAACAAGATGAGATACTCCTCTGCTTATACAACAGAGCCCCCTGCTAGACGATTTTGATGAGTTTAGCCAACAACTGCAGCTTATGTATGAACATCCTGTTAAAACTCAAACTGCAAATACAGGCATTAGAGAATTAAAGCAGGGTTGCTGGCCAGTGGCAGAGTATATTAGTGACTTCCGTCTTCTGGCTCAGGACTTGAAGTTGAATAATGAGGCCTTGGTGGATCAATTCAAGGAGGGTTTGTCATCAGATCTTGGATGAGCTGACCCAGACTGAGTGCCAACAGACCTTTCAGGCTCTCATGCACTTATGTCTCCGCATTGACGGCCACCAGCAGCAGCAAAAGGTGAGGCAACGCTCTTCAATGGCACCTCTAATCACCACATCTCAGGAACCCAGGGAAACTCCTGTGGAATAGGCCATGCAGGTGGGGGTGCTTGGCCTTGCCTTACTCAGGCAGAAAAGCACAGGCATCGGCGTGAAGGGTTGTGCCTAAACTGTAGAGGCCAGGGTCACCTCACCACCACTTGCCCCTCCAAGAAGGTCAGACCTTCCCTGTTGGGAAACAGGCTTGGCCCATCCTAGAAGGGAAATTAGGCTGGGCAAAGTTGGCAGCTAAGCCAATCCCAGATGCCCCGTGTTACTCCTGCCAAACATCTAGTTGTGACTGTGTCTTTACAGATTCCGGGAAGGCAAGCTTTACAGGTCTATGCCATGATTGATTCAGGGGCCACCGCAAACTTTATGGATGAAAAGTTTGCCAAGGAGTAGGATATTCCACAGCATGCGGTAGCCCCTCCTTTGGTAGTTGAGACAATCGATGGGTGGCTGCTATGTTCAGGGCCAGTGGCCGCAGCAACCGACCCCATACAAATGCAAATGGACTGTCACCTAGAATGGGTGGAATTCTACTTGGCTGCTGCACCTCATTTCCCTCTTGTGTTGGGGCTTGAGTAGGTTCAGGCCCATGATCCTCATATAATCTGGTCCTCGGGGGTTATTACATTCAGGAATCCTTTATGCAAGACTCATGTGTTAAACACCCTCGCTGCAGGGCAGCCGGCCTTACCTCTCCAGAATCTCCCTCCTCAATTCATGGAATATGCGGATATGTTCAGTGAGAAAGGGCCTGAACAACTTCCACCCCACCGGCGCTATGACTGTCCCATCGATCTGGTTCCTGGTGCCAAGCTTCCATTGGAACACATATACTCCTTCCCTGAAACGGAGCTGGCAGCTCTCAGAGACTTTATTGGCAAGAACCTGAAAAAAGGATTTATCAGGCCCTCCTATTCTCCTGTACCTGCCCCTGTGCTGTTTGTGAGGAAAAAGTCAGGGGAACTGAGACTGTGTTGTGATTATAGAAAATTAAATGAGATTACCATAAAAAATCGTTACCCACTGCTGTTAATCTCAGAGCTCCTGGAATGGTTACGTGATGTTCAGGTCATCACCAAACTTGACCTGCATGGTGCATATAATCTAGTGCAGATCCAGGAGGGGGATGAGTGGAAAACTGTATTTCGTACCCGCTATGGGCACATTGAATACATGGTAATGCCTTTTGGGTTATCCAATGCTCCTGGGGTCTTAATGCACTTTATGCATGATGTGTTCCGGGACCTCTTTGATAAGTACATCATAATTTCCTTGGATGACATCCTGGTCTTCTCTTCCTCTCCAGCAGAACACACACAACATGTAAAAACGGTGTTACAGCACCTAGGAGAACATCGTCTCTACACCAAGCTGGACAAATGCCAGTTTGCACAAACCACCATTGACTTTTTGGGGCATCGTGTTTCCGCTACTGGCATCTCCATGGACCCGGGCAAGGTCAAAGCACTCCAGACTTGGCAACCCCCATGTTGGGCTAAGAATGTACAACATTTATTAGGGTTTGCCAATTACTACCAGGTGTTCATACCCCGGTTTGCTGCACTCACCACACCAATTCACTATGAAAAGGAACCAAGTTAAATTGGGCTGAAGCTGAGCAACAATCTTTTGAAATCCTGAAGACTGCCTTTACCTCTGAACCCATACTCCAGCATCCGGACCCCTCACGGACATTCGTAATAGAGACCGATGCTTCAGATGTGGCCATTGGGGCAGTATTGCTTCAAGCAGATCAGCAGACGGGCACCCTGTTTCCATGCGCTTATTACTCCTGGAAGCTTGTGCCTACAGAAAGAAGCTATACTATTAGGGACAAGGAACTTCTGGGTATTAAGGTGGCTTTTGAGGCTTGGCGACACCATCTAGAAGGGGCTCAACATTCTGTGGAAGTGCGAACTGACCAATTCAGGGGTGGGGAACCTTTTTTCTGACCACTGGAATTTGTCCAGTGGACAACTGACCACTGGAATTTGGAACACTTAAAGACTGCCAGAAAATTAAACCAACGGCAGATCTGATGGTCCCTGTTCTTCTCTTGGTTCGACTTCAAAGTAAGGTACATTCCTAGGGTGCAGAATCAATGAGCAGATGCCCTCTCCCATAAACCAGAATACAGTTGCTTGGAAAACAAAACATCACCCGACCTGTCATCCCTCTAGAAAGGATTACTGCTGCTCAGACTTCAGTAGACCTTCTCCAGCAAATTTGGGAGCAGCAACCACAGGACCCTTATGTCCAAGTTCAGAAACAGGAACTCTCACAGTTACCTGGGGATCAACCTACCGCTTGGACTTGGACACATGACATATTTTTGATTCCGGGGATGCTAAAACATACCAGCAGGGTCGCTACGGAGCGTAATTCTACAGTTCTGCCACGACAGTCCCACAGCCAGCCACTTTGGATTTTTTAAGACTTTGCAGATTTTTTAAAGATTTTTGGTGGCCACACATTCGAAATGATGTGAGTCAATACGTTCCACTTGTCGACAAGCCAAGAACTCAACCGGAAAATCTCTGGGTCTCTTGTTACCACTTCCTACACCAAAGCGCCCTATCCATATCCATGGACTATATCACTGTTCTGCCTGCATCAAAAGGAGCATTAACAAATCCTTGTACCGGTTGATATGTTAACCAAGATGGCACATTTCATTGCCTGCTTCGGGGTGCCCACGGCCCACAAAACTGCACAGCTGTATATACGCCACATCTTTAGACTTTATGGATTGGCTGAGCATGTAGTCTCAGATCGAGGCCCACAATTCACTGCCCGGTTCAGGTGGGCCCTTCTCAAAAACCTGGTGATCCAAATTCAGCTCTCCTCAGCACACCACCCAGAGTCGGATGGAGGAACTGAATGGGTTAATGCCATCCTGGAACAATATTTGCGCTGCTACATGACTTTCCAGCAGGACAACTGGGTGGACCTTTTGGTATTAGCGGAATTTGCATACAACAATGCACATCATACTTCCATTCAAATGTCTCCTTTCCTGGCTAACTATGGGTTTCACCCTTGGCTCTTTTCTTTGTCTGCCCTGGATTCCTCAGTCCCCACTGCTGATCAGTTCCTCCAAGAATTACAAGCAATCCATCAGGTTCTTCACAGGCAACTGGAAAAGCCCAAGGAAGATTACAAATGGTTTTTCAGATTGACATCATCAAGCAGGACCTTCACTAGCCATTGGCAATTTAGTCTGACACTCCACTAAGCATCTTCCAACTCTGAACCCATCGAAAAATCTGGATCACTGTTTCTTGGGACCTTTTCCTGTAGAGGCGCTTATTAACCTGGTGACCTTTCAGCTGACATTATGACCCTGCATTCGTGTACATCCTGTCTTTCAGCGATCCCTCCTGGTTCCAGCTGTGCCTGCCAGTCTGCATCAGTCAGTGGCACCTCCACCTCCACCTGTCAAGATGCACGGGGAGCTTGAATATGAGGTGGCCTGTATCTTGGACTCTCACATATTCCAAGGATGCCTCCAGTACCTGATTGACTGGAAAGCGTATGGCCCTGACGAATACTCATGGGAAGACGAGTATGATGTTCCTGAGAGGAGGGATAGGGTCATGGGGGCCCTGGGCTCGGAGTCCATGGGGGGTTCAGGTTCAGAATTGGAGTCAAACGAGGAGGGCAGGCAGGCAGCCTCTGATGTAGAGATGGAGGGCGAGCAGACAGCTCTAGATACATGGCCGCCAGAGCAGTCAGAGGAGGTGGGGCTTCTCAGCGAGTGGCAGGCACAGGTGCAGCTGATTAGTGAGGATGAAGATTCAGAGCTGCCGCCCTCTCCCAGTGCTCGAGAAAGGAGAGTGGAAAGCAGAGAGGAACAGAGGAGGTCAGTGAGGCTATGCATGGGAATGTGTCCCCGCCCTCCTAAATAAGCTCCACCCAGGTCTGCCTCTATAAAAAGGGAGCCACAAGAACAGACTGTTCATTTGGAAAACCGTCTGCTTACCAGACTCCATGTGCCTGGACTCCTGATTGTAAAACCTCGTGAACTGACTCTTGATTCTTGGACTCACTTGACTAATCGTGTTTTGAACTTGAAACTCCCTTAAGGCAAGCTCGTGGGAGTTTTTGGGCTTGTTTTTGTAGAGAGTGTCCATTTGCGCTCACACTCCCTTGCTGCCTGTTCATTATCTCACAAGTTTACCTCAAAAGTTTCTCAGCAAAGTTTACGTCACAATTTTACCTTAGAAGTTTCTCAGTAAAGTTTTACAACTACCTCCCTGGTGTATTGCATATGATTGGGCTGGAACAAGACACGAAATGCCTGGGCTAACAGCCATGACTTGAGCACCCTTCAAAACACCAGTACGGTCAGGGCCATGCAAATCTTGAGGGGAAACTCATTCCAGAGGGCAGGCACTGCTACACAGAAGGCATGCTTCCAGGTCCCAAAACTGTCATTGCTTAATTCAGGGATGGGGAAACTTTTTTCTGCCAAGGGCCATTTGGATATTTATAACTGGGAACCAGGGGGGCGGGGTTTCCGGGATTTCTGCAGACCACGGGCTGGAGTTTGTGGGCGGGAGCCAATCACAAGCAGCAGGGGGGCAGGGTTTGTGGGTGGGAGCCAATCGCATGGAAGGGGGTGGGGTTTGCGGGCGGGAGCCTTATGTGGCCCGCAGGCCTGACATTGCCCACCCCTGGCTTAATTGAAGGAACCCAGTGTTAAAGTTATTTGGTTAAAGTATTCTATGCAGAATTAAACGCATGGCATTTTCTCCACTGAATCTGACCGGAAAGTGGAAAAGTACAAGTTACAAGTTACAAGTTACAATTTACAAGTGACCCTGCATTGAAAGTCTGGTTCTCAAAATATTCTACGAACAGTCGATTCGTAAACAGCAGGTGTCCCTCTATCTAGCCATAATAATCCCTTATCAGCATTTCTTCCCATGAGAAAATATCTCAAAGGAAGGCCAATACACAACACTGCCATCGTGTGACGCTTTATAGTAAGTACAATTGCTACCAAAATGCTATGCTGAAAGAGATGCCCATTTTTGAACCAATCAGATGTGAGCTATGAACCATGGGTATTCATTCATACTTATGTTCTCACTTATGTTCTTCCTATATGCCCTTGTTCCTTATGTAGACTGCTATCTACATGTACTTGTATCTGAACTGTAACTATGCCTGGTCTTTGCACAGACCATGATGTTTTTCTTTCCTCACTTCTGGTGATGGAACTCTGCTTATGCTTTGGTTTTTCCTTTTTGCAATAATGCACTATACATCCATTATTGCCTTATGCTATCAATAAAAATATTGTTAGCCTTACAACACGTTGTTTGGATTACTTCAAGCCTGAAAAACCCCAAAAGTTCACCATCACCTAATACCCAGAGCACACCATCCATGACAGGTCAAATTGGCAAGGCAGATATGATGGGAGACAGGCAGTCCCTCAAGTAACCAGCCCCTTTGCTATATAGGCTTTAGACATAGCAACCAGCAGCTTGAATTGCAGCCAGAAGCAAACTGGAAAGCAGTGCAACTCTTGAAGCAGAGGTGTTACATTTGCATACCAAGGCATGCTCATCACTGCAAAACGGCACAGGTGCATTCTGGACCAGTTGAAGCTTCCTGGTGATCTTCAAGGGCAGCCCCACGTACAGCACATAGTAGTAGTCAAGCTGTGAGGTAACCATGGCATGAGTGACTGTCTGAAGGGCCCCCTGATCTAGGAAAGGGTACAACTGGTGTACCAGATGACATATAGACTAAATAATATGACCCTAAAATAACCCTAGTCTCTTGCTATCTTAATAAAATGAAAAAGAGGGTAAAAAATATTGAAATATGGAATCAAATTGTTTTCTTCTACGGTATTGCAAAGAACCCATAATTTTGCAAATGTGATAATCTCCCCTGTAGTTATCAACCTGACAAGGGTAACTTCAACTCCCAAAGGACAACCAATACAGCTTGGCAGAAGAGAACCAAGAGCAAAGTGTGCTATTAAAAGATGTTTTGCCATTCAAGAAAGGGACTCAATACAGACTGCTTCGAACTGATGTCTAGAAGATGTTTCTACCTAGTGCCACCCTTTGTCTTCCTGATATTACTGCTACTGCCTCAGACTGTGTCTGATGTCCCAGTGGCTACATGCAAAATCCGTTACCCTCTGCCAATAAGTCACCGGTATTATCAGCCAGGGGACCTCACCATTGCTGGCATTATTTCTCAAGTCTACACATTTTCCAACCCTGTGACTTTCAATCAGCATCCATCTCACGACCTTCTAGATGAGATTGGGTAAGCCAAGAGGGGGTTAGTCGTAGCATTTTCCACAAGGCGTTTTCTTGCTCCAAATTGTATTGTTATCTCAGGCAGGTGGTGCTTGGGGTATAATTTCATTGGGAGAGGATGAATGGGAAAGAATCTCATGCTTCCTTTATGAAAGCAGACAACTCCCTCTGACTTCCTCTCTCTCTCCCTCCCTCTCTTCAATCGGAGTGTCCCAGTTTCACTGCAGTAACAGAAATTACTTGTTGCAAGCTACTAAACAGAAGTTTAATCCTTCTTTATCAGATGGACTATCATCCAGTCTATTAGATCACAATTAATTTGGTTGTTATTTTCATTGCTGGTATATTATGTCCCTCATTCATTCAGTCTATAACTATGGCAATATTTCTATAACTACTATGTATAATTGCTACTATAAATGCTACTCATCATTTAAGAATTTCCCATCTGTCAAATCTGTGAAAAGAAATTCACTGCATTGCCTTGCATCTGTTACAAAGAAGGACCTTGAATTCACCTTGTTTTGCTCTGAAATGTTTGGAATAACTGGTGGAGGTAATCCACCAAACCCCATGAGTATTCATTTGCTGTTCATGTCCCCCCCTCAGTTGCATTTATCTTGACCTGCCTTAATTTGTTGAGACTGTAGTTAGCTTTCATATTTAGGGAGTTTTCATATTTCCAATTCTGGATTTTGTGTCTCATTTCCTCCCCCTTTCACAGATGAAGATGCCAAATGGATGTGAATATTTTATGGTGCTCTCTCTGCTAGTATAAGTGCTAGGAACTATTTTATAGTGGTGATGGTGGTAGAAGTAGTAGTAGTAATAATAATAAATTTGAGTGGTATTCCATGAGTATAGATAAATGTCCCTGTTGGAGTATTCATCCCTCCACACACTCCACACTGTGGAGTCAACACCTTGCCTACTTGACAGTTTTCTAAAGAGAAATCAGATGGTATTGATTATTTGTTGTCAGCTATATCATTTGGAATCTACCTTCAATTTTGGTAACCCTTACTGTGAATATGAGCTAGTTTCATAAGCAGCTCTGAAGATACGTATACACTTGAGTGGCTTCTGGCCCCCAAGATGCATGGGTGAATGCAAATAAAGCAAAAGCATTAGAAAGCTGCTATTTCAACACTCCAGAAGGGAATGAGTCCTCTCATGGCTTCCAAATAAATATCACTGTTTAAGAGGTATTTTAAGACATCTCTGATTGTAAGGCCTAAATACTTGCTTTGGATGAAAATTTAGCAAGACTCATATTCTTCAACAACTGCACTCATTCAGCATGTAAATCACACTGCAGATTTGTGACTCAGATTTATCAACATACCCTGGCCTTTGCATTTGCCATAATGGAGATTAATGAAAATCCTCGGATATTACCCAATATCTCCCTCGGCCTCCACATCTATAACAGCCATTTTGTTGCCAGTTGGACCTACCTCGCCTCACTGGAGCTTCTCTCCACATGGACCAACTTCCTCCCTAACTACAAGTGTGATACTAAAGATAATACTATCACAGTCATTGGGGGACCCAGTTCAGATGTGGGTTTCTTTATGGCAACCATTCTGAGCATCTCCAAGGTACCACAGGTAAGATGTGCACTCACAGAACCTTCCTTTGCCTTGATGGAATGACGTTTAAAAAAGAGTCAAACTCACAGAAACAAAGTTGGATGGTCCAATTTAGCCTGCTGTCTCCTATCCCCTGTTCAGTCCAGGAACCCATATTATAGGAAATTCAGCAGATGATTCCACACTTTCGGCCTGAACACATCCAATGTTTCTTCATGCATTTCTCTGGATTGTTGGTTCCAGGGTACAACTGCTCTTATCCTATAGGTTCAGCCCCATTAGTATTTAGAGATCATTTTAAATCATTGTGGCTTAAAAAAGCCTTAAATAAAATTTAATAAATAAAATAAAATACACCTTTGGTTATGTCCATGTGGTGATGGCTCAACAGAAACCCTAAGCCATATGTTACTATACTGTTCCCTATATAAGGAGACTAGGCAGACCCTTACATATCCAATTCTGAAGAAATTTCCAGGTAGGGAGTGTGAATTTTTATTTAATGCTACTTCTTTTGAACAACGACTAGAAAATATCCTCCCAAGTTGCCCAGTTTTTTGCTACCATCTACACAATACACCACACCATTACTTAGGTCTAGAATTTCTTTAAATAGTACTTTATTTTGATCTATTTTAGTATTTTTATTCTTAAATTTAGATCATATTATATTTATTGTTTTTCTGGTATGAATGTATGTACAGTATCTATGTATGTATGTACAGTATGTATGTACAGTATGTATGTATGTAATACTGTTAATACTAGATACAGTATCTTGATTGTATCTGGCATGAGGGCTGTAATAAACTTGATTTGATTTTATTTGAACTGCTCTTACCATGACTAGCCTTCAGTTGGAATCTGCCTTCCTGTAACATGAAAGTATTAAACAGAGTTCTATATCCAAGACCTGACTTTCATCTTGAGGACATCATTTCACATGTTTAAGGACTGCTACCATGGCCTACCTAAATCTTTTTCCAGGGTTGAGCATTCCTGGTTGCTTCCATCTCCCTCATAGTATTTCATTTCGAGTTCCTTGATCAGGAACCAGAACTTATAATTGCCCTTCTCTAAAACTAATCCTTCAATAGCATTTAAACTGTGACGTCAAGACTTGGACACAGAATTTTAAGTAGATGTGGATTGAATAAAGAGAGCCAGTTTGGTCTATTGGATAAGGCAACAGGCTAGAAACCAGGAGACTCTGAGTTCCAGTCCTGTCTTAGGCTTGAAAACCAGCTAGTGACTTTGGGCTAGTCACTCTCCCAGCCTTGATTTCCCTGCCTTGAGTTATTTATAAAAATAATAAAGGCAGGTTTACAAAATCTAAACAAAACCCATTTATGTTCTGTGATTTGGATATTATATTTCTTCTGATTCAGATAAAGATTGGGAATTGGGTCTCCCTTTCTCCTTGTTTATTTCTTTCCTTACAGTTCACTTATGCTTCTGCTCCAGTATTAAATGACGAGACCCAAAGTATTTTTTTTCAAAGGATGTTCCCTAGTGGGGAACATCAATATTCAGGGATCCTACAGCTGCTGCTTCTTTTCAGGTGGACCTGGATTGGAGTTATTTTTCCAGATGGTGGCACTGGATTGAGATTTGTACACATGGCACTGCCCAAGTTTTCCAAGAGTGGCATCTGCTTTGATTTTATAGAAACTTTGCCTACACTGCATCTTTCCTCTGATTTTGATGAAATGGTGGAAGGATGGATCAAAACATACAATGTGATCAGCTATAGTACAGCCAACATTGTGCTCTTACATGGAGAAATACACACTATGATCTTTTTGAGAATATTACCTCGTGCTTCAGAATTTGACTATATACCAATCAAGCCCAAGAGTAAAGTTTGGATTATGACAGCCCAGATGGAATTCACATCAGTTCACTTTCTCAAAGACTTTGATATCGATATTATTCACGGTGCTCTATTGATCGCACTTCATTCACCTGAAGTGATGGGATTTCAAACATTTCTTCAAAGAAGAAACCCAAATGAGGAAAATGGAGATGGCTTCATCAAGGACTTTTGGAAACTGGCCTTTAACTGTCACTTCTCTTCTCCAAGCAGGGACAAAATCAATGAAAATGTCTGCACTGGGGAGGAGAAGGTGGAGACACTGCCTGGATCAGTTTTTGAAACCACTATGACTAGTCACAGCTACAGCCTCTACAGTGCAGTTTATGCCATGGCCCATGCTTTGCAATCCATGGATTCATCCCAGGTAAAAAGCAGAATGAGAGCAGAGAGAAAGAGAAGGAAGTCCCTCAGTAAACAACCATGGCAGGTAATGTCCTGAATGGAGAGGAGCTGGTCAGAACCTCCAAAGCACTTCAAGTGTCTTCACTCAGCACACAAAGCTTTTTCTGTGTTAAGTTTGAGGCAGAGTCTTCATTTTGAAGGTGAAATTTGAAGGTGAAAAAGAGTGATATGATCTCCTTAAAAATTCAACTTATTTCCTATAAAGGCTTATGGTGCAAACATGTATTAAGTACTCTGTGTTTGTAGCAAATTCTTACTACAATAGGTTTTGCTATTTTCTCCCTTCATAGACTGATGCAAAAGCACCAGGGAGCAGGAAGTTCACATTCTGAGTTGAGGAACATGACATCAAAAGTTAAGGAAAGTTCTTCCCAATGTGAAGAGGAGACCAAATGGTTTCCTTGATGAACACATGGCTTTTCTTTCCCATCCATCCTAAATTCTACCATCAGTAGTTGGTTGCTGGTCCAATTTATCAGTTGTAGTCATAATGATAAAGGTGTGGTGCATCATGACTGAGAGATTCAACAAGATTCAGAAGATTGACACAGGAAAGAGAAGGACAGGAGAGCAGGGACCACACCATTTCTCCTACAAATGGACCACTAGCCGTTTGGTGCTCTTGTTCCATGACTGTCCTTTAGTAGGAATACATTCATATCAGACCCAGAAGGACCAAGGAGGTAATCCCCATTCCTTCAATCACCTGAGAGATCAGTCACTTGGATGAGTCAATGAACTGCCTTTGCGCGTTTTTCCTACCACTGCCCTTTTAGTGACTATGCAGTCACTAAAATGAATTATTTTGGTGCCACCGTTTCAATCATTTCTCCTAGGATGTGGGGTTTTTTTTGGGGGGGGGGGGAATAATGTGCTAGTGGCCAGAATTAGAAAAAAAATGTTTGTATATGAATTAGGTCAGGAAAACAAAGCGATCTCAATTAAATTAAGGGGCTTTAATATGACTATTAAACAATCTTTCTATTGGTAACATATCATTTATTGCCCCTCCTTTTCCTTTTATTCTTTTTCTTTATTCCTTTCTCCTTCCGTTTAGCTCCACCATTACTTAAGAAGGCTCTCGTTTAACAATAGTCTTGGGGAAACTGTTTCTTTTGATGAAAACAGGGAACTGAATGCTGGGTTCGATATTATCAATTGGGTGACGTTCCCAAATCAGACCTTTCTTCGGGTCAAGGTGGGAAGCATTGATCCCCTTGCTCCAAAGGACAAAGCCTTCTCCATTTCTGTGGATGCCGTTGTGTGGCCCAGGCCATATTACAAGGTACAGTGGATACAGAGGATGAGGGGCATCTAACACTTTGATGATTTTTCAAGAACCGGTTTAATATTTGGACATAAAAATAAGTCTGTTTGCCTTTCAGATCAGGTACATTTTCCACACAATCCAAACTGTTCCAAAGTTTAGGTGACAAAAATCCCAAACGAAAATGTTTCATGGAGTTATAGCCCTTGAGATCAATGCAATCTCTCCTTCCCCCTGGCTTAGTGCGTTTCTGGTTGCTTCCAAGGTCATTTCTTTATCTCTTCTCTTCCTTTGGTGATTATTTCTGACAATTATGTGGGGAAAGTGAGTTCAGGGAAGGTGAGTCCCCAAAAGGAGCAGTTAACACATCTTCAACTTCTTCCCCTTCCCTTCCTTCCCCTTCTCCTTCAAATTCTTCCCATTTACTCACAGGATCCACCCTCTTCTTTGTGTAATGATCTTTGCCATTTGGGTCACAGGCGGACAAAGAAGGAAGGAAAACCTTTTTGCTGCTATGATTGCCTTCCATGCCCAGCTGGGGAGGTCTCAAGCCAGATGGGTAAGAGAGCATATTTCTGAGTTTCATTGCACCGCGTTGTATTTGACTTGGGACTCATTGAAAGGGGATGTGAGGACAATCTGACTGCAACGTCTGTCATCCCCCAATGATCTGCTTGGTAAAGTGGGTGTCACCTTCCTCCTTTACCACTCCACGTTGTTCAGCGCAAAGCTGTGTTCTTGGGGGAAGAGGAAGAACTCATTGGATGTACATTTGTTCTAACATTTCAAAAACACTCTACATGTGAATAGTAGTTCCTGAGAATGGGATATCTATAATGAGCTAGGTCAGCTTAACTTGGTCATAGGAGGTCCCCCAGCTCTAGATTGTTCTCATCTATGAATGTTTGTGTTTGTGAAACATTGCGACCTGGTTCGGAGCTACTTTTGTGAGATAGTGTAACTCTGGATCTGGATGCAGTATATGAAAATCTTTTGTACAGAGAGATTGTCCATTTCTTTTTCAGACATGGATTCCTGCACCCCATGCCCAGAAGATCATTATCCAAACAAAGAGCAGGATCACTGCATTCCCAAAGATGTAAGTTTTCTGAGCTACAGAGAACCTCTTGGGATCAGCCTGACCACTCTTGCTCTTTTCTTTGCTTGCACCACGACTCTAGTGCTTTGGATCTTCCTTAAGTACAAGGAAACACCCATCGTCAAGGCCAACAATCGGAACCTCACCTACCTTCTGATCATTGCCCTCCTGCTCTCCTTCCTTTGCCCTTTCCTATTCATTGGTCAGCCGGAGAAGGTGAGGTGTCTTATTCGCCAAACCTCTTTTGCCATTATCTTCTCCGTGGCGGTTTCTTGCATTTTGGCCAAAACCATCCTTGTCGTTCTGGCCTTTATGGCCACCAAACCAGGCTCCAGGATCAGGAAATGGGTGGGGAAACCATTGGCCAACTCTATTGTCCTCTGCTGTTCCCTTACTCAAGTCGCTATTTGTACGGTGTGGCTGGCAACATTTCCTCCATTCCCTCATGCTGACATGCACTCTCTGGCTGAAGAAATTGTCCTGGAATGCAATGAGGGTTCAGCTATCATGTTCTACTGCGTGCTGGGCTTTATGGGCTTCCTGGCCATGACCAGCTTCACTGTGGCGTTCTTAGGAAGAAAGTTACCAGACAATTTCAATGAAGCCAAGTTCATCACCTTCAGCATGATGGTGTTCTGCAGCGTCTGGCTCTCCTTTGTTCCAGCCTACCTGAGCACAAAGGGGAAACATGTGGTAGCTGTGGAGGTCTTCTCCATCTTGGCTTCTAGTGCTGGGTTACTAGGCTGCATTTTCCCTCCCAAATGCTATATCATTTTGATCAGGCCTGAGCTGAATGACAGGCAGCAGCTGATGAGAAGAAGGAATCAATGACATGAAATCAATATAGTCTCAGCCCTGTTAATCTAGGCTTTAGCTATTAATCCCATTGTGTGGTTTAAAGTGGTTACAGGCACACTATTATTTTGAGATTCAATGCTGGTGAACACTTATTTATTTGCTTAGTTAATCGAGTTCCCAGATATGACCAGTCACTAATATGGTATAAGATGACCCACATCATTAGAGTGCCTCTGAAAGGGATGTATCACCTTTCATCCCCCATCTAAGTAATCATGGCTATGAAAAAAAAATACTAAGCAGAGCAAGATCTATTCAATCCTTGAATGGGAGACCATCACAAAATTATCTGTCTTGCACTCTAAGCTGGGAGGTAAAATTGACAAGAGGAGATAATCTCACTCTAAGCTGTAAGCAGGAAGTTGGTCACAAGACTCACTGATATTTCTCAATGCTGTGCAGTGCATTCCTGATATTACTGAAACCAAACTTTGCCCACACTTTCCCAGACACAACCATCTATGTACTGTTAAATACCTTGTATTTTTCCCTTCAAGATGGACTTTCAGCCGTTTTAGGCATCTCTTTACGAGGAACCTGTATATTCTAATCCATGAGGGCATTTACAGTATGATCGTATGATCCAATTCTTGATAGGCCAGTTAAATTCCATTCTCTCTAAGAGCTAGCAAACATATGCCCAGACTTCTTTGTAAATTTTAGCTTTTTCTTTGAGTAAAGGAATATTCCCTAGATAAGTAAGACATGTATTTGGGGGAAGATGGGTGGTAATATAAATTAAATAAATAAATAAATAAATAAATAAATAAATAAATAAATAAATAAATGTCTTCCATCATGTCTTGTTCAAGAGGGTTGAAATACACATGCCTATTTGATACTGATGTTATTGTGATGAATTTGATTTCTCTCTTCTGCTTTAGTATTTACCCAAGTTTTTAGGTCCAAATTTGTGATAATTGTAGGTATGTCCCACAAACTAACAAAAGCAAACCCAAGTTACTGCATATATTTTTGTACAACATGGTAATACTTGAATCAGAGATTGTGAAGATTTAAAGAAATACAATTAGTTAATGAATAAAACAAACCAGCCAAATGCTTGCTTATTTATTTATGTATATGTATCTTACATGATATCTCCGCTGTCCTGATCATAACACTCTGGGAAGCTTCATATTTTTGGATATCATAGCTATTTTTATTGAATAACCAGAGCTGTGCCTTCAGTAGGTATCTGGAATGAGTCATAACTTTGCATATAAAGTCTTATTATTTATTTTATTTATTTATTTATTTAAGTTATATGACTGCCCATCTCCCGCAACGGGGAACTCTGGGTGGTTTACAATAAAACTGATTAAAATAGAATAAAGAATATAAAAGCACAATCAAATAATACAATAAATAAATTATAAAATGCAAATGGCCAGATAGCTTAATAAAAAGAAGGACATTATGAAATTGACCACCCCCATGAGGAACTATTATTTCCTCCTTCCCATGCCAGGCGGCAGAACCAGGTTTTCAGATATTTCCTAAAGTTCAGGAGGGAGGGGATCTGCCTCAACTCTGGGGGCAAGGTGTTCCAGAGTGCTGGTGCCACCACAGAGAAGGCCCGCCTTCTAGACCCCACCAGATGACACTCTCTTATTGATGGGGTTCGTAGCAGGCCCTCTCTGAATGATCGGGTGGGGCGGGTCGATGATATGGGGATAAGACGGTCCCTCAGGTATTCTGGTCCCATGCCATGTAGGGCTTTAAAGGTGATAACCAACACCTTGAATTGTACCCAGAATCAAACCGGCACCCAATGCAGCTCGCAGAGTAAAGGTGTTATATGCGCTGATCTTGGCACACCTAGAACTGCTCGCGCGGCCGCACTCTGCACCAGCTGTAGCTTCCGGACAGTCTTCAAGGGTAGCCCCATGTAAAGCGCATTGCAATTACAATAGTCTGCATGGGAGATGACAAGAGCATGAGTGACTGTTCGGAGGGCATCTTGATCCAGGAATGGGCGTAACTGGCGCACCAGCCGAAGCTGTGCAAAAGCCCTCCTAGCCAGGACCGCCACCTGCTCTTTGAGCACGAGTCATGAATCTAGAAGGACCCCCAAGTTCTGCACCAGCTCCGAATGGGGCAGTGCTACCCCATCGAGAACCAAAGATGATAATTTCCCAGAAGACGCTAAGCCATCAATCCACAGCCATTTGGTCTTGCCAGGGTTCAACTGAAGCCTGTTGTTCCCCATCCAGGCCCTCACAGCCCCCAGGCACTGAGACAGGGTGGTTACTGCATCACTTACTTCACCTTGGATGGAGATATACAATTGAGTATCATCAGCATATTGATGATACCTCATCCCATGGTGTCGGATGACCTCACCCAGCGGTTTCATGTAGATGTTGAATAGGAGAGGAGAGAGAACCAAACCCTGCGGCACTCCATATAAGAGCGGTCACGGGCTGAATCTCAACTCCCCTATCACCACCGACTGGAAACGGCCCCGGAGGAAGGAGGTTATTAGTGGTATATGGACTCATATATGTTGGCTTGTAAAGTAGACTCTACATTTGAAATCTAGCTTGCATACAATAGGATGAGCACACTTTGAATAAAAATATACTTATTTTTAATTTAATTTATTTTGTATTGTTTTGTTTTATTTAAAAAATATAAATGGCAACACATATTGTAGAACACAAGTCTGGCTGGCTCACAACAATAATTAAAGCAGAAACAAGGAAATCAAGGAAACCAGGTCCCTGACCCACAATCACTAATCCATCACATCCTACAGTCCTCAGGCTCCAATCTCACCCTATCAGAGCAACTGGGAGAAAAGCCAGGTGCTTGGATAGAGCTGAAATTCTCCGAAAGATAGAGGTAAGAATTTGAAAGAAGAAAATGCAGTGTATGAAGCAGTATACAGACATTGTAAAAAAAAATGCAAGCACAGTGGAAACGAGTTTTTGTAAATTTAATTAGGATTACAGGGCTACTTTAGCATCAACCTTCCTCATTTTGCTGGGATCTCTGCACTCAGGCTTAGGGATGTCCTACAGATAATGTTCTGCTAGGAAGAGATAAAACCATCTTGCAACTAAACTGATATTATGGATATGGTAGCTCAGTGAGATGCTAGGTACGACCTGAGGAATTATATTAGGACAAGAGAGTTGAGTTAGACTTGTCCACATGAGAAGCCTCAAACATTTGATTGTCCCATTGATGTCAGTATGTGTCTTCAATTAAATGTGGAACCACCCCAATCTCCCCTTCAACTATTTTAGGGTTGAACTTCAAGTTAGAGAAGTAAGCAGGCAATGCATAATCAGTTACTTTATGACAATGGGGTTTATTGATACTGAAGTACTTTGTGATTGAGGAAAATAGCCCTATTTAGAATTTCTACTCAGATTTATGCCTTCTGTGTAGATAAAGAGAAGGCACATTTTCTTCTTTCTATTTATTTCTGCACTTTTTAGTTGATCCCTTTTTCCTTTAGTCTCTCTTTAATCTTTTTCTATATTTTTGTATTTTATCTTTATGTTGAAATATTAATACAGTTTCCTTAAAACAATAAATAAACAGAAGGTACATTGAAGTCCCCTTTGAGTTGAAGCACCATTGAATACATAAGACCACAACTTACCGTCATTCTTGGTGGGGTTGGAATGTTACAGACATCCCTTTCAAAGTGCTGAAAGAAAGGCCAATAAGAAAGCAGGTCTGTCCTGGGGACCCAATTGTACTATTCCACATCAAAATGATTGTTCCCATATCCAAATTAAGAAACATTGCAACCCTCAGTTAAAATGATGTCCAATTGATGCTGATTACTTGGACCATTCTCCATGTGAGAAGGGATTTTCTGGTAGTGACTAGCAAAACAGTGAATCAAGATTAAAGAGCATTCTTAATCAGTGCTAGAATTTTCAGAACAGGGATTTTGAAGCAACTGGGAGCCCTGGACGTACTAATGCAGCAGCTGACATTGTTGGCCATGCAAGAACACCAACACTTGAATGACTGAAAAAGAAGAGGTGATGTGATGTTACGGAGAAGATGTGAATGCAAGATGATGAACTTTATTCTCTGGATACTGCTGCTGCTGCTTCCTTGGATAGTGTGTGACATTCCAGTTGCTAAATGTGTAATCATTGACCCTCCCCAAATCAATCATAAGTATTATCAGTCAGGGAATCTCATCATAGCTGGCATCACTTCACAGAGCTACATGTTCTCCAGTCCTCTCAACTTTGAAAGGCATCCCTCTCTGAACTCCTTGATGAGCTCACGTAAGCAATTGGTACCTTAAAACAAATGTTTATGGTGGTGGGTCTCTCCCTAGATTTGAGCAGTAAGAGTAATAATGACTTATCTATCAAATTAAAAACTAAGCGACATACTATTCTTTAAGCTTTAATGGGTCAGAATTTTCATCTTGTAAAAAAGAAACCAGGCAAATGTGAACAGGTAACACAGCAATTTATATAATATTCTGAAGCAAGATGATCAGCTAAAGTTTCAGTTGGTGGAGATAACTCTTTATTTATTTCCCTTAAAAAAAACCCCTCCCATCTCTCATTATGATGTATGAAATGAAAGATAACTGAAAATATTGAATAAGAACTAATTAACCATTTGGAGAACTGAGAGATTGCAAAGCCGTCAATCAGTAAAAGATCCTTTACAATACCAAGATGAGATCTGAATACAGTGCATGGGAGAAGGTGAAGTGGAACTGGCCAATAAGTAGCATTTGTGGGGGGATGACTTGAAACAAGATAATTGTAAGCTCACATGCCAAAGCCAGGATGTTCAACAAATTTACACCCTATCCTATAAGGGAATGGGAATTTAGCAAGCATTAAGCTTCTGAACTAGAGACAATCCAATGGTGCAGTTAAATCTCATTTCAGATTTGGGACTCAGACCTACCAGCATGTCCTGGCTCTTGTATTTCCTGTGAAGAAGATCAATGATAATACCCAGATGTTGCACAGCATCTCCCTGGGTTTCAACCTTTATAATGAATACTTCACTGCAAGCTTATCTTACCTTGCCTCACTGGAGCTCCTCTCCACAAGGGGCAAGTTCATTCCAAACTATAAATGTGATACCTGACGTACTACTGTGGCCATCATTGGGGGACCCAACTCAAAGGCATGTCTTTTCATGGCAACCGTTCTCAGCATCTACAAGATACCACAGGTAAGGTGGACATTTGGAACATCAAATTTTGACAAGCCAGATAGGCCTCTCTGGTTTTGTTCAGTAAGAATTCTAATTACTTTGGGACAAAGAAGGTGTCATCATCCAAGAGGTGATGTTTTTTCTGTGCCTTAAATGTCAATCCTGACCCAGAAGGGGAATCTTTTAAAAGTAATTTGGAATGAGTAATTAGTAGCACCTATCCTGGATTCCTGACGAAGGGTTTATAATTTGGAGTGGGCAGACAGGGCACCTGCCAACTGGAAGAGAAGGAGCAGGGAGTTGATTGGAAAGACATCTCAAAGCAGCAGCATCCACCAGAGGGGAGCCAAAATCTGCAAGTTGGTAGGCATGATTTTTCCATCAACACCCGGTATGTTTTGTGCATGTAACAATGTCACTGCTATATTTTGGGTGACTTATAATAATTCAATATGCTAATTCTTAGGTTCGTTTTCTGTTTTGTGGGTATTAGATTGAACATATCAATGCTCTCCCCACATTCTGTCAAGTCATATTATTAAAATAAACATATGACCTCCAAATTGAAAAAAAAATGTGGTGGTTGTGGTAGTTCTATCAGGAAGGTTCTGGTTTAACTCCCTAGAGGAACATATTCCAATTCTTTCTGAAGGAATTCAGAAACAACTTTCTTGGTCTCTGGGGGGGACCAAGGTCCAAATTTTATTAAAGTTTTAAATATACATAGTTAAAAGGTTGAAAAAGAAAAAGAAAAAGAAATACAAATCAAAGAAAGAAGTAAAAGTGTGTAGAAAAGTAAAGAAAAAAAGAAAAAAGATAAAGCATAGATATAGTCAACTTCCGATTTATCTCTGGTCTTAGTAATTAAAAAAAGTTTTCTTACATGCTAGCTCTATATAAAACATACAAAAACATTTCCTGTCTAATATATCAATTCATATATATTTTAGTCTTCAAAACCCCAAATAAGCTTTGCTCCACCTGCATGTTGCAAATAGACCATTAATGGTTTCCATTCTTTAAGAAAGTAACAATTTGAGTTTTCATTTAATAAGCATATCAATTTGTCATTTTCTGCCATGTCCATCAATTTTAACATCCAATCTTGTATCGTAGGTAAAATCTAATTTTTCCAATTTTGCGCATATACAAGTTGTGCTGCAGTGACCATATAATGCATAATTCTTACAAATTGTTTTCCCATTTGTTCTTCCCATATTCCCAATAAAAATAATTCCGGTTTAAATGGGACTTGAATTTGTAAAATATTTTGCATTAGTAAATGTATCTGAGTCCAAAGTTTCTTTGCAATTTCACAAGTCCACCACATATGATAGAAAGACCCCTCTTTTTTTTTTTTTTACATTTCCAACACAGGTTGGAAAACATTCCCATACATTTTAGCAAGTTTTTGTTGGGTCATATACTCTTTTGTAACTTTTCTCACAAAATGTATCAATATATCTCTAGGTACTTTATTGTCTCTAGCATAGCATGAATTAACTCTAAAAATTTTGTCAATTTCCAAATTTAAATCTTGTTCTTTCATCTCCAAAAATTTAACTAATATAGATACAGTCCTTTCTCTTACATTTTCATTTAATTGTTCTGGAACTGCTCTCAATCTCAAAATATATTCTTTCTCTCTCATTTCTGCTAATGCAGTAATATCTAAATTGTATTCAAGTTCCTTGGTAACATCTTCTGATTTAGTCTCTAATATTTGCATCTGACTTTGTATATCTTTAAATTCCCCTGACAAGGTATTCTCAACTTCCCTTACTGTCTGAACCTCCTTTTTAAATTCTTGTGTAATCTCTTTAATTATCTGTCTTCATTTCTTCCATCTTCTCATCAATTTTTTTATCTAAAGATGTAATTTGTTCTTCCATCTGTTTATTTTGTGCCATTGAATCTTCCATTTTCTTATTAAGTGATGGCATTGCTTCCAAAAGTTTTTCATTACTGATTGAGGAGGCTCCATTGTTGCTCCAGATGTTGAAAGATCTGTAGATGTCCTTCCAGTTTCTTTTTCTTTATCCTTTCCCTTCTTCCTCAACACCATAGTTGTCATAATGTAGATAATTTCCCTGTAAGAGAAAAAAAAAAGAGAGAGAGAGGAGAGGGGGAATACAAAAAGCAAACAGAAAAAGAGACTATTTTTCTTTTCTTTTTTAAAAAAAGAGGGAATAAAATCTTCAAAAAATAAAAATAGTCCTTTAAATGTAATTATCAAAATAACTAAAATCTAGTCCATTATAATTATATATCCAAATGTAAGAGTAAAAGAGTAAAAGATAAAAAAGAACAGAGAGGCCTCTGTTATAGTCAAAATAATAACAAAAAAGATAAACAATCCCAGAGTTTCTCAATCCAGCTTATATCCACACAGTCCAACCATGGGCAAACAATCCAATTTATGTACAAAAGAAATCCAAAACATTCATAAAAATTCTATAAAGTAACTTATATAATTCAAAGAATATTCAAACACTTATAAGAAAAAGCAAAAAAAATCTTTCATAATAAAAATCCCAAGCAAGTAAAAGAAAGGATGTCAAGTCATTAATTCATTTATCCATAAAAACTTTATATCCAGGCAAATTAGTCCCAAAAGAAAAATACTTATAATTTCAATAAGAATGAAAGGAAACCAAAAATAGGAATATTAAAAATAAAAAGAGAAAGTCGCTCAATCCATTTCAGGCAGAGTCAATTAGCTTTCCAGTCCCACCGTTTAAACATTCCTTTGACAAGAAAAAAAAATAAAACACCAGCATTTATAAATCACAGTCCAGAGATAAATCTTAGATATTAGTAGGCAAGTAATATTTAAAAAAGTAAAAATACGTGTCTAAAAGGTCGGGTTCTGTGCTACATATCTTATTCAGATTCACGGTTTCTGCAAAGCTACAGTTGTCAGTTCCAGCCATCTTTCACCGCTTCTATCTCCCTCTCCCCGTGGTGGATTTACAGGGGTCGGGAGAGAGCGGCGATCCGACGACCCTCTTGTGATCAATTTTCTGCTCGCCCTCTCTTCGAGAGCGATTTTTCAGTTATTTTTCCTTGTTTCCTTCCAATATTTTAAAAGGCAATAGATTTGACTCCACCTATTATGGACCACATAGCCTTATAGAGTAATTGGCAGATTACATGCCAGAACTTTAGACCATAACCTTCTGGACTGGCTCCATGCTGAGAATATCTCAGTGCCTGAGCAGGCTGGTTTCAGGCAGGGACATTCAACAATAAATCACTATACCTGTCCACAGCTTCAGGGCATGTGATAGAGCCTGGTTGCTGTGAGTGGGTTTCTGCTGTCCTTGGCTGATCAAACGATTTCCTGGATTTTCTTAGTTTATTTATTTATTTTATTTATTATTTGGATTTATCCCCACCCATCTCTACCGTGGTAGACTCTGGGCGGTTTACAATCACAATATAAAAGTTAAAAATGTATACATTTAAAATTACCATAAAAATAAAAAATAAAAATCCAAAAAGATGGTATGTTCTTAAAAGGAAGATATTATATATCAGCACTTTCACTTCTGGGTGTCGGGTTGAGTGGAGCGGCGAACCGAGGCTTCGAGCCTCGTTTCCGCGGTTTTCAAATAGCAGAGATTAAAAAGAAGATAATCGCCAAAAAATCACCCTCGGAGAGAAGGTGAGCAGAAGATCTTCCACAAGGGTCACCGGATTTGCCGCTCTCTGCAGACCCCCGTATTTCCACCATGGGGGAAGGCAGATTGAAGCAGCGAAAGTTGGCTGGGACTGTCAAAAAGCTCTCTGGAAGCCATGAATCTGAATAAGATAAGTAGCTCCTCACCCGACCTTTTAGATGCACTTTTTAGTTTTTTAAAAAAATTTAATTGCCTTATTAAGCTCTAAGCAAAAGCTTTTTTAGAAAAATACAAGACAGAAATGGGTGTGCTATCTGGAGACTTGGAAGAAGGAGGAGCGTCATCTAAAGATAAAAAGAGGAATGAAGACTTATCCGAGATGGGAGCTGCAGGTCTGGATTTGAAAAAGGGATTTTAACCATCAAAAGAATTATGGAAAGTAAATATTTGATATGGAATATTAATGGAGCCAACGCCCTGCAGAAAAGAAGAAAGATTTTTCATTTCTTGAAAAAATTGAAATTGGACATAATTTGCTTACAAGAGACTCATATTTGCAAAAAAGATACTAAATATTTGATTCAAAAACAATTTGGAGAAGAATTTATTTCGGCTGGAAATAAAAAAACGGAAGGAGTAGTTTTGTATGTACAACCAAAGTTAAACCCAAAATTGATATTAACTGATGATGAAGGATGTTATGTTGCAGTTGAAATTAATATACAAGGAACTAAAACATTAGTTGCTGGACTTTATGCACCAAATATGGACAAAGGAGTATTTTATAAAAATTTAATGGACAAACTTTTGGACCAAACCTATGAAAATTGGTGTTTTATGGGTGATTGGAATGGAGTAATCTACCCTAAGATGGATGAACAATCACAAAAAGAAGTGAAGAGTACACAGGGAAAATTGCCACAAACATTTTTTGACTTAAAAGAGATGTTGGACTTACAAGATATATGGAGACTTATGAATGGGACTTCTAGAGAATATACGTATTATTCAGAAAGATTTAAATCACATTCTAGAATAGATATGATTTTGATATCTAAAATCCTAATGATGGACATTAGTAAAGTTGAAATATTACCTAAGACTCTTTCAGATCATAATCCAGTAATGTTGACTGTTAAAGGAAAAAGGATTGTATTTAGATGGAGATTAAATGAGTCAATATTTCGGAAAAATGATATAGTTGAGGCATGCAAAAAAAAAGTTAAGGGAATATTTCCAACTGAATTCGAACAAAGGCACCAATATTCAGATTGTATGGGATGCCAGTAAAGCATATATGAGGGGTTACTTTATTCAATATAATGCTCAAATGAGGAGAAAGAAACAAGAGAGAATTCAACTGATTTTAGATGAAATAAAAAGTAAAGAGATATGTTTAAGAGATAAGCCAATGGACGATACTTTGCTTACTCAAATTAATTTTTTACAAAAACAGATATCGATGATATTGACACAAGAGATAGAGACTCAAATGAAATTTACAAAGCAAAAATATTTTGAACATGCTAATAAACCATAATAAAATGGTTGGCTTATAAATTACGAAAACAAAGACAAAAAAATATAATTTCCAAAATACAACATGAAGGAAAAGTTATGGTGAATAATATACAGTAGATATACAAGAAGCTTTTTATGATTATTATTCAAAATTATATAAAAAACAAGAAGTCAACTTGATGGACATTGATGAATATCTGAGTAAACAGAAATTAACTGTTCTTGATGACCAACAAAGATTAATGCTTAATAATCCTATAACAACAGAGAAAATGGTAAAGGCTTTCAAGAAAATTAGTAGTGGAAAAGCACCAGGACCGGATGGCCTGTCAGCAGCTTATTATAAATGTTTTGAAGATGAATTATGTTTACCTTTACAGAAGACTATGAATTCGATTTTGGAAACAGGAACAATGCCAGAGACTTGGAAAGAAGCACATATGAGATCGCTTCCGGGTGTTGAGGTTTCCGGTGCGCTGAACTGAGCTCTCCGTCTCGGCTCCGCGGTTTTCCTGCTTGCAGCGTTTTTTTAAAAAAAAACCCGCTGAAACTTCTTCTTTGAAGAAAAGAAGATCAGAAGATTAACCAAGAAGGGTCGCTGGAATTGCCGCTCTTTCCCGACCCCCGTATTTCCACCACGGGGGAAAGGAAATTGATGCAGCGAAAGCGACTGGAAGGGACATCGTTGCTCTACAGGAAGCCGTGAGTTCTTTAAAGATAAGTAGCACCAAAAACTCAACCTTTTAGTCACTAGTTTATGGGTTTTTTTTATTAAAATGTGCCTATTATTATATAAGATCTTTCTATGGACATGATTAATACTGCTGGTGCTTTTATAACTTTCCTGCCAAGGAGATTTGGGAAAACGGTGGGAGCCTAAAGACTAATTGACTTTACTAGAAGCTAAAGTGACATTGCCTATTGCTGAATGGTCCGATTGCTTAATTGGAATTATTTTGTCTTCTCTGGACTTTGAATTTTAGTGGATTAATGGTTTGCTGATTTAAATCCCCTCTTTTTTACCTTGAGGCTGCTTCTTTTTTTTCTGCAAGCTGTTTGAATATTATTTGGAATCTAAAAGATACTTTTTGAATGCTTGTACATTAATTTGTACATTATTTGTCTTGTACATTATTTTGATTTTTCCTATTTCTTTTTTTTATATATATATAATAATCATATACCTTTGATATTGTAATTGCTTACATTTTGGAGAATAAAGACAGTCAGAGAATTAAAGCCTTTTCTCTTTTTTTCCCTTTTGGTTGGATTTGTGGACTGAGAAACTCTGGATTGTTTACTGTCTTCAAAGATATTTTGACTACAGTTGAGAAAAACATCTCCCGTATTCTTATCTTTTATTTTCTTTATGTGAGGACTCTTGAGTTAATTAAAGTACAATTCGTTTTTTATGACAACTACCATGAAAAGGCAGTTTTCTTTTTACTTTTTGTATTTTTTACTTACTACCTTTTTTTCTTGAATAATTCCTACTCCCTTCTCCCCCTTCCTTTTTTTTTTTTTTTTTGTTGCTTGTTGTTATTTCCCTTTTCCTCCTGTCTTTTTTTATCTTTACAGGAACACTATATACAGTATGGCGACCGTGGCTGCCAGGGTGAAGAAAGACAGAGACAAGGAAAAGGAGAAAGAGACTGGAAAGATGTCTACAGACTCCATTGCAATGTCTTCAGAACCACCAACATCAGATATGAAAAAAATATTGGATGCGATTACAGCACTGAATAAAAAAATGGAAGACTCAACTGCTACTTTAGAGAAAAAGATGGAAGACTCTATTGCTACCTTAGAGAAAAAGATGGAAGACTCAATTGCTTCTCTAGATAAAAAAATGGACAAAAAAATAGACAGTTTAGGCCAACAAGTAGACAAAAAAATGGAATCTATGAAAGAAGACTTAAAACAGGAATTCAGAAAAGAAATACAGAATGTCAAGGAGGTAGTGAATAAACTATCAGGGGAACTTAAAGAGACACAAGGACAGGTTCAAAAATTAGAGACTAAATCAGAATCTATTACTAAAGATATGGAATATAATCTAGATGCTATTGCACTAGTAGAAATGAGAGAGAAAGAATTTATTTTGAGACTGAGAGGAGTTCCAGAAAAATCAAATGAGAATACGAGAGAAAATATAGTTGGTGCTTTAGCCCAATTTCTGGAGATGGTAGAACAAGATCTTGATTCTGAAATAGATAAAAATTTTAGAGTCAATTCACGTTATGCTAGAGAAAAGAAGGTGCCAAGAGATATATTGATATACTTTGTGAGGAAAGTTACAAAAGAGCAAATCCTGAAGAAACACTATAATACCAGAATAAATATAGCAGGGAAGGATATAATTGTTTTAAAAGAAGTCCCCCTAAGAATATTAAGAAAAAGAAAAGAATACTCCTTCTTCACAGATAAATTAAAGCAAAATAATATACCATTTAGATGGGAAAGAGTAGAGGGAGTATCCTTTATTTTTAAAGAGCAAAGATTTAAAATAACTTCCATTTTAAAAGCAAAAGCATTTTTAGAGAAATATAAGATGGACATGAGTGATGCATCCAAAGTCTTGGAGGAAAAGAGAAAGGCATCTGAAGATAAGGAAAAGAGTGAAGATTTATCAGAAATGGGAGCTTCTGGAGTGGATTTAAGAAAGAATTTTTAAATACCAAAACACTATGGACTATAAATATTTAACATGGAATATCAATGGAGCGAATTCCCCCCAAAAAAGAAAGAAAATTTTTCATTTTCTGAAAAAACTGAGACTGGATATAATTTGTCTACAAGAGACTCATATTTGTAAAAAGGACATTAAGTATATGATTCAAAAACAATTAGGAGAAGAATTCATTTCAGCTGGATCAAAAAAACTAAGGGGGTAGTTTTGTATATACAACAAAAATTGAATCCAAAGTTAATACTGATGATGAAGGAAGGTATATCGCAGTGGAAGTAAATATACAAAGGACTAAAACATTGATGGTTGGACTTTATGCTCCAAATTTTGATAAAGGACTATTTTATAAGAATTTGATGGATAAACTTTTGGACTTATCATATGAGAATTGGTGTTTTATGGGTGACTGGAATGGGGTGATTCTCCCAATGGAAGATAGACATTCGCAAAAAATTGTGAAAACCACTCAAGGAAAGTACCCCAAACATTTTTTGATTTGAAAGACATGTTGGATTTACAAGATATTTGGAGACTTATGAATGGGAATTCTAAATAATATACATATTACTCAGAGAGGTATAAATCATTTTCTAGAATAGATACGTTTTTGATTTTTTTTGAAGTTTAATGATGGATGTTAATAAGGTTGAAATATTACCTAAAACCTTATCAGACCATAATCCTGTATTGTTAACTATCAAAGGGAAAAGGAATATATTTTGATGGAGATTAAATGAGTCAATTCTTCGGAAAGAGGATGTTGTAGATATATGTAAGAAAAGGCTAAGAGAATATTTTTTATTGAATTTAAATAAGGACACTAGTACTCAAATTGTTTGGGATGCAAGTAAAGCTTATATGAGGGGTTATTTCATTCAATATAATGCTCAAATGAGGAGAAAGAAACGAGAAAAAATTCAATTGATTTTGAATGAAATTAAAAGTAAAGAGAAATGTTTGAGGGATAAACCAATGGATAATACATTGATAACTCAAATTAAATTTTTACAAAAACAAATATCGATGATTTTGGTACAGGAAATAGAGACTCAAATGAAATTTATGAAACAGAAATATTTTGAATTTGCAAATAAACCAGGAAGATGGCTAGCTCATAAATTAAGAAAACAAAGAAAAATATATATAATTTCTAACATACAACATGAAGGGAAAACCTTAGTGAATAATGTAGACATTCAAGAAGCTTTTCGTTCTTACTATACATCATTGTATAAAAAACAGGATGTTCAATTAGTTGAAATTGATGAATATATGAGCAAGCAAAGATTAACTGTTTTAAATGATCAACAAAGAACGATGCTTAATAATCCTATAACAAAAGAGGAAATGACAATGGCCTTTAAGAAAATTAATAGTGGAAAAGCGCCAGGACCGGATGGCCTATCGGCAGCTTATTATAAATGTTTCGAAGATGAACTATGTATACCTCTTCAGAAAACTATGAATTCAATTTTGGAAACAGGAATTATGCCGGAAACTTGGAAAGAGGCCCACATTACATTGATTCCGAAAGAACAGCTAAATTTGAATTCTACAAAGAATTATAGACCAATAACATTATTGAATAATGACTATAAGATATTTACAACAGTATTGGCGGAAAGATTGAAAAATATCCTTAAAAATTTTATTCATCAAGATCAAGCAGGATTTTTACCTAAAAGAAAAATTAGAGACAATGTTAGAAATGTCTTGGATGTTTTGGAGTATTCAGAACAACATAATGAAAAAATTATATTTATAGATGCTGAAAAAGTGTTTGACAATTTAAATTGGTCTTTTATGTTTAAAGTATTGGAGACTATGAATTTTGGAGGAAATTTCATTAAGTGGATTAAATCAATATATACACCACAACATGCAAAAATAATTGTTAACAGAGAATTTAGTAAACCATGTGAAATACAAAAGGGTACAAGACAAGGTTGTCCTTTATCTCCACTTCTGTTTATATTGGTTTTAGAAGTCTTGCTTAGAGATATTAGACAAGATAATGGTATTCATGGTATTAGTCAAAAAGGAAGTTTATAAATTAAGAGCATTTGCTGATGATCTAGTCATTACCTTAGAGAACCCACTGGATGGGATTGAGTTATTGATGCAGAAACTGAAATACTTTGGGTCATTAGCAGGGTTCAAAGTTAATTTACAGAAAACAAAAGTTTTGACTAAGAATATGGAATACCATCAACAGGAGAAATTGAGAGAAATGATGGGATACTGTTGGAGAAAAAAGTAAAATATTTGGGAGTTTATTTAACATCGAAGAATGTCAAATTATTTCAAAATAACTATGTTCCACTTTGGACAGACATTAAAAAAGATTTAGATTGATGGGGAAAGTTGCAATTATCATTATTGGGGAGAATATCAGCGATCAAAATGAATATATTACCACGAATTTTATACCTCTTTCAAACACTACCTATATTGACATCAGAGGAACCATTTAAACAGTGGCAGAAAGATATTTCTAAGTTTATTTGACAAGGGAAAAAACCAAGAATAAAATACAAAGTTTTGCAAGATTCAAAAGAAAGAGGAGGTTTAGGTCTCCCGGATTTGAAATTATATCATGCAACCTGTGGTTTGGTATGGCTTAAAGAATGGATTGTGTTGAAAAATGAAAAATTATTGAATTTGGAGGGACATGAATTAAGATTTGGATGGCATGGATATTTCTGGTATGACAAAGCTACAGTTTATGTGGACTTTAAAAATCATTATATTAGAAGATCTTAGTTGAGAATTTGGAATAAATATAAATCAACTTTATGTTATAAGAGACCTTTATGGATTTCCACGCAAGAAGCATTTTATAGAACAGAAGTAAGAAATAAGGACAAATGGTTGACTTACAAGGATTTTTTAAAAAAGGAACAAGTATTGGGTGATGGTGGCTATTTGGGGTTTCAGGCTTGAAGTAATCCAAACAACATGTTGTAAGGCTAACAATATCTTTATTGATAGCATAAGGCAATAATGGATGTATAGTGCATTATTGCAAAAAGGAAAAACCAAAGCATAAGCAGAGTTCCATCACCAGAAGTGAGGAAAGAAAAACATCATGGTCTGTGCAAAGACCAGGCATAGTTACAGTTCAGATACAAGTACATGTAGATAGCAGTCTACATAAAGAAAGGGGTAGGAAGAACATAAGTGAGAACATAAGTATGAACAAATACCCATGGTTCATAGCTCACATCTGATTGGTTAAAAATGGGCCAGGCAACCAGTTTAGCTTCACAGTTGTTGTACTTACTATAAAGCGTCACACGATGGCAGTGTTGTGTATTGGCCTTCCCTCGAGCTACAATTCCTCTGGGAAAAATACTGATAAGATGTTGTTTTGGCTAGGAGGGCACCTGGTGTTTATGAATCGACTGTTCGTAGAATGTTTTGGGAACCAGCTTCTCAATGCAGGGTAATTTTCCACTTTCAGGCCAGATTCAGTGGAGAAAATGCCATGCGTTTAATTCTGCATAGAATACTTTAACCAAATAACTTTAACACCCCTTCCGCATGGGTTTTTGAAACGTTGTGGGGGGAAACTGTTATTTCAAAGGCACACAGAGACACAAATGATTTCATTTCAGACACATTTGTTCTAGTCCCAATCTGGTTACCATGGTTGCATGTTTATCAAGAGAAAGTGCTTTCGTGAAAATGTCTGCAATGTTGAATTCAGACGGAAAATATTCTAATTGGATAAATTTTTCCTGAATTGCATGTCTTACATTTTTGTATTTCACATGGATGTATTTGGTGCGACTTTTGACATTTTCAGAAGCAGCTAGAGACAGGCAGGCCTGGGAATCTTCGTACACTGTCATTGGTGAGGTTATATCTACAGAAAGGTCTACAAATAACTGGTCTACAAATAACTGTTTTAACCAATACATATCATTGATTGCCTCACTGAGAGCCGCAAATTCGGCTTCACATGTGGAAACAGCGATTGTATTTTGTTTTCTCGCTCGCCAAGCAATGGGTGTATTTGCAAACAAACAAACAAAACCGCTCACAGACTTTCTGTCTCCCTCTTCTGCAAAGGAGCTGTCAGCATAAATCACAGGCATTTCAGCCTTAATAGCTGACACTTTAAGGCAAAAATCAGCTGTGCCTTTAAGGTAGCGTAGGACTCTTTTTAACCCTTGCCAATCTCACATGGATGGTTTGGCAACCTTACGACTGAGCACTCCAACTCAGTAAGCTAAGTCAGGGTGTGTCCATTGTGTTAAGTGTAGCAAACTTCCTACAGCTGAGTGATACAATTCAAGCTGAGGACAAGTTTCCTCATATGTGTCACCCTTTAGGAAATCAAGAGTCATTGGTGTTTTGGTAGGTTTTGCATTTGACATTTCAAGTTGACTCAACAATTGGTCAATTTTTCTCTTCTGACTCAGATAGAACTCACCATTCTGAGCTCTAGTGACTTCAACACCTAGATAGTATTTCAGCTCACCTAGGTCTTTCAATTGAAAGTACTGTCTCAATTGTGTTGCAAACTCTTGTACAAGGTGCAAAGAACCAGTTGCTAGGCAAAAATCGTCAACATACGATAGCAACACTGTGTAATCACTTCCAGAACCTCTTACATACACACAAGGATCAGCAACAGACTTCTTAAACTTTAGCTCTAACAAAGCCTTATCTAAACATTGATGCCAACAACGTCCGGCTTGCTTCAATCTGTACAGCACCTTGCGCAGTCTGTACACCTTCTGAGAATTGTCACAAGCATAGCCAGGAGCCTGCTTCATGTACACTGTTTCAGGGAGCTCTGCATTCAAATATGCTGTGTCAACATCAACGTGATGGACAAGTCCACGCTGTGCAGCCAGAGAAAGTACCATACGTAAAGACTCTGGTCTAGCTGTGGGTGCATACGTGAGATCATAGTTCAAAAACCTCTCTTGTGCAAATCCCTGAGCAACAAGCCTGGCTTTGTACTGCACTGTATTATCAGGAAGAAGCTTCTTTCTGAAAACCCATCTGGAACCAACAGCTTTCTGGGATGGGGGCAAATCAGTGACTTCAAACACCTTTTGATTCACTAATGCCTCAAACTCCTTATCCATCACCGTGTTCCACTTCTCCTGCTCCTCAACAGGCAGAAGCAACATTTCTTGGAAAGACTGAGGTTCACAGGTAATCTGACACACTCTCACCTGCTGAATCACAAATCTGTCAGGTTTCACACCCTTTGTGGAACATGCAGACCTACGAGGAATTACCACTGCCTCTTCCTCATCACTGTCCTCTGCCTTTTCACTACCTGATTCCCCCTTCAGATCCTGAACCTGCTCAGGTGAAATTTCCTCTTCCTTCACCTGAGGGGACCCTCTCACCACACTAGGGGACTGGGAACCAGAAGGCAGCTGAACTGGTTGTTGTCCAGCCACAGGAGCATGGACAGTTGGCTGTACACTAGATTGCAACAATACCTCTGAACTAGCATTCAACCTATCCCAACCAGTAGGGTGCTCAAAATTAGCACTTCTGGAGACTACCACACGACCATAGCCTGCAGAAAAATGGTAACCCTTAGATCTAGAGGAATAACCAACAAACCTTAAGCGTTGTGCTTTTGGCTGGTTCTTCCTTCGCTGAGACTTAGGAATATGCACATATGCAAATGTTCCAAAAACACACAGATGCTTCAGCGAAGGGCGCTTGCCAAACAAAAGGAAGTAAGGAACTTCATTCACAGCTGAATTCCACACCCTGTTAGTCAGATACACTGCAGTCATGGTAGCCTCACCCCAGAAATGGGCTGGCACCTGGGCATCTAACATCAGGCTATTTCTAATGGTATTAACAACACCAATCTTCCTTTCAGCTATTCCATTCTCAGCAGGAACACCAACATTGGCAAGTCTATGGGAGATTCCTTTCCTACGAAGCCAATTCTGAAATTCATGGCCTAGAAATTCTCCTCCACAATCCGATTGAAATTGACCTACTTGATAGCCATAGTTTCTCTCCACCATTGCAACAAACTCCTTAAAGCGAGCAAAAGCCTCCGCTTTAGATTTGAGCAAATAACAAAACGTATAGCGAGTATGGTCATCCACCAAAAGGAACATGAAACGCGCCCCCCCCTCACTAGGAGCATTGGGGCCGGCTAAGTCTCCATGAACCAACTGAAAAGGCCTAGTTGACACCCGGGCACTTTTCCTAGCAACAGGAGCAGCCTTAATTTTGGATTGTTTGCACACAGTACAATTAAGAAAGTCATCACACTTTTTGGATCCTAACTCAGGATACACCTTGGCCAGTTGGGACAAACTTCCCCACCCGGGATGTCCCAGAACTCTGTGATAATAGTGAATGCATTTGTTATGTGGGGGAACATTGGAAATACAATTTCCTGACACAATCCCCTGCTTAGGAAGCATTTCATACAACTGATTCACTAACCTCCCCCTAGCACATTCTATCCCATCTTTTTCAATAGAACATCCACTACCCTTGAACACAACAGTATAACCAGACTTTACCAGGGCTGGAATGCTAAGGAGGGAAAAGTCAAGTGTAGGAACACACAACACATTTTGTACATTTATCCCCAAACAAGGAATGTATACTTCACCCTGAAAGGACACATCAGCCATAGATCCATCAGCCAGAGCAACCTGTTGGATTTTAGGCTTGCTTTTTGATAACAACAACTGTTCATTGTTGACAATGATTTGGCTCCAGGCTGAGTCCAAAAGCCAAGTCTCTGGGGAACGTCTACTCACAGCCGTGAGCAAAGCAGACACCTGGGTACATTGTCTAAGCGCTTGCTTCCCCTTCTTTCGCACAAACCTCTTTCCACTGGCTCCACTGGCTGGGCGAGGTGGCTGGGGACAGTCTCTCATGAAGTGTTGGGTTGAGTTGCACCGGAAACATCTCCTTACAGCACACGCAGCCTCTGTTCCAACTGGAAAACGCTGTGCAGATGCCTCAGGAAGAGCAACAGATGGCTTACTCTGCATCTTCTCCAAGTCACGAGCTTGCTGGATTTCCTGCAGCCGATTTGTAAGATAATCCACAGTAAGGTCTTGGGGCCTCAACGTCTGAGTTGCCTCGATGAGCATGTCAAAGCTCTTGTCCAAGCTTGACAGGATAACACAAGCTCTCTGGGTATCAGGGATCACAACATCCCGGTCCTCAAGTTCAAGAAACAAAGTCTTGATTTTATGGAGGTGGGTCATCATGTTTCCACCGGGCTGCAGCTTCAAATTGTAAAGCTGACGTGATAGACCAACAATGGCAGCAGAGGTTTGCTTGGAATAAAGGGCTTTAAGAGCTTCCCAACAGGCATGTGCAGTTTCCAGATTGCTGATATGCAGTAGCTGTGATGATTCCAGTCCCAGAATCAAGTTGCCATAAGCACGATCCAAACACAACTGCACTTCTTCAGTAATGGGACCAGCGTGAGGTGCGTCTTTCACATACTTCCACAAACCTTCTTTTAGGAAGAAAGACTTGATCTTCACACACCAGGTCCGATAGTTTCTGCCATTCAAACGCTCAAAGGGCAGACTGGTTAGCCCTGCAGCAGCAGCCATGCTGACCACTCAAGGAAAAACACGTTTACTCCAAAATTCAGCCTCAAAAACAAACCCCATTGGTACAGCTAGATCCAGCACAGCAAACAGCGATCCATCCAGCCTGGGCCCATAACCTATTGGGTGATGGTGGCTATTTGGGGTTTCAGGCTTGAAGTAATCCAAACAACATGTTGTAAGGCTAACAATATCTTTATTGATAGCATAAGGCAATAATGGATGTATAGTGCATTATTGCAAAAAGGAAAAACCAAAGCATAAGCAGAGTTCCATCACCAGAAGTGAGGAAAGAAAAACATCATGGTCTGTGCAAAGACCAGGCATAGTTACAGTTCAGATACAAGTACATGTAGATAGCAGTCTACATAAAGAAAGGGGTAGGAAGAACATAAGTGAGAACATAAGTATGAACAAATACCCATGGTTCATAGCTCACATCTGATTGGTTAAAAATGGGCCAGGCAACCAGTTTAGCTTCACAGTTGTTGTACTTACTATAAAGCGTCACACGATGGCAGTGTTGTGTATTGGCCTTCCCTCGAGCTACAATTCCTCTGGGAAAAATACTGATAAGATGTTGTTTTGGCTAGGAGGGCACCTGGTTTTTACGAATCGACTGTTCGTAGAATGTTTTGGGAACCAGCTTCTCAATGCAGGGTAATTTTCCACTTTCAGGCCAGATTCAGTGGAGAAAATGCCATGCGTTTAATTCTGCATAGAATACTTTAACCAAATAACTTTAACACCCCTTCCGCATGGGTTTTCGAAACATTGTGGGGGAAAACTGTTATTTCAAAGGCACACAGAGACACAAATGATTCAATGGGCAAAAAATATTGGCCACAATATACAATTGCAACAATGGGAAGATATGTGGACTAAAGGATTAAATTTTACTTTGTGTTATAACCTAAAAGAAAATTTTTACAAGATGATGTACCGATGGTATATGACCCCACAAAAACTTGCAAAAATGTATGGGAATATTTCCAACCTATGTTGGAAATGTAAAAAACAAGAGGGGTCTTTTTACCATATGTGGTGGACATGTAAAATGGCAAAGAAATTTTGGATTGAGATACATTCACTGATGCAAAGTATATTACAAATACGAATACCATTTAAACCAGAATTTTTTTTACTCGGAATTTTGGATGTACAAATAGAAAAACATTTTTTTAGAATAATACAATACATGATTACAGCAGCAAGACTTTTATATGCACAAAACTGGAAAAACCAAATTGTACCAACGATACAGGAATGGATGTTGAAATTATTGGATATGGTAGAAAATGACAAATTGACATGCTTATTAAAAGAAAACTCAAATCGTTATTTTCTTAAAGAGTGGAAGCCTTTGATGGACTATTTGCAAAAAGCAGGAGGAGTAAAGCTTGCATGGGGTTTTGGTGATTAGATTATATATAAATAGAATATATTAGACAAGAAATGTATATGAATTTTATATGAATAGCCAGCATGTAAGAACAAACTATTTTTCTTTATTCTTATGACCATAGATAGATCGGAAGTTATCCAATTTCTATGTTTGTCTTTCTTTTCTTTCTTTTACTTTACTACACTTTTCTTTTCTTATTTCTTTAATTTGTATTTCTATTTCTCTTTCATTCTCAACTTTTAACTCTGTATATTTAAAATCTTAATAAAATTTATATAAAAAAGGTAAGAAGCACATAAAACATTGATCCCTAAAGAACAACAAGACTTGACTTTAACTAAGAGTTATAGACCAATATCTTTACTGAATAATGACTATAAGATTTTTACAACTATATTGGCAGAAAGAATGAAAAACATTCTTAAAAACTTTATCCATCAAGATCAAGCAGGATTTCTGCCTAAGAGACAGATCCGTGACAATGTCCGAAATATATTAGATATATAGGAATATCTGGAACAACACTATGAAAAACAAGCTGCCTTGATATTTATAGATGCTGAAAAAGCTTTTGATAATTTAAATTGGCCTTTTATGTTTAAAGTATTAGAAAATATGAATTTTGGAGGAAATTTTATTAAATGGATTAGATCAATATATACTCCCCAATTTGCAAAAATAATTGTCAACTGAGAATTTAGCAAACCATGTGAAATCCAAAAACGTACAAGACAAGGTTGTCCATTATCTCCACTTTTGTTTATATTGGTATTAGAGGTTTTATTGAGAGATGTTAGACAAGATGAAGGTATCCATGGTATTAAGGTTAAAAAAGTTTTGACTAAAACATGGACTATCATCAAGAAGAGAAATTGAAAGAAATAATGGGATATTCAATGGAAGAAAAAGTAAAATATTTGGGAGTATATTTAACAACTAAAAATGTTAAGTTGTTTAAGAATAATTATATCCCGCTTTGGACAGATATTAAAAAAGACTTGGATCAATGGGAAAAATTACAACTATCATTATTATGTAGAATTTCAGCAATTAAAATGAATATTTTGCCAAAAAATTTATATCTTTTTCAAACATTACCTATATTGGCATCAGAACAACCTTTCAAACAATGGCAGTGAGATATTTCTAAGTTTATCTGACAAGGAAAAAAACGAAGAATAAAATATAAAGTCTTACAAGATTCAAAGGAAAGAGGTGGACTGGGTCTACCGGATCTGAAATTATATTATGCTGCTTGTTGTTTGGTATGGAATAAAGAGTGGATATTTTTGAAAAATGAAAAACTATTGAATTTGGAGGGTCATGAATTAAGATACGGATGGAATGGATATTTGTGGTATTACAAAGTGAAAGTTAATGTGGACTTTAAAAATCATTATATCAGAAGATCTTTGCTAAGAATTTGGAATAAATATAAACTAATTTTATGTTATAAAAGACCTTTATGGATTTCCACACAAGAAGCATTTCATAGAACAGAAGTAAGAGTTAAAGATAAATGGCTGACTTACAAATACTTTTTAACAAAAGAACAAGGACAATATAAAACTAAATCAAAAGAAGAACTGGCCTCAGAAGGATATACTTTTCAATGGCTTTCATATATGCAACTTGTAGAAAAATTTAAATCAGACAAAAAAGAACTTGAATTTGAACAAACCAAATCGGAATTTGAGATACAATTATGTGAGACAGATGATCATTTAATTGCTAAAATGTATAAATTATTGTTAAAAGGTGAAATGGTAGAGGAACAAGTTAAAGACTGCATGATCAAATGGGCAAAAAATATTGGTCATAATATTCAAATGCAACAATGGGAAGATATGTGGACTAAAGGATTAAAATTTACTTTGTTTTATAATTTGAAGGAAAATTTCTACAAGATGATGTACAGATGGTATATGACCCCACAAAAGCTAGCTAAAATGTATGGGAATGCTTCCAACTTGTGTTGGAAATGTAAAAAAATAAGAGGGGTCATTTTACCATATGTGGTGGACATGTGAGATTGCAAATAAGTTTTGGATTCAAATACATTAATTGATGCAAAATATTCTACAAGTTCGAGTTCCATTTAAACCAGAACTATTTCTATTGGGAATATTAGAAGAACAAATAGGAAAACAATTTATAAGAATTACGCAATATATGACTACAGCAGCAAGACTCATATATGCACAAAATTGGAAAAATCAGACTATACCTACGATACAGGACTGGATGTTAAAAGTAATGGATATGGCAGAAAATGATAAATTGACAAGCTTATTAAAAGAAAATTCAAATTATTATTTTCTCAAAGAGTGGAAACCATTAACGGACTATTTGCAAAATGCAGGGGGGGCAAAGCTTATATGGGGATTTGAAGACTAATATATATATAAATTGATATATTAGACAAGAAATGTTTTTTAATGTTATAAATAGAACTAGCATGTAAGATTAATTTTTTTAAATCACAATGACCAGGGATAAATCGGAAGTTGACTAATTTCTATGTTTCATCTTTTTCTTTTTTTCTTTACTTTACTACACTCTTTTTCTTTTTTCTTTGCTTTGTATTTCTATTTCTTTTTCCGTTTCTAACTTTTATCTATGTATATGTAAAACCGAATAAAATATATTTTAAAAAAAGGAGGATATTATTACGCTAACCACCCCCAGGAGGAACTATTATGTCCGTTCCAGGCAAGGCGGCAGAACCAGGTCTTTAACGACTTCCTGAAGGCCAGGAGCGAGGGTGCCTGTCTCGCCTCAGGGGGCAAGATATTCCATAGGGCAGGTACTATCGCAGAGAAGGCACACCTCCTGGACCCCGCTAGATGGAATTCTTTTAGTGATGGGATCCGGAGCATGCCCTCCCTGCATGATCGGGTGGGGCAGGTAGATATAATCGGGATGAGACGGTCCCTCAGATACCCTGGTCCCATGCTATGTGGGGCTTTAAAGGTGATAACCAACACCTTGAATTGGATCCGGAAGCAAACTGGGACCCAATGCAGCTCACGGAGTAGCGGTGTTACATGTGCTGATCTTATAGCACCCAGAACTACCCATGCAGCTGCATTCTGGACCAGCTGAAGCTTCCGAATACTCTTCAATGGTATCCCCATGTAGACTGCGTTGCAGTGATCTATATGGGAGATGACAAGGGCATGAGTGACTGTTCGGAGGGCCTCCTGATCCAGGAAGGGGCGCAACTGGCGCACAACCTAAAGCTGTGCAAAGGCCCTCCTGGCCATGACTGCCACCTGATCCTCGAGCAGGAGTCGTGAGTCCAGGAGGACCCCCAAGCTTCGCACTGAATCTGAACGGGGCAGTGCCACCCCATCCAGAGTTAAAGATGACAACTTCCTGGAAATCAAGAGGCCATCAATCCACAGCCACTCCATCTTACCAGGGTTCAGCTGAAGCCTATTGTGCCCCATCCAGGCCCCTACAGCCTCCAGACACTGAGAAAGGGTGTCAACTGCAACACTTACTTCACCTGGGACGGAGATGTACAACTGGGTATCATCAGCGTACTGATGATACCTCATCCCGTGGTGATGTATGATCTTGCCCAGCTGCTGCATGTAGATGTTAAATAGGAGAGGAGAGAGAACTGAACCCTGCGGCACCCCACACAAGAGGGGCCGAGGGTCAGATCTCTCCTCTCCTATTACCACCGATCGGGAGCAGTCCCGGAGGAAGGAGGCGAACCACCATAAAACAACGCCGCCCACCCCCAACTCCCTGAGCCGCCCCAACAGGATACCATGGTCGACGGTATCATAAGCCGCTGAAAGATCCAAGAGAGCGAGAATGGATGCACTCCCTCCATCTCGCTCCTGCCAAAGATCATCCATAAGCGTGACCAATGCAGTCTCTGTCCCATATCCCGGCCTGAAACCTGACTGAAAGTGGTCTAGATAATCCGTTTCACCCAGAATCCTCTGGAGTTGCAGCGCCACCACCTTCTCAACCACCTTTCCCAAAAAGGGAAGGTGGGACACAAGACAAAAGTTGTTTAAAACAGTAGGGTCCAGGGAAGGCTTCTTGAGGAGGGGATGAACCAACGCCTTCTTAAAGACCGCTGGAAACACCCCCTCCCCCAAAGATGTATTAATCATCGCCTGGACCCAACCACATGTAACTCCCCGGGCTGACTTAACCAGCCAGGAGGGACATCGGTCTAGATGGCAAGTGGTGGCATTTACAATCCGGAGGATTCCGTCTACGGATTCCGTCTATGAGTGTCCTTTTTCCTTTAGATGAAGATAAACTGCTGACTCTGGTCCTGTGGTGTTACTTCTCCTGTGTTGGGCCATCCTCCTGTACAAAGGTTGTTTGGTTTCTCCAATGTAGAGTTCAGAGCACTCCTCACTGCACTGGATTGCATACACTACATTGCTTTTCTTGTGTTTTGGAGTTTGATCTTTGGGGTGTACAAGCCTCTGTCTCAGTGTGTTGGTGGGTTTGAAATATACAGGTATGTGGTGTTTGCCAAATATCCGTTTTATCTTTTCAGACACGCCAGCCATGTAAGGAATGACCAGGTTCTTCCGATTACTCTGAGTCTCAGCCCTATCTGTCGCTGTTTTAGGTATGGTAGACTTAGATTTAGTGAAGGCCCAATTTGGATATCCACAGGCCTTCAGAGCTGTTCTCAGGTGCTGATTTTCATTCTTTTTGGAATCCATGGAGGTGGGGATGGTTTCTGCTCTGTGTGACAATGTCCTGATGACTCCTAGTTTGTGCTGCAGTAGATGGTGGGAGTCAAACATCAGATATTGATCTGTGTGTGTGGGTTTCCTGTAGATCCCTATTTCTAGCTTGCCCCCGGTCCCAATGAGGACTTCACAGTCTAGGAATGCCAGTCTGTTGTCCTTGGTGTCTTCTCTGGTGAACCTAATGTTGGCATCTATGGTGTTTATATGGTCCATATAAACTCTGAAGTATTCAAAAGGAAGACAACACAGGGATTTTTCCAGTTCTGGGTCTTTGATTATGTATTTCCATCGATTAACGTAAGAATCATACAAAAGACTGTAATGTTCTTTGTTCTGCATTTGTGCAGAATGGGGTGAGAATTATAGAGAGGTTCAAGGTTTAGGAGAGAAGAAATCATGCCCATTTTCATTAAAATTGGTAGAACAGTTTTCCACCTACCTTCTTTTAAACTTGGCTTTGAACATCCTGAGGGTGTTGAGACTCTTAGTACTTGAGGAAGAGTTCTTACCTAAGATTCTGAGGAGGAGAAAATGTGGGTTTTCATCACATTTATCACATTACTTCATCAGGCCCAACAGGATCAAACTGTTCCCAGATAACAGTGTAAGTACGTGCCTCTGGCATCTCCCCAGATTGTGCCTCACGCTTAGAGTTTAACTTGGAATGAATCTGAGCGATTTTGTCCTGCAGAGGCTCAGCAAACTCTTCCGACCAGCCCTGTAAATGGGTCACTAAGTCCATCCGACCCAAAAGAGATCTAGTAATCTTAAACAGGGCCGTCAGGCGGCATTCTGCAGATGCAATAAGCATGGAGAAATAATCATGTTTCACCGCTCTTACCACCACAAGATAGGTCCTAATAGCGGCTCTAGATTGTGTCTGGTAAGATTCAGTCCTCGTCTTCCTCCAGCGGTGCTCCAGACATCTCTTAACCCTCTTCAAAACCCTCAACTCCTCCGTGAACCACGGGGAGTGACGGGTTGAATGAGCAAGAGAGGTCGCATAGGCGCGATCCTGTCCAAGGCCCCGGCCGCCTCTTTATTCTAAGCTGCGGCTAAGACCTCCACTGGACCATGCTGCAGATCTTCAGGTATAACCCCCAGCTCCCTCTGAAACCTCATTGGGTCCATAAGTCACCAGGGGCGGACTAATCTAATAGGTCCAGCCTCCCTGCAGATGGGGGTGGCATAAGAGAATCCCAAGGTCACCAGGGTGTGTTCTGACCATGACAATGGGGACAGATCTAAATTTCCCCCCAGATCACATTGCCACTGCTCTGACAATAAAACTAAATCTGGCGTGAGACCACTGTCTCGAGTTGGGTCCCGAATAATCTGGGACAGGCCCATGGCTGCCATGGTAGTCATGAACTCCCAAGCCGCCTCCGAGGCCCATCCCAGGGATGGCAGATTGAAATCCCCCAAAACCATAAATCTGGGGAATTCCACCGCCAACCCCGAGACAGCCTCCAGTAGCTCGTGCAGAGAGGTTGCTACGTAGCAGGGAGGCTGGTACAGTAGCAACACTCCCAACTGTGCTTGGGAACCCAACCTGAAAAACAGGGTCTCACAGCCGGTCACTTGAGGAGCAGCGCCCCTGGTGGCCATAAGAGACTCTCGGATGACAACTGCCACCCCTCCTCCTCTGCCCCATTGTCTCGGCTGATGCCATACTCGAAACCCAGCTGGACACATTTCCGAAAGGGCAACCCCTCCTTCTGGGCCCAACCAGGTCTCTGCAGAGTTGGTTTGTAGATGGCTTTAAGGTTGTGCTTTCCTAATAATGTTCCTATTTGGGCCGTGACCTTCTGTATGTAAGGAAGAAATACCTTTCCTATTGGGGATGGTTTCTTCATGGATGTATCCACTTTATGGTTATTCTCCTCCTTTAGTTGTAAAGCTCAGCTGATCTCACTAGTGAAGTATCCATTGGCTTATAGAGCCTAAGATTAAGATACCTTAACTCCTCAGATAGTTTCTCAGGCTTGCAGATGCATCTGGCACAGGCACCCAGCGTCTTAATCATGCTTCTCTTCTGGCTGGGATGATGATGGAATCTTTCTGTAGATAGCGATCTGTATGGGTGGGTTTCTGGAATACATATGACTTAGCTGCAGGTTCTCAATTTTCATGATGAGGACATCCAGAAATGGGAATTTCCCAAGTTCTTCTTTACTATGGCTCCAGATCACCAAGGGTGTCATCTACGTACCAGAATCATGATTATGGTTTTAGGAGTGCTATGTCCACTGCCTGTTTGAATGTTTTATGTAAGTATGTTTGTGAATATATGTGCCAAATATGGTTTGTTTCTTATTTAGCTTTCTTTTTTTCCCCTTCTATTTTACATTTCTCTATGCTTTATCTTTTTTCTATGGTTTTTATATTTAGTTAATAAGGAAAGTATTTTTGAAAAAAAGACATGTGAACATTCTGTAGCTTGAATCATGTCAACTGGATTTCTATTTTCTCAGTGGAAACATTTTGCTCCTTATCCAAGAAGCTTCTTCAGTCTGAGCAAAGTTAGTAAGGGAATCCTTAAATATGTTTCTAGGGTGGCTGTGTGACATTGCACCTGGGGCTAAGTCATGGTTATTTGATATGTTTATTTCTAAGTCCCTTTATCATCCAAAGGAGGATCGTTAAGATTACCATGCTGCTGTTGAGCTTGTGAAATGCTCTTAATCTTCCTAGGCACAGAAGACAAAGCAGGAAGGAAAATAGGGGAAAGATTGTGCCTGAGGCCCCCACCTCTATTCAAGGAAGGATTTTCCAAGTTGGCATAAATGGACTCCTTGACTCCTCTCTCAAACCACCTATCTTCTCTGTCTAAAATGTGAACATTAATGTCCTCAAACGAGTGTCCTTTTTCCTTTAGATGAAGATAAACTGCTGACTCTGGTCCTGTGGTGTTACTTCTCCTGTGTTGGGCCATCCTCCTGTACAAAGGTTGTTTGGTTTCTCCAATGTAGAGTTCAGAGCACTCCTCACTGCACTGGATTGCATACACTACATTGCTTTTCTTGTGTTTTGGAGTTTGATCTTTGGGGTGTACAAGCCTCTGTCTCAGTGTGTTGGTGGGTTTGAAATATACAGGTATGTGGTGTTTGCCAAATATCCGTTTTATCTTTTCAGACACGCCAGCCATGTAAGGAATGACCAGGTTCTTCCGATTACTCTGAGTCTCAGCCCTATCTGTCGCTGTTTTAGGTATGGTAGACTTAGATTTAGTGAAGGCCCAATTTGGATATCCACAGGCCTTCAGAGCTGTTCTCAGGTGCTGATTTTCATTCTTTTTGGAATCCATGGAGGTGGGGATGGTTTCTGCTCTGTGTGACAATGTCCTGATGACTCCTAGTTTGTGCTGCAGTAGATGGTGGGAGTCAAACATCAGATATTGATCTGTGTGTGTGGGTTTCCTGTAGATCCCTATTTCTAGCTTGCCCCCGGTCCCAATGAGGACTTCACAGTCTAGGAATGCCAGTCTGTTGTCCTTGGTGTCTTCTCTGGTGAACCTAATGTTGGCATCTATGGTGTTTATATGGTCCATATAAACTCTGAAGTATTCAAAAGGAAGACAACACAGGGATTTTTCCAGTTCTGGGTCTTTGATTATGTATTTCCATCGATTAACGTAAGAATCATACAAAAGACTGTAATGTTCTTAGTTCTGCATTTGTGCAGAATGGGGTGAGAATTATAGAGAGGTTCAAGGTTTAGGAGAGAAGAAATCATGCCCATTTTCATTAAAATTGGTAGAACAGTTTTCCACCTACCTTCTTTTAAACTTGGCTTTGAACATCCTGAGGGTGTTGAGACTCTTAGTACTTGAGGAAGAGTTCTTACCTAAGATTCTGAGGAGGAGAAAATGTGGGTTATTTTTTGTGGCTGTGCTCACATAAGGCTATTCTCATAGTTAAGAAATATTGACATTGATCTAAATTCCACAGGAAGATAAAATAGCACTATGGGCTGTGACAACACAGGTTGCTAAGCCTCAGAAATGCCAACCAAGGTTAAACCTGGATAGGTTTAGCATGTTGTATGAAAGCAAACATTAGTCCTTTCACTGACCTGGCTGTGTTGTATGAAGGCCACCCTGGGAATGCTTTTCTCGAGATGAGAAGGCCTTTGTTGCTGAGCTTCAAGAAAGGAAAAACCGATCAAGGATAATAGAAAATGTAAAAGAAAATGTCACAGGGATTTTTTTTTTCAACTTTGGGGTAATATCTAAACTCTAATTATAATAGCTTTGGGTAAAATAAGGGATGAACAGCTCTTCCCACTAGAGATGGCAATAAATTGAATACTGCATTTTCCCTTTTTCCTTCCCTAAAATAAAAAAGGAAAACCAATAGAAGATCAAAGAGAAGGATGCCACAGCTGGTCCCTAAACCCAGAAATGCTTGGGACACACAGTCTATGAACAGAGTACTCTCTTCGTTCATTGTCTGATGAGACCTCAAATCCCAACTTGTGAGCAATAAAGCTGGTCTCATTCCTAGATAGTTCTGAATGTTAGGCTCTGGATTATCCCTCATGAAAACACAATTGCTTGAGAATCATGCAATAGTTTCTGGAGCTCAGTGTGTTCTCTTCATCTTGATTCTATACACCAACTTCTAAATAAAGGGACTGTTTTTTCCTTTTCAGACATGAATTCTTGTTCCCAGTGTCCAGAGGATCGCTATCCCAGCAAAGCCCAGGATCAGTGCATTCCAAAAGATATCAGCTTCCTATCTTTCCAAGAGCCTTTGGGGATCACTTTGGCCGTTTTTGCCCTTTTATTTTCCTCCATCACAGCCCTGGTCCTCATAATATTTGTTCTGCACAAGGACACTCCCATAGTCAAGGCCAACAACTGGGGCCTCAGCTACGCCCTCCTGGTCTCCCTTCTGCTTTCCTTTCTCTGCCCTTCGCTTTTTGTTGGTCGGCCTCAGATGGCAACCTGTCTCCTCCCCAAATGGCTTTTGGCATCATCTTCACAGTGGCTGTTTCTTGTGTGGTGGCCAAAGCCCTCACTGTGGTCCTAGCTTTCATGGCCTCCAGGCCAGGCTCTCAGATGAGGACATGGGTGGGGAAAAGGCTGGCCCTCTTTATGCTGCTTTCCCGCTCTCTCCTAATAACCATTTGATTGTTAACCACTTGATTATTGGTCCTCATTTTCTTTCCCAAACTCTACGTCTTCTTGATAAAACCAGAGCTGAATAACAGGCAACAGCTCATGCGAAAAACCCCTGTAAAGTAAGTTATAGGAATCAGTCTTGTTGTACCCAATGGGTTAGCAATAACAAATATCTTAAGTTTTTATTAAAAGAGAATGTATAAAGTATAAATATAATAACATAAAAATCATTTTTCCTTTATTTACAATATGTTCTTAAACAATATGAATTCCATGGATGCCCAGGTTGCCTTTTATGGCAACATTTGTGTTAATACACCTTCAAGATAGTCTCTTTCTTCTCCATGGTTTACTCTTTTACAAAGGTGAAGCAGTAAACCACAAGAACAAGGAGTGGCAACTTCACCATCACCCAAAAGGAGACCTAAACCAGCTTAGCATTTTGAGATCAGCCAGGGTTGGTAAAGGTTGAGAGCCGAGACATTCTGAAACCCATGTTCACACTGTTCTGGCTGGGAAAAGTAGATCTCAGAGCCTTCTAGATGTATTTGCCCTGCAGATCTGGGGATATTTCATCAATTAATATGAATGCTGTCCCTCCCTCTCTCAGGGTCCCTGCACCTGGGTTTCTAAGCCTATATATACCTACCTTTTACTAAATTCTCATTTCAGGGAGAGAAAGAACCTAAAAGGAAGAATGATAATTGAAAGGGAGGGGAAGGTCATCCAGAAGAGTTTAGAGGAAGGAACAAGTTTAAGAGATTGGAAAAAGTATAAAAAGTATAGAGTTTTGGGCTGTAGGGTACAAATCTTGGTGCAAGAAGTAGATCTAGATTGGTACATTATAAAGACAAACAGATTAACCTGCCTGAACAGCCTTTCTAAGAGAAAAAAAAGTGATTAGCTTAGGGGAATAGCCAGAGAAGATAAAAAGGACCCAATGATTCAAAGGGAGGCTGAAATGTTATGAAGGAAAAGGGGAGAAAAGGGTCAACTTCAGAAGACCAGAGAGAGAATTCAGAAGATTTCCCTCCCTACCCTTCTATATGCCCTGCCTGGCCACCTAGTCTTTAATTTGGGACCAAGGGAGGTGGATCAACTACCTCTTTGTACCCAGCAAGGAAATCAAGGACAGTTTTTAAAACACAGGTCTAGCCATTATGGAAAAAACAGGGATACCCAAAGAGCTCCACTAACAATTGTATCAAGTCCAACATTCTTGCACACATACAGACTACAGCTTTAAAAAGGGGATGCTTCAGTTACAGATCTGCTTCTGAAGTGAAATAATTATTATTGATTTGCAGATCAATACAGGTTAGGCCCTTAACTCAGCCCACTTTTCCTGCTTCCTATCTTCAATCTCCTGTGGAAGAATGGAAAGAACTTCAAAAAAGGAAGTCCGATGTGGGGTGGGGGACAAAAACCTTGAGATGGTGTCAGTTGAAGGCCTATGCCATCTTTCAGGTGTGTTGTGTACATGGCAAGTATAAAAAATAGTTCAAGTGCTACCTTCACTTTTTTGATCCCCATGGATCCTGCAGGGAGAGACAGAGACAGAGACAGAGACAGAGACAGAGACAGAGACAGAGACAGAGACAGAGACAGAGACAGAGAGAATTCCTATTTGGAACACCTCTAGCCTCTTGATAATGTTGTAAGGCCCCTGCTTACACTGTTTTACCCAAGTTCCTGAAGTTACCAATAACAGTCTTGAGTCGAGGCTTGGAGATATAAAATAACAGCATTTATTTTGGCCAAGACAGAGCTGGGTGAGGGCTCCACAGGCATCATGACAGTAGAATGCCTGGGAAGATACACACACACACACACACACACAAGTACAGTACTTATATAGGGTTTGCAAAGCTTAGTAAAAAAGCATAATGAACTCTCCTCCTAGTCAGAGGGCAAGGTTCCTAAATCTGCATCGCTAGTAGTAAGCATTCCAGCAGCCTCAAGGGGCAGTCTGCATGTCTCCTGGTATTCCAAACAATCCTTGGAGAGCGTTATCTCCCTAGAGACAACAGCAAAATCCCTGCGCCTCCTTTCACCTAGTTTCTAACAGCAAGCAGTTTCCAAAAGCAAGATGGCGTAGGTTATGCTAAGCTAACCTTTACAATGAATTAATGAGGAAAGAGGAAAAATTTGTTGAAATATGCAATCAAGTTGTTTTCTTCTACAATACGGCAAAGAACCCATAATTTTGCAAAGGCAATTATCTCCCCTGTAGTTATCAACCTGACCAGGGTAACTTCTACGTCTCCTCCCAAAGGACAACCAATACACCTTGGCAGAAGAGAACCAAGATCAAAATATGCTACTAAAAGTTGTTTTGCCATTCAAGAAAGGGACCGAACACAGACTGCTTGGTGACCTTCCCCTAAAGATTTCTAGTGCAAAATTTGAGAGGGCACGAAAGTCAGCCAGAAATTCTTAAGGACACTTAAGACAGGAGCTGATGTCCAGAAGAAGATATTTCTACCTAATGCCACCCTTTGTGTTCCTGATATTATTGCTACTGCCTCAGACCATGTCTGATGTCCCAGTTGCTACATGCAAAATCCTTTACCCTCTGCCAATGAGTCACCGGTATTATCAGCCAGGGGACCTCACCATTGCTGGAATTATTTCTCAAATCTACACATTTTCTGACACTGTGACCTTCAATCAGCATCCATCTGACTACCTCCTGGATGACATTGTGTAAGCCAAGAGTTTGGTTAATGCTAGCATTTTCCATAAGGGATTTTCTTGCAGCAAATTTTATAGTTATCTCAAGCAGGCAATTTCACCAAGAGAGGATGTATGGGAAAGAATCTCTTGCTGGCATAAGCGCTAGAGACAATTTTATAGTAGTGGTACTAGTAGTCCATTTAGCTGTTATTCCATGAGTATAGATGAACATTCATATTGGGGTAATCAGCCTCCCAACCACTCCACATAATAGTTCACAATATGAAGTGTCAGATATGTCCCACATCAAAATATTCTGTCCACTAGATTCAACACCTTGCCTACTTGAGAGCTCTAAAAAGAAATCAGATGATACTGATTATTTGTCCACCAGATATCAGCTGCATATATCATGTGGAAGTCTACCATTAATTTTGGTAATCCTTCCTGTGAGTATGAACTAGTTTCATAAACAAATCTGAAGATACATAGATTTAATGGAATGTGAGAATGACCTTGGAAGACAGAGGGAAGAGATGATGCCTAGGGAACGATCAGATAAAAACAGGGGCCCGCAACTGAGTAATTGGCAGAGAAAGAAAATTAGAAGGAATCCACCCTAAGGATCAGGCAGTAAATCGGGACAGCAGGAGATTTCGACTTTAAGACTTGCAAGATTCTGTTAATGAAGCCTAACAATAGTGTAGAAGTAGCTCATCTGGTCTTGTTTCCTCTCTGGTTTATCTGGGAGGACTGAAAATAGACACTTGAGTGGCTTCTTCCCTCTATGTTGCATGAGTGAATGCAAATAAATCAAAAACGTCAGAAAGCTGATATTTGTACATTCCAGATAGGAATGAATCCACTCTTGGCTTCCAGATAATTATCAACATTAAAGTGATTGTATGGCCTAAATACTTGCTTTGTATGAAAATTTAGCAAGAGTCATATTCTTCCAAAACTGCACTCATTCAACATTTGAATCACACTGCAGATTTGTGACTCAGATTTATCAACATACCCTGGCCCTTGCATTTGCCGTAATGGAGATCAACGAAAATCCTCAGATATTACCCAATATCTCCCTGGGCTTCCACATCTATAATAGCCATTTTGTTGCCAGTTGGACTTACCTCGCCTCACTGGAGCTTCTCTCCACATGGACCAACTTCATCCCTAACTACAAATGTGATAGTAAAGATAATCTTGTTGCAGTCATTGGGGGACCCAATTCAGGTGTGAGTTTCTTTATGGCGACCATTCTGAGCACCTACAAGGTACTACAGGTAAGGTTTGCACACATGGCTTAGTGCCTGAACAAACTAGCAGTAAGTCCCTTCAGTCTTGATGCAGTCTGTATGATACAGTATTGATAAACATTATACATCAGTGGGTAATCTGGAATAGAATATATTTAAAAAGTTGAATAGCACCTAAAAAGTGATACCTTAACAATCACATCAGTTGACCTCCATAACTTTGATAGTGGAACGATGTGTAACTTCCCTGCTGATAAAACTACAACCCTGGCCAAGAATAGACAGAGGCACAGAAATGCACACACACACACAGAGAGAGAGAGAGAGAGAGAGAGAGAGAGAGAGAGAGAGCACACAGTACACACTAATACCATGGTTCAATGCCATCGTGGATTCATAGAATCTGTTTGGAATGATCCTTAAATGGAGGTAATGTCACAGAAACGTAATTGGGAGATTGGATGGAAGATATTTCTATGCTATTTTTATATCAATTTGTTATATTTCTTTTTCTGCATTCTTTCTTTTTGTTGTTTGTTTTGGTAAGAAATATGAAAAACAAATAAGATTATCTGTTCAATCTTCTTAATATGTTCTTCATACTTCATACTTCTTGGTTGTTAGTCTTTGTCTTTGTGGTAAGTTACTTTTTTCTTAAACATTACTATCAGGGTTTCGTTTTATTTTTTTTTAAATGACATATACAAAAAGGCTGGACCTTCCATCATGATGCCACAGCTTCATTCTTGATCATTGTGTCTCACAAAATCTCTGGGTTCTTTCCCAAGGATGACAGAGTGACTAGCTTCAATTACCATAACTTTAGTAAAGTTTAGTAAAGTTTTCATGCCTTAGGCATGAAAGCCAGATGAGTGACTTTGGGCCAGTCACTCTCTCTCAGCCCAACTCACCTCACAGGGTTGTTGTTGTAGGGAAAATAGGAGGAGGAAGGAGTATGAGGTATGTTCACCACCTTGAGTTATTTATAAAATAATAAAGGCAGATAAAAAATCTATTAAAAAGAAAAAGAAACTAGCGCCAGTCACATATTGTTTTCTTGTCACTCATACAGAATGCAGTACAATGAAATGTAGGGATCAAACTATAATATGATAATATTATATGATAATATTATCTAAAATATTATTTACTAAATATTATATGATAATATTTCTGATGCAAAGTGATCAATAATATCCTATCCAAACACAGAGTCTCCTTACAGCCATCAGGACCGAACAAATCTTTGAAACCTATTTAGCAATTTCATTGGAATTTTCCACCAAGGAGAAATCCATTTACAAAATTAAACATCACTGTAAAATATCTATGGTTATTCCAGTCTGGCGCCATGATTCCCCACAATTATGAATAGGGAAACATATGAAAAATGTACTTTCTTTCATAAAGTGTTAAAAATACCCAAATACCTCCCAACTCCCTGTCCCCCCTCCAATCTTGGAAAATAGAGAAAAGTCAAGATCCACCCTAATGGGACTTGGTCCTACCCACTTTTTATCCTTATCCACCCAGCCTCAAAACATGAGATAAATACCCACCCCTTCAGATATTGCATCTTTACCCACAGTCATCCTACCAACGTAGTCTTTCTTTTCTTTATAGCTTGGATATGGTTCTTCTCCTGTGATTACTGACCAATCCCAACAAGTCTTCTTCCAATGGATGTTCCCTAACAGAAACCAACAGTATGCGGGGATGCTCCAGCTTCTTTTGCTTTTCACATGGAGCTGGATTGGTGTCATTTTTCTAGAGGATGACGATGGCCTCAGGTTTGTACATAATGAACTTCCCAAGTTTTCCCAGGGTGGTATCTGCTTTGACTTTATCGAACCATTGCCAAAACTGTATTTTAAAACTGGCATTTATGAAATGATAGAATCATGGGTTAAAATATTCCAGTTGATAATCAAAAGCACAGCCAGTGTTGTGCTCATACATGGTGAAATTAACACTGCAATCTTTTTGAGAATGTTTCCCAGAATTTCAGAAATTGAAGACATACCAATGAAGACAGGCAAGGTCTGGATGATGACAGCGCAGATGGAGTTCACTTCTGTTGCCTTTCAACGATCTTGGGACATAGATATCCTTCATGGTTCCTTAGCCTTCGCAACCCAGTCAAAGGAGGTGGTGGGTTTCCAAAATTTTCTTCAGATGAGAAACCCTAATGTGGAAACCAGAGATGGTTTCATTAAGGACTTTTGGAAACTGGCATTTGATTGTTCCTTCCCAACATCCTTGGAGGAGGAGAATGTTTGGAATCGCTGCACCGGGGAGGAGAAGCTGGAGGCTCTTCCTAGGTCTGTCTTTGACATGAGCATAACTCCCCATAGCTATAGTGTCTACAATGCAGTTTATGCTGTGGCCCACACATTGCAATCCATGAGCTCATCGATGTTCAAACACAGAACTATGTCACAGGAAGGACAAAATAATATTCTGAATCCAATGCTGTGGCAGGTAATGTCCTGATTGCATCAACACAAGAAACTTTGCCATATCCTCATCCTCTATCAAAGCTGATTCTCTATTAAGTGTAGGGTTTTCTCCATTTTAGAATTGGCATAGACATTTTCCTGCATCTCTGCTCTGCTCTTCTTGGTTTCAAAAACATACCTTGGTAGATTTATGGAGTTTGACTTTGTTGTTGGCAATTCAAATCCAAAGAGAATGTAGGAGGAAACAAAGAGTTAAAGATTTCCTGGATGTCCTTTTTGAGTATTGCTCGGCCTACTCTTCATTTTATGGGATTGTTAATCTCAGCTTGTGTCCTTTAACGTATCTTCAGCACACAGAGAAGGAACACATGCCCCTAGACTCTCACCCTCTTAAGACGCAGTGACACGAGTTACTTCTCCCTGTAATATATTTCCTCTAAACAAACCTCCTTTCTGTTGTGCAGGTGCTCTTCGACTCTGCTCCTGGTAGGATATAGCCAGCTAGCTAACTAGAGGTCCTAGGCTTTTATTACCATGCATTTCATTATACTGTACTAATCAGGAACAGCAGGGTTCCTCCTATCCTCTGAAAACTCCATCTTGGCTTCTCTCTTCATGCATTTCTTTCCTTTCAAGCTGGTCACTGTGATGGATAATTATCTTTGTGCCTGAGGTTGCTTTGTTTCTTTTTCTATCACTTCCTTCTATTTTGCCTTTAGTGGTATAGACTGCAGAGTTACAATTGATGATGTTCTTGGTTTGACTATATTGTGCTGATATTTTTCACCATATTATAAGTAAATCATTAGTGCCATACGAGATCAATTGTGATGTTGAATTCTGATTATTGATAGTTGCATAGACACTGCTAATTCTGCCTTCTCAACTATCCTCACCTTAAAATATGTTATAGTATTTGGATAATTTTTTTATTATTATTAAATTTTATTAAGTTTTACAATACATAATAAAATTTAAAGTAGAAAAAGAAATAGAAACAGAAATACAAAATAAGAAAAAGATAAAGAAAAAGTGAAGTCAAGAAATAATAAGCAAAGAAAATATAGAAAATAGATGTCCTCCAATCTATCTTTGAACTTAAAGTACGACAATTGATTTTAAATGTTAGTCCTTCATACAGTATACAGGAACTTTTCTTTGTCATATGCCTTTTGATTTCTTTAATCCAATCTTCTAACCTTCATCTTACTGTCTCCCAATAATCCATCTTTGGCTTCCACTCCTTGAAGTAGTAGTTAAATGTTGAATGTTCATTACTACATATTTATATCTTCAATAAAGACCAATTAGTATAACAAATAAAAGCCTTATTTACTTCTAATAAACTACAATATATTCTATTCATATTATGACTCATAACCTAACATGTTATGTAACTTAATACATAATTTAGCAATTCTTATAGTGTTCATACATATATATTTCTATAATTTAATTCTAATATATATATATATATCTCCATAAAAAAGGAATTCTTGAATCTCAATTATCCATCTGTAATTTCCATTCCTTGTAGTAGTGTCCATTTAAACTAAATGCATAATCTATCATATCACTTAACCTAATAGCTAATATATCAATTCTTATAATATTCATACAATACATATTGATATATATCATCCTGTAGTAACCATCATTCTAATTCCATCATATCATTATCTTCTCATAAATATATCTCTAAGGAAAACAATATTCTATAATATCAACTTGTGTTTGTATTTAGCATCTTACATTTAGAATATCACATTTTATATATCCATACAATTTCTCATAACAATTCAAGTCCATATTTTTTCCATTAACCTTTATATCCATACAGTTTCTCATATCTTCTGTTTAGGTTATGCCAAAATCACAATACACTGTGGGAGATTCGCAATATACAGCCTGCTCTTTTCTATATCTCATATAGAATATCAGAGCAACCTTCTCTCCCTTTCCACATATTTCACAACATCCATCCAACTGTGCACCCATATTTTCACTCTGTCTCCACTGCCACAACATATCTATACCAAGATTGTAGTGTAAAGCCTTCAGAATGTTCTTCTGAACTAATATACTCAAAATTTCCTCCTTCTGTTTCTCCTCCACTTGAAAAACATGTTTCCTTTCTGTCTCCGTTTCTGTTCTCTGTTCTTTCTCTCTGTTTTGCAGAGTTACGAACAGTAATTCCAACGACCTTTGAATATTTGAAAAAGCCTCAGTAATCTCTCTTCTGAGCTCCTCAGGTACAAGTTGGAAAGCCATCTTTCCTGTGTCCTTCAAATTAAAACAACAACCCTTCTAGTCAAAACAATAATCATGTAATCTGTCCATGGAATACTACCAGCAGAATCTATTAAGCAGAACGTCGTTGTTGTTGTTTTTTTTTTTTAAAGTCAAAAGAAAAAAGAAAGTTCCAATAATCCAAAATACAGGAGAGAATAATATTTTAAACAGTTTATAGAAGGAGAAATAAAAAATATATTCCAAATGAAGCAAAATCCAACCAGGGAGGATGTAGAAAAAGACAACAAGGAAAAAAACACGTTACCCTGTGTTTTTATTCTTCAAACTGCGAGCTTTCGTTCTTCAAGCTGCAAGCTGCTTAATCCAAACAAAGAGTTTCTCAAAAAATGAATAGTCATTTAGTTTATCAAGCGAAGAATTACAAACAGAGTCTCTTAAATCCCTCTAATACAAAAGAGAAGTAAAAAAAAAATGCAGACGTTTCATTATGTTGCAAATATAGAGTCCATCAAACTTCCACCAGAATCAGTTATAGCAAAGAAAGCACAAAGTTAGCCAACATTTTCAACAAAGTCCAAAAAATAGATCTTAGATTTCAAAAATATTTTAATCTAAAAAAAAACATTCCTAAAGTGATCTAAAAGCGGCTGGGCGCTCTTGTGTCTCTTCAAAGAGACTTGTTTCCCCTGCGAGAGCCTGATATATCTCGGCCATTGCCTTGCACTTACCCTGTTCCTTCCGCGGTGGAAAACTACAGAAAAAACAAGGGTAGGCAATCCCAATGGCCCCACGAGTAATCTTCTGGTCTCCCCTTCTCCAGGGGAAAAAAAACTTCAGTGGACCACAACTTCTGCAATCCACGCAAGCAAGGGAAATTCAGTCAGTTCTCAGCTTCTCAGCTTCTCTGAGAAATCTGACTGGTCGAGCTGGCAGCCAAGCCTGGAGTGTGTATTTGGATAATTTTTGTATAGCTTTATCACTTATCTCTTTTTGTTCCACTCTCCATTTAGTTCCACCACTATCTACAAAAAGTCAAATTTAACAACAGTGTTGGGGAAGTGATTTCCTTTGATCAGAACGGGAACCTGGAAGCGGGATTTGATATTATCAACTGGATCACATTCCCAAATCTAAGTCTACGTCGAGTCAAAGTTGGAAAATTTGATCTCAGAGCTCCCAAAGGCCAAGTGTTCAATGTTTATGTCGATGCCATTAGATGGCCAAGGAGATTTCAACAGGTATCTTCCATATACAGTTGGGCTCCATCTCATTGGTTCAGTATGCAGATAATGAAAATAGCTGTATGGCCACCTTAAGGCAATTAGTTGAAGTGATTTCCAAGCTTTTTGCAATGACCCAGATCTTATCTGGCCAGAACGCACAGCAGGGTGATTAAGTACCTACCAAAGTTGTAATTCTTCATACAGTTATGTACAAGAGATTACCTCTGTGGAAGTTGGTGGGATATAACACCAAACAATTCCATTGCAAAGCTATTGCCCCAAACCTGGCAAGGGAGCAAATATTGGAATTAGACTTTTTTTTTTCATTTATTGACTTCCAAGATTGCAGTAATGGCCTTTGGCTAGGATGGAAAAAATAAATGTATTGATTTAGAGGCATTTGCTCTTTCCACATTTCTTTCTCAAACTACTATATTATCCAATTCAAACCAATTTTACGTGGCTATCCCAGGTTCAACCCAACATTTATGTATTTTACAATGTCTGCTTTTCTTTGCACCCAGGCACAGCCTCTTTCTTTGTGCAACGAACTCTGCCATCAAGGTCACAGCAAGACCAAGAAGGAAGGGAAACCATTTTGCTGTTATGATTGCCTTCCATGCCCAACTGGAAAAGTTTCAACCCAGATGGGTAAGGATGTCAGGGACAGGGTTTTAATTTGGAGGCAGGTAGTGATGTTCATAAATCTTCACATAAAGATCAGGTTGAAAAGAAATTTTTGCTTTTTGTGGATGCCGGAGGCTTCTCAGGACCCAGTGGATTGGCCAGTAAGATATGTAAAGGAATAGAGTTTTCATCACAAGAGCACACCATGGCTTTCGTAATTTTCTCCTCCCTGTTGATGCCTTTTGGGATTGGTGCTTGATCCAACTGCTTAACTGGATCTAGAAGAGAGATCTGAAAACAGAGGTCCATGTTTCCATTATCATGGGAAATAGCTTGACATTGTTGTTGTTGTTGTAGAATGGCATAAAACACACATGCAAGTACCCACATTACAGTAAATGCAAAGCAAGGATTTTCTAGCTATCAAAGTTTGATTTCATATTTACATAGATTATAAGAAGAATTATACAAAGGTTCTTGGTAATATTCTTTTGTTTTACACTTCATAGAATGTGGGAGAATTACCGAGAAGTTCAAGGGCTATGAGTGAACAAATCATGCCCATTTTCATTAAAATTGGTGGAACAGTTTTCAGCCTACCTTCTTTGAAACTTAGCCTTCAAGAACTTTAGGATGATGAGATGTTTAGGAAGAATAAAAGAATAAAATAAAAAAAAGAATAAAAGAGTCCTACCTAAGAGTTGAGGAAAGCAAAAATGTGGATTATTTCTTTGTGGCTGTGCTCAGATATGGCTCTTCACTTAGTTAAGGGTTCCTGAATTGACTCATTTTCTGGAAATCACAATAAGATAAAATAGCATGATGGTTTGGGATGACACAGAGTGCCAAACCCCAGAAGTACCAGCCAAGGCTTAAGCTAACATTGTGGGAATCAGATAATGAAGTGCTAAGATGGCTCAAGGTGTTGTCTGAACCCATCCCTGGAAATGTTTTCTTCAAATGGGGAGGCCTTTCTTGCTGAGCTTCAGGAGAAGCTTAATTGTTACAAAATGAGAAAGAAAACAAAGGTAATTTGAAAATCTGAGATTCTTTTTCAGCTTTGGGGTAATACTTACCCTCTGTTTTAACAGCTTTCATTCAAACAAGAGCTGACAAGTGTTCCCACCACAGTTAAAAAAGAAATGGAGTACTGCATTTTCTATTTTTTCTTCCCCAAAAACAGAATCAGAGGAAAACAAAACAGGAGGCAGCCACAGCAAGTCCCAAGAAAGAGAAATGCTTGGGACACAGAAGTTAGGAAGAGGGGACTGTGTTTGTTCACTCACTGATGAAACCTCAAACCCCAACTTCTGGGCAAGAAAGCTGGCCTGATTGCTGGAATAAATCTGAATTGTATTCAGAATTCTCAGGTTCCACTTAGGATCAGTCCTTTTCCTGAAAAAGATTTATTTATTGTTCAAATTTCTATCACTGCCCACCTTTCCTGATGGGGGACTCTGGGTGGTTTACAATAAAATTAATAAAATCAACAGTTAAAAACATACAATATAAAATCAGACATAATAATACAGTGAAATAAATGTGAATATAAATATAAAATCCATGTGGTGATTGATATAATATCGTACGTAGGATACTATGGATACTAAATCTGAATACTTCCTCCTCATGCTCACCATGCTACTTTTAATACATGGGGTGGGAGGATTGCTACTGTTATTCTTTTCTCTAGATCAACAAATAGAAAGAAAGAATATTTGAAGCAAAACACACATCAAAGGTATCTGTTATGTTGGGGAAAATAAATGGAATTGTATTCAGAATTCTCAGGTTCCACCTAGGATCAGTCCTTTTAGTGAAACAGAATTCATATCTCTAAGAAATGCTGAACATTTCCCAAAGGTTTCAAAATGCTTGAGCACTGGCAGCTGATAAAGAGAAACCTGACCAGATTCTGCAGTGATGGACGAGTAGCAAGACTCGGGTTCCAGTCCCCCTTCATCCATAGAACTTCATGGTCACTTTGCCCCTGTCACTCTCTCTCCCCAACATATCTCATTGGGTTCTTGTAGTGAAAGCAGGAGAACAGAGGGCTAAGTGTGTTCCCTAGAGCTTCTGAAGGAGAAGTAGATATAGAATGAATGAATGAATGAATGAATGAATGAATGAATGAATGAATGACAAAGAAATTGATGTTAGGCCCTGCATAAGACCTCATGAAAACACAATTGCTTGAGAATCATGCAATTGTGTTTGGAGCTTATGTTGGGCACTGAGCTGTTCTTTCTGTCTTGACTTTCCATGCCAACTTATAAATAAAGAGATGTGGTTTTTCTTTTCAGACATGGATTCTTGTTCCCAGTGTCCAGAGGATCACTATCCCAGCAAAGCCCAGGATCAGTGCATTCCAAAAGATATCAGCTTCCTATCTTTCCAAGAGCCTTTGGGGATCACTTTGGCCGTTTTTGCCCTTTTATTTTCCTCCATCGCTGCCCTGGTCCTCATGGTCTTTGTTCAGTACAAGGACACTCCCATAGTCAAGGCCAACAACCGGGGCCTCAGCTACACCCTCCTGGTCTCCCTTCTGCTGTCCTTTCTCTGCCCTTTGCTTTTCATTGGTCGGCCTCAGACGGCAACCTGTCTCCTTCGCCAAACAGCTTTTGGCATCATCTTCTCGGTGGCGGTTTCTTCTGTGGTGGCCAAAGCCCTCACTGTGGTTCTAGCTTTCATGGCCACCAGGCCAGGCTCTCAGATGAGGACATGGGTGGGGAAAAGGCTGGCCCTCTTTATGGTGCTTTCCTGTTCCCTCCTTCAAACCACTCTTTGTACTGTGTGGCTGGTGAGCTCTGCTCCTTTCCCAGATCTGGACATGCACTCTCTGCCTCAAGAAATGGTCCTGGAGTGCAATGAAGGCTCCTCTGCCATGTTCTATTCTGTCCTGGGTTTCATCGGCCTCTTGGCCATGATCAGCTTTACGGTGGCTTTCCTCAGCAGGAACCTCCCAGACAGTTTTAATGAAGCCAAATTTATCACCCTCAGCATGCTGCTCTTTTGCAGCGTCTGGATCTCTTTTGTTCCAGCCTACCAGAGCACCAAAGGGAAATACACGGTGGCTGTGGAGATCTTCTCTATCTTAGCCTCAGGTGCTGGATTATTGTTCCTCATTTTCTCCCCCAAACTCTACATCATCCTGATAAGACCTGAGCTGAATAACAGGCAACAGCTCATGAGAAAAGTCCTTATAAAGTGAGTTATAGGAATCAGTCTCATTATACACAGAGGGATTTAGATTAGTGTCAGAGCCGAGCCAAGCCACGTCACTGCCTGGGAACCCTGCTCCACGCCAGACCCTGCTGCTGCCACGAAATGTGACCCAGAATACAGTCTTACTTCTGCCTTGCCGCCAGATCCCAAACTGCCTCCTTCTGTCACTATCCCGACTTCCGGAACCCGAGCACTACTGGCAGCCTCACGCCAGACTGAACCAAGGCTGTTATCCACCGACGGGACCTCAGCCATGGTAAGCGTTCCTGCCCTGCTGCCAATCAAGACAGCCCCTGTTGCCCAGCCTTTCCTGAGTCACTGCCAGGTTCCGCCTAAAAGACGTATCCCGATTCTGCTGCCCTGCAGCCAACCGCGAAAGACTCACCCAGCCCAGCCACGAGCAAGCCCGGACCGAGTGCCGGTTGGGCTGCCTACTGCAACCTGGGAGCATAAGGACTTCAGCCCAGTGCCCCTGGCACGCAAACCTCAGTCGCCTCGGTCTGCTCCGCGTCCACACCTCACCTGCCTGCTGCGTTCGGGCTGCCACCCATGGATGCCTCACCCCTGGAGCCGGTCCTGCACGAGCCAGGGGCAAGTGTAGATTGGGCCAACTTCTGCAACCTTGGAAGGTGGACTTTCTGCCCTATTTGCCCATCGTCAAAGCCGCTGCCTCTGAGGTCTGCCCTGCTCTCAAGCCTTCCTTGCCTGCCATGGAAGAAGAACCCCACATTGACTGGGCAGTCTATTGTAATCTGTAAATAAAGATATTCCATAACGCTTCCTGTGTCGGTCTTAGTTGGAACAGGACAATTAGTGATAAATCCACTGTGGAGCTGGAAGCAATGTCAAGTTTCTTAAGCACTTATTAAAAAAGAAAGGCTGAATATAAATGTTATAAACATATATATATTATTTATTTATTATTTAAATTTATATGACTGCCCAACTCCCCCAAGGGGGGACTGGACGGTTTACAATAAAACCAAGGTTAGAATATAAATATAAAATTACAATTTTTTTACATAATATAAATAAATGTAAAATCCAATCTGGTGAGTTGATCTTAAACACTAGGAAGGACATTATGGTATTGTCAGGGAGACACAGGAGGGAGGAGGGGGAAGCTTGCCCATGTCAGGCAAGCGAGTACGTAGCTTGGAAAGCCTGGCCTTCTCTCCGAAACGCCTCAAGGAAGCTCCACCCTAAGTTGGACTCATATCCTTGGAATTCTTCGGGCACTATCAGTTTAGCAGGATTCTGTATGTAGGTACCAATAAACACTAGAGACTAGATTCCCAGCCTTGGCGTGTTATTTCTGCACCTACACAGGACTAAACCGCAACTCCCATCGGAAGAGGGAGGAAGAACTAAACCAGGAGAATGGTTTCTCAGATGCAGGAACTGCAGCAGGCCATAATCCAGCTAGCAGCAGCGTTAACACAGCACCAACAGCAAGTCGACGACCAGATTAATAATTTACAAGCAGCTATGTTACAACAAATGCAACAACCACCTCCAGTCGTCCAGCAGCCGGTCCCAACAGCAGCTCCCCCTCCAGTTGTGCTGTGGTCCCCAGGGTGTTTGCCTGAAAAATTTGGAGGAGAGACAGAGCACCTCAGGACATTCATCGCCCAGTGCACCATGTTTTTCGACAGCCGACCTGCTGAGTTCCCGATGGAAAGGTCCAGGGTCACCTTCATTTTAAGTTTGCTGAATGGGTCAGCTGCCAAATGGTCCATCCCGATGGTGGAAGCCAACGACCCAATTCTAGACAACTACCAGAATTTTATGGCCCGTTTCAGAGCCCATTTTGATGACCCAATCAGAGAAGTCACTGCTAGCCGAGATATCCGACGGCTCCGACAGGGGAACAGGAGAGTAGGAGCATACATCGCAGATTTCAAACTGCTGGCAGGAGACTTGGGGTGGAACGAGGTGGCATTGAAGGATCAGTTTAAACAAGGACTGGATGAAGAGATTAAAACGGAGTTAGTGCGTCAGTGTACGCCAGCTACGTTGGAAGGCTTGTATCAGTTGGCAGTGTCATAGATGCCCGGCTAGAAGAATTAAGGCAGCTCCGACCAGGGAGAAGCAGGGCAGGAACACGGCCGGCGTTTCCAAGTTTTGCTACTCTCCCTAACGCGGCTTTTCCTCTGGGCGCAGAGGAACCCATGCAAATTGGGGCCGCGCAGAGGTTGGTTTCTGAAGCCGAAAGGCAAAGGAGAAGAAACAATGCACTTTGTTTCTATTGCGGGGGGCCAGGACACATAGCAAAGGCTTGCCCGACCAGACGCCAAGCAGCTACAGTAAGATTTACAACCCAGGAGACAGAGCGGGCACAAATTCCAGCCTCCTCTTCCCAGCAGTTAAACTCCAACGGCCCCCCTCGCCAGAGCCCCGCAGGGAGGCCATTCAGCAATTAAGAAGGGTTCAATAGCAGCCAGGATTTTTACCTTGTTCCAGCCACGCTGACAACAGATTCCAAGCAACCATTACCTATAGAAGTGATGATCGACTCTGGTGCAACGACGAATTTTATAGATGTGGAAGCAGTGGAAAAGTTTCAGATTCCAACGATTGCCCTACCAAGCCCCATACAGGTTGAAACCATCGACGAGCAACCTCTCAAGGCAGGCGCAATTACACACTGCACCTAGCCAATTCAACTCTCTATCGCAGATCACACGGAGTGGATTCAACTGTATGTCACAGCTTCATTGCAAGTTCTGATCATCCTGGGCACTCCGTGGTTAAAACTTCATAACCCCAATTTGGACTGGATGACCGGAGCGGTTTCCTTCCCCGCTCAGGACTGTCTGCACCACAAATTACAGGCAACCACCCAATACCAACCGACAGCTGCAAGTTTGGAAGCAGGGAGGGCTCACCTACCAGCAAAGTATGGAGACTATGCAGACATTTTTGGAGAACAAGAGGCCACAGCGCTGCCTCCCCACAGATCTTTCGACTGCACGGTAGACCTAAAGCCTGGAGCCAAGATTCCAGCAGCTAAGCATTATGCCATGTCACCAAAGGAGCTAGCTATCCTGAAAGAATATGTGGATACCAATCTCAAGAAGGGATTCATTCGGCCATCGAAATCGCCTGCATCTGCCCCCACCTTCTTCGTACCAAAGAAGCCAGATCCCTTCGCCCCTGCGGCACAGACTGGTGGAAAAGGGCCCCCCATGTGCACGGTGCATGACTACAGCGCACTCAACGCAGTCACCGTTAGAGACCACTACCCCCTTCCACTTATATCGGATTTGCTAAATCGCCTACAAAAGGCACACATTTTTACCAAGTTAGACCTCAGGAATACCTACAATTTGATCAGGATGAAACAAGGCCATGAATTCTTGACAGTCTTTAACACCAGGTATGGTAAATTTGAATATTTGGTCATGCCTTTCGGACTAAGTAATTGTGAGGCGGTATTTTCCAGATTTATGAACCACATTTTTTCAGATTTGTTAGATAAGTATGTAGTCATTTATCTCGATGACATTCTGATTTTTTCTGAGGACCCCACGTCCCACATAACCCATGTACGCAATGTTCTGCAGAGGCTGAGGGAGAACAAACTTTTCGCCAAGCTAGAGAAGTGTGCCTTTGATTTAACTCAGTTGGACTATCTGGGCTACAGGATTTCCACAGAAGGCATAGCCATGGATCCTGCAAAAGTCCAAACAATTCTGTCTTGGAAACCTCCCCGCAACATCAGGGAGGTGCAGCAATTTCTCGGCTATGCAAATTTTTTTCAAAAATTCATTACTGGCTATGCAGAGAGGGCGCGTCCCCTTACTCAGCTTTTAAAGAAAGGCACACGCTTTTGCTGGGGGGAACAGCAGCAGGCTGCCTTCCAAGAGTTTAAGCAGCTGTTTGCCTCTCCACCACTCCTGAGGCATCCAAATCCACAAAGGCAGTTCCATGTCCATTGTGATGCTTCTAACTGGGCTGTCGCCGCCATCCTGCTCCAAGCGGCGGATGAAAAAGGGGAGGACTTGCTTCCTTGTGCCTATTTCTCTCGCACGCTGTCACCAGCAGAGAGGAATTATGATGTCTTCAACAAAGAATTACTTGCCATAAAGTCAGCCTTTCAGGAATGGAGGCATTGGTTAGAAGGGGCTACATTTCCAGTCAAGGTTTCCACAGACCACAAAAACTTGGCACTTTTGCAAAACTCTGGATCCCTCACCCCCCGTCAGGTCATATGGAGTCAATTTTTTTCACGTTTCGATTTTGTAATCTCGTACTTGCCCGGCAAGCAGAACAAGCTGGCCGACGCCTTGTCGAGGCAGCCACAGGACATTGCAGAACCTGACCAAGCCACTCAAGCCACAATTTTGCAGCCTCACAATTTTGAGAGACCTCCCGAAAGGGACCAAGTAGAGATCTTAGTGGCTGTCCGGCAAGCGGACGATCTCATCGCACGTATCAAGGCTCAGCAGCAGCAAGACCCCTATTCACGGGCTAGGCTGGATGACCTACAAGGGGGCCAGCGTGGAACACCATCCCCATTCACAGTAGAGGCGGGGACCCTTTGGCATAGCAGGCAGCTTTATGTTCCCATTACCCTGAGGGAAGAGGTCCTACAGCTATGTCATGATAGCCCAACAGCAGGACACGGGTGTGTGTGTTCAAAATGCTGCACAGGACACTCAGAGATTACTGGTGGCCCAAGATGGCAGCGCACATTAAGACTTACGTGGCCTCTTGCCACACATGTAGACGTGCTAAAACTGTTCCAGGGAAACCAGCAGGCCTTTTGCAACCCCTACCCACGGCCCCCCAGCCTTGGGACACTGTCTCCATGGATTTTATCACTGACTTGCCACAGGCACAAGGTTTCACTTCCATTCTGGTGGTGGTTGACTGTTTTACAAAGATGGCACATTTTATTCCCTGCAAAGGTCTCCCAACGGCACAAGCTACAGCACAGCTCTTTTTGGACAATGTCTTCCGATATAGAGGCATGGTTAACCACTTGATCTCAGATAGAGGTTCGCAATTTACTTCCAGGTTCTGGGGGGCACTTTTTCAGACATTGGGGGTCAAGATCCACTGGTCCTCTGCGAATCATCCTTGCAGTAATGGAGAAGCAGAGAAAACTAACCAATTATTGCAGCAATATCTCAGATGTTACATTAACTATCGCCAGGACAATCGGCCAGACCTGCTCCCCATGGCAGAATTTGTTACAACAATTCAGTACATTCCTCAACCAGGATTTCCCCTTTCCAGGCACTCTATGGCACGAACCCGAGAGTGTTGCCTCTTTTCTTCCAACAAACAACTGTCCCTGCAGCCACGGATTTCCTGGCAGAAAGGCAGGCAGCCCATCAGCTGTTAAAAGAGCAGCTTGATATGGCCAAAGCAGCCTATAAAAGGAACGCTGACAAATGCAGGCAGGAAGGGCCTTCGATTGCAGTGGGAGAAAAAGTCTGGCTCTCTACTAAGTTTTTGCCATCTAGCAGGCCTTGCAAGAAATTGGACTCTAAGTTCATCGGCCCTTTCCCAGTGTTACAGCAAATAAACCCTGTTGCTTATTGTTTGCAGCTGCCCCACTCCATGAAGATCCACCCAGTGTTTCACAAGTCATTGTTAGTCAAAGATTCCCCTCCAAGCGCCTTGCATTCACATACCACTCCCCACCCCTGATACTTGTCGAAGGGGAACCGGAATATGAAGTGCAAGAAATCTTGGATTCCAGGAGGAAGGGCAGGGGAATTCAGTATTTAATACACTGGAAGGGGTATTCTCAAAGGGAGCGCTCTTGGGAAAACGCCAAGGACGTACATGCTCCCTTGCTTGTACACAAGTTTCATCAGCTTTTCCCTCACAAGCCACGGCCACCTCAACTGCCAGAACTACAGCCCTTGGCCGGAGACGACGAGGCCGGCCAGCATGAGGTATGCGTAAGTTACCAGCAGCCACCTCAACTCCAGGAGCAGAGGCTAACGAGGGGGGCAGAGGAAGATTCCCGCCCGTCCACTTCTGGGTTGCGGTTCCCAGGGGGGGCGGAGAGCTATACTAACTTTTTAGATGTTTTTCAGATGCAGCCAGCTGCAACCAACATATCTCATCAGGCAGACAGAGAGGTTTACTCCCCCGACATTCCTTGGGACGAACTCCCTTCCCTGCCCAGTTCTCAGGAGGAGGAGAAGGAGATGGAATCAGTTTCACAAGGGATTGTTCCTGACACCAAGGACGAAGGAGGGGAGGGGGATGCTATGGAGTGTTTTTCTGGAGAGGGTGGTGGTGTCAGGGAGACACAGGAGGGAGGAGGGGGAAGCTTGCCCATGTCAGGCAAGCGGGTACGTAGCTCGGAAAGCCTGGCCTTCTCTCCCAAACGCCTCAAGAAAGCTCCATCCTAAGTTGGACTCATATCCTTGGAATTCTTCGGGCACTATCAGTTTAGCAGGATTCTGTATGTAGGTACCAATAAACACTAGAGACTAGATTCCCAGCCTCGGCGTGTTATTTCTGCACCTACACAGGACAGGTATTAACCAACCCCAGGAGGAGCTATTACTTTCCCCCTCCCAGGCTAGGCAGCAGAACCAGGTTTTCAGATCTTTCCTAAAGGTTGGGAGGGAGGAAACCTGTCTCAACTCTGGGGGCGATATTCTAGAGGGCGGGTGCCACTATAGAGAAGGTCCGCCTCCTGGACCCCACCAGATGAAAATACCTTATTTTTTTTTATAATTATTATCTTTATTCTTTTACAAAATAATAATACATAGAAAAAACAATAACAAAACAAAACAAAACAATACATTACATTACATAAAAGACAACCTTTAAATTACATTATAAAATTAAGTACAACTTCAACCCTCTTTCACAACCACCTTTCGTTTCACCTCTCATAGTTAGATTTTCTTACTCTCTTTAACCTTCTCAAACTCTTACTTTAAACATACTTCCTCTTATACACACAAACCCTGTCTAAATCTCCTCTCCTTTAACCTTCTTATACCCCCTACTCTCTACTCCCACTCCTCTACCTACTCTTACCTTCTCTACTTCATAATCCCCCTGATCCCCTTTTACTCTCCCCTAATTTTCACCTATTCTTCATTCTACCCCCCCCAAGAACAACAACAACAACAACAAAAAACGACTAACAAACAGGACTTCCTACTTTCCCACCATCATTTTCTACAACCATTTAGAAATAATCTCTAACATAATTAATTCTTTATAAAAACAATTATTATTTACATTAATTTCCCAATTGTATTTTTTGAATTTTTTCTATAAATTTATAGAAAGGGCTCCAACATAAATTAAATTCATCCATATTCTTATCATTTAACAAATCCGTTAATTTAGCCATCTGTGCTAAATCCATCATTTTTATCAACCATTCATCGATTGTAGGTATGAAGTCCTCTTTCCAATGTTTTGCGAAGATGGTTCTGGCCGCAGTTATTAAGTAAAATAATAATTTCCCATAATTCTTATGTATGTCTGGTTTTGTAAATCCCAACAGGTACAGTTCTGGTTCTTTAGTAATGTCTTCTTCCAGTATTTCAAATAAAGTTTGATGAATAGTATTACAAAAACTTTTGGTTTTCTAGCAAGTCCACCAAAGATGAAAAAAGGTGCCTAGTTCTTTTTTACATTTCCAACATATATTGGATGTCATAATATTCATTTTTGACAATGTGTTAGGGGTTATATACCATCTGTACATCATTTTGAAAAAGTTTTCTTTCATATTATAATTCAAAGTAAATTTTAAATCTTTTAACCACATTTTTTCCCAATTATCAATTTGGATGCTATGGCCTAAATTTTCTTCCCATTTAATTATGCAATTCTTTTTAGGTAAATTTGTCGAATTAATTTGGATTAAATTCCCTTATTGATGGGGTCCGTAGTAAGCCCTCTCTGAATGATTGGGTGGGGCAGGTCGATGATATGGGGATAAGATGGTCCCTCAGGTATCCTGGGCCCATGCCATGTAGGGCTTTAAAGGCCAACTCAACACCTTGAATTGGATCCAGAAGCAAACCGGCACCCAATGCAGCTCGCAGAGCAAAGGTGTTATATGTGCTTATCTTGTTGCACCCAAAATTGCCCACGCAGCCACATTCTGTACCAGCCGTAGCTTCCGGATATTCCTCAAGGGTGGCCCCATGTAGAGCTCGTTGCAATAGTCTATGTGGGAGATGACAAGGGCGTGAGTGACCGTTCAGAGGGCATCGCGGTCCAGGAATGGGCATAACTGATGCACAAGCCGAAGCTGTGAATAGGCCCTCCTAGCCATGACTGCCACCTGCTCTTCGAGCAGGAGTCGTGAGTCCAGGAGGACCCCCAAGTTCCACACCAACTCCAAATGGGGCAGTGCCACCCCATCCAGAACCAAAGATGACAACTTCCCAGATAGTGCAGGACCATCAATACACAGCCACTCAGTCTTGCCAGAGTTCAGCTGAAGCCTGTTGTTCCCCATCCAGGCCCCCACAGCCCCCAGGCACTGAGACAGGGTGGCGACTGCATCACTTACTTCACCTGGGATGGAGATATAAAATTGGGTATCATCAGCATATTGATGATACCTCATCCCATGGTGACGGATGATCTCACCCAGCAGTTTCATGTAGATGTTGGAGAGGAGAGGAGAGGAGAGGAGAGGAGAGGAGAGGAGAGGAGAGGAGAGGAGAGGAGAGAGAACCGAACCCTGCGGCACCCCACAAATCAGGGGCCGTGGGTCGGATCCCTCCTCTCCTATCACCACCAACTGGGAGCAGCCCTGGAGGAAGGAGGTAAACCAGCGCAAAACTACACCCCAACTCCCTTAGCCGCCCCAAAAAGATACCATGGTCGATGGTATAGAAAGCTGCTGAGAGATCCAAGAGAGCCAGGATGGATGCACTGCCTACATCCCGCTCCCGCCAGAGATCATCCATAAGTGCGACCAATGCAGTCTCCGTCCCATGTCCTGGCCTGAAACCCGACTGAAAGGGGTCTAGATAATTCGCTTCATCCAGAATCTTCTGAAGTTTCAAAGCCACCACTTTCTCAACCACCTTTCTCAAAAAGGGGAGGTGGGAGACAGGACGAAAATTGTCCAAGATGGTAGGGTCCAGGGATGGCTTTTTGAGGAGGGGGTGCACCAATGCCTCCTTAAAGGCAGTTGGGAACACCCCCTCTCTCAAGGATGTATTAACCATCACCTGGACCCACCCCCAAGTCACCTCCCTGGCAGATTTTACCAGCCAGGAAGGGCACAGGTCTAGATGGCATGTGGTGGCATTTACAGTCCATAGGATCCTGTCCACTTCCTCAGGCCCAACAGGATCAAACCTTTCCCAGATAACAAGGCAAGATTGTTCTCCTGGCATCTCCCCAGACTGCGCTTCATGCTTAGAGTCCAACTTAGAACGAATCCGAGTGATTTTATCCTGCATATACTCAGAAAACTCTTCTGCACGGCCCTGCAGATGGGTTACTGACCTTGCCCAAGAGAGATCGAGTAATCTTGAACAGGGCCATTGGACGGCATTCTGCGGATGTAATAAGAGCGGAGAAATATTAATATTTCACCACTCTTACCGCCACAAGGTAGGCCTTAATAGCGGCTCTAGATTGTGTTCGGTCTGATTCAGTCTTCGTCTTTCTCCAGTGGCGCTCCAGACGTCTCTTCACCCTCTTCAGAACCCTCAACTCCTCCATTAACCACAGGGAGTGATGGTTCGAATGGGGCTGGAGAGGTCTCATTGGCGCGGTCCTGTCCAAGGCCCTGGCCACCTCCCTATTCCAGGCTGTGGCCAGGGCCTCCGCTGTACTGTGCAGCAGGTCTTCGGGTATTACCCCCGTCTCCATCTGAAACCTCACTGGGTCTATAAGTCGCCGGGGGCAGACCAATCGAATAGGTCCTGCCTCCCTGCAAATTGGAATGGCGTAAGAGAATCTCAGGATCACCAGGGCATGATCTGACCATGACAACGGGGATAGTTCTAACCTTCCCCTCAGGTCACTTTGCCATTGCTCTGACAAGAAAACCAAGTCCAGAGTGAGTCCACTGTCTCGAGTCGGGTTCTGAATAATCTGGGACAGGCCCATGGCTGCCATGGTAGCCATGAACTCCTGTGCTGCCTCCGAGGCATGCCCCAGGGACGGCAAGTTGAAGTCCCCCAGGACCATAAGTCTTGGGAGCTCCACTGCCAACCCCAAGATAGCCTCCAGCAGCTCAAGCAGGGAGGTTGCTGTGCAGCAGGGAGGCTGGTACAGTAGCAACACTCCCAACTGTTCTCGAGAACCCAACTTGAAAAACAGGGTCTCACATCCGACCACTTGTGGAGCAAGGCCCCTGAAGGCCACTAGAGACTCTCTAATGACAACAGCCACCCCTCCTCCCCTACCTCGTTGTCTCGGCTGGTGCCACACCTGAAACCCGGCCGGGCACATCTCTGAGAGGGCTACCCCTCCCTCTGGGCCCAGCCAGGTCTCGGTAATACATGCCATGTCGGCCCCCTCCTCTGTGATTAAATCACTTATGAGGGAGGCCTTGTTGTTTACCGACCTGGCATTAAGCAGCAGCAGCTGGAGACCAGGGCCCTCAAGGATCTGCTGTCCAGGACCTGGGTTTGAACTCGGAGGACCGGAACACGCCACCGGTAACAAACACTGGGGGCGCCTTCCCCGAAGATGGCCTGTCCTCCGGTTCCCGTAATAATATCCCCTGCCTGTCACCACCTCGATCAAATTACCCACCCCATGGCCCCCAGAGTTTCCCAGCCCGGTCGCCAATACTCCCAGATCCTTGGAAATCCTGACTAAGCAGGGTTTTCCTCTTCCATGTATTCATCTTTTTGCACTCAGTCTCTCCTGGGCAGTAGTAGGGTCCCCAGTGCACCAGCTCACACTTTTCTATTTCTCTACACTCAATCATGCCTGTAATCTTCATAGCATCTGAGAGTTGTTCAAGAATCAATGGGGGGAAATATTATAGAGACAGATTCTACCACAAGGTATGGACAAACTTCCTGATAGTGAGAGTTTTAAGCCATCAAACTTCCTACCCCCTGGAGCTATAAGATTCAATGAGTCACAATACTTGACAGTTACAGTTCCCGAACACAAATTTTGAGGAGTGCAAACAGGAAGAATGGTGAAACAACATATGCTTATAGTTAGTCAGAGGTAAAGACTCCTTCTGAGAGGATTAGTGTCTTCAGTGGTGGGTGCAAAAGCCTACATAAACCTAGCTTTTACTAAATTGGCATATGCGGGAGACAAGGGTTAAGAGAGAGAAAGAGAGAGAGAGAGAGAGAGAAACGCCAGGGGGATGCAGTGGTTAAGGAGCTGAACTAGGAGTGGGGATACCGAGTCTTTTGTCCTCCTTTCAGAATGGAAGCCAGCAGGATGATTTTTGACCAGTCCCTCTCTCTCAGGCCTGGACTTGAAAAAGATCTCAGAGGAAGGCTGTGCCAACCACTTGTGCAATGACCCCAAGAAAATGGCATGGGCCTGTCTATTTTGCTAGAGCAAAAGGAGAGAAAAGAAACTGCTTAAGAAGACCAGAGAGAGAAATCAGGAGCTTTTGCTCCTTATCCTGCTATATGCCCTGCTTGGCCAACTCGTCTTTAATGTGGGTTCAAGGGAGGTGGATCATCTAGCTCTTTGTACCCATCAAGGAAATCTCCCAGCTGGAGAAAGATTGAGGCCAAAAGCATGAGAGAGTCCAGTGTGTGGAGGCTGGGGGAGCAGATTGGAAAAACAGCCCACAGGAAACAGAAGGAAAATCTGCTAGGATCCTATTAAAGGTTAAATAACATTTTCTCAAACATAAGAAGGTCACCTGAAGGCCAGCTCCTTGGGATGTGTGGGGGAGAGATATCAACTTGTGTACAAAACTGTAATATTAACACTTTGACCCCATCCCACCCCCATGGACACCATTGATATATGTGTGTGTTTGTGTGTATGTATGTATGAGTATATAGATAGCCAGATAGCCAGACACACAGAAACTCTGGGTGGTTTACAAATTTTTACAAACATTTAAAAGAAGAAAAGAAAACAAAACAAAAAAGAACAAAGATGGCAGAGATAACAAACCCAGATGAAAACAAAGAAAAAGAAGAAAGGGGGCTGAAATCATACTCGTGAAGTGTCATGGGGGGCTCCGGCTCAGAGTCTATGGGGGGTTCGGGCTTGGAGTTGGAGTCAGACGAGATGGAGGGCGAGCAGACAGCTCTAGATAAATGGCCGCCTGAGCAGTCAGAGGAGGCGGGGCTGGTCAGTGAGCAGCAGGCACAGGCGCTGCTGATTAGTGAGGACGAAGGCTCAATGCTGCCGCCCCCTCCCAGTGCTCTAGAAAGGAGAGCAGAACGGAGAGAGGAACAGTGGAGAGAGGACCAGTGGAGGTTGGCGAGGCTACATGCAAGAAAGCAGCCCCACCCTTCTAAATAAGCTCCACCCAGGTCTGCCTCTATAAAAAGGGAGCCGCAAGCCCAGAGCATTCGTTGGGGACAACCGTCTGCTTACCGGACTCCATGGGCCTGGATTCCTGATCGAAAACCTCATGATCTGATTCTTGACTCTTGGACTCGACTAAACTTGTTTTGAACGTGAAACTCCCTTAAGGCAAGCTCGTGGGAATTTTGGGGCTTGTTTTGTAGAGCGTTTGTGTGCATTTGCTCTCACACTCCCTGACCACCTGTTCGTTACCTCACAAGTTTACCTCACAAGTTTCTCAGTAAAGTTTTACAACTGCCTCCCTGATCTATTGTGTGTATTGTGTGATGTATTGTGGGACAGGACAACAGATTGTTCTGTTCAGACCAGCTATCATTGGAAGTGATCGTTTTTGTGCTTTTTTTCAATCCTTGGGTCAATTTGGCAGGATCAGCATGGCAGATAGGTACAGCAGAGGTATATTGCATGTGATTCGGCTGTGACAGGACAGTTTGTCCCCTACCAAAACCCCCTCTCTGGGGAAACAGGAGGTAGTTTGTTTGCTCAGACAAAAAAAAATATGGAGCAGCTGCTGCAGCAGCTGCACCCCCACACCAAAAATGCCCAGTCCTTGTGCCGGAAAAATTTGATGGGACGCTAGCGAAGTTTCCCACCTTTTTGCTCAGTGCAACATTTACATGAGTCTCTGCCCTGAAGACTTCCTGACAGAGTGCCATAAGGTGGGATTTTTAATAAGTTTGTTGTCGGGTTCTGCAGCTAGATGTGTTAAAGGGCGAGCGGATGGAGCGGCCTACACCACGATACAGCATACGAGAGGTAGAATGAGAAAATGGGAATAAATGAGAAGAACGAGATACAGAATCTCTCTGCTTATAAAGACAAACTGACCAATCACCTTATAGGTCACTCTCGTTATTCACCACACCCAACTTAACTCTTAGCACCTGTTGTTATGTGCCATACCTTGCCACATCATCCCTACAACAATGGCTGCTAATTGGGTGAGTTTGCATAACATTTCCCCTTTCACCTAAATATCAAGCCTCTCTGTATAATTCATATCTAACAGTAAATTCCTGGGTATATCAAACCCCAACACCCATTCAATTTACAATAGATAATACATTTCAATTGTACAGAATAGAAGACATACACATTTTAGATATACACATCCTATGTCTATCTATGCTTAGAGGCTTTGTCATCACATCTGCTACATTACACTCAGATGGACAATATTGAAAATCAATACAATACAATACAAAAAATTCCAGTTATTGACTGATCACATATTCTTAATCACATGAAGTTTGATCATCATCTCCAGTCTCTGTTTTAACAAAATCTGTTGTCATCGGGGTTGAAACTTCCTTGCAATGTTCCATATTGTTCTCTCTTAGCAGTTGTTCAATTTTCTTCCGTTGCTCTAGAACATAACCCCCATCAACCTTCTGAATACCTACGCCTAGGTAATTCCTAATCTCTCCCAGATCTTTGACATCAAATTGTTGTTTCAGATTTTCAGTAAATTCAATTACCCTGCTTTGATCTTTCGCTATAAAACACAAATCGTCTACAAAAATAAAAAGCAAAATCTGTTCATCATTTTCACATTGCTTTACATACAGACATGGGTCAGCTATACTACACTTGAATCCCATTCTATGTAATTCCTTATCTAATGTTAGATTCCAGCAACGTGCCGATTGCTTGAGTCCATACAACGCTTTCTGCAACTTGTATACTCTTCCTGCAATATTTGATTCATAACCTGGGGCTTCAACCATATAGACCTCTTCTTCCAAATCAGCATGCAAATATGCTGTTGTAATATCATAATGGTTTACTACACAATTCCCAGCTGCTGCCATTGCTAAGGCAAACCTAAATGTCTCCCCTCTTAGCGTTGGTGCAAAAACTTCATCATAAGTCTGATTCTTTACCTGGGAAAATCCTTGTGCTACCAACCTAGCCTCATACTGAATATCACCATTCACTAAGGTTTTCTTCTTATAAACCCACCTACAACCTACTGCCCTATGCCCCTCAGGCAACCTGGTAGATTTAAAAACCTTATGAGAATTAATGGCTTTCATTTCCACATCCATAGCAGCTTTCCATTTACTCTGCTCTAGTAGTGGTAACCCCAATACTTCCTTATAACCACCAGGTTCATAATTGATAAAACACACTTTTACATCACCTGGTGTATAACGTTGAGGTGGTATGCCCTTGTTAACTCTCTCAGATCTGAGCAAAACTGTAGCATCCTGCATCATTGGCAAACTAGGAGTTAATTCCTTTTCCTTCTTAATCACATCAGTGGACTCTCTCCGCTCTGAGAACTTAAAACGTCCCTGACTAGGAAGATAAACCTCACTACTCCCGTGTAATCTCTGCCAATTGCTATGCTCACTAAAACTTGCTGATCTAGAGATAACAACTTTCCTGCCATCAGTGAACCTATATCCCTTGGTCCCTGGCTCATACCCCACAAACGTCATCTTCTGTGCTTTTGCCTGTCCTTTCCTGCATACCTCTTTATGTACGTGAACATAGGCAGTGCACCCAAACACCTTCAAATGAGCTAATGATGGCTTCTTGCCATATAACATATAATATGGAGTTTGATTTACAGATACACTCCATAACCTGTTAATTAAATAATTAGCTGTTAATATTGCCTCTCCCCAGTGTCCTCTTGATAACCCTGAGTCAGCAATAAGTGAATCCTTTACTGTCTGCAATGCCAAATTCCTACGTTCAGCCACGCCATTCTCAGCTGAACTATGCGGGTTGGTTCTCCTATGCACAATGCCCCTTCTACCGAGCCATTGCTGAAAACTACCACTTAGAAACTCAGTACCCCGGTCAGTTTGTAAACTACACACCTTTGTGCTATATCTACGTTCCACAAACTGCACCCAGTTTCTAAACTTATCAAATGTTTGACTTTTAGCTTTCAATAGGTAACAGAACCCAAATCTGGTGTAATCATCTACAATAACTAAAACATATTTAGCACCCCCTATTGTAGCTGGTAATGGACCAATTAAGTCAATGTGAACTAACTCAAAACATTTATGTGACTTCCTATCACTAAATTTGCTCACAGGAAATACTTTTGATTTTGCAACCTTATAAGCTGTGCAATCCAAATACACTTGGCACTGTTTCAAATTCATTCCAGAACTTGCTTCAGACATCTTTTCAATCACTTTGAAACTCGGATGCCCCAGCCTTCTATGCCATAGGTGCTCACATGAATCATGTGTTGGCTTATTAATTATGGCTAAATCATGGCTTCTGCTTGCCCTGGTTTGTACCATTTCATAAAGATAGTTCTGTAAAATACCTTTACCACAAACATTATTATCTTTCATGACAATACATTCACCATTTCCAAACTGTACATTATAACCTTGTGTATCCAATTGTGACACACTTATGATATTGTACTCCAGTTCTGGTACACATAACATTGATAATTCAACATTTAACCCTGGTACATACACTAATCCCTTACCAGTCACAGATGCAATGCTTCCATTAGGTAGACTAACATGATCTCTATCAGCTTGCGTAAAACTCTTAAACATCTGCCTGTTATTTCCTATATGCTGACAAGCCCCGCTGTCAAGTAGATATGGCCCCTTTAAATCTTTGCCTACAGAGCTAATTACTGACACCTGCAAAGCACTTCCCGGCTTGGAAATCCCCGGCTTGGCTTTAAGCTTCTGTTTTCTATCACAATGTTTCAACAAATGCTTATGCGACCCACAGTTAAAACATTTACGCTTTACAAATAAAACATTGTTAGACTTATCAGAATAACATTCATTAACAGACTGCTTTATGTTATTACTAATTACGTTAGAACTTCGCCTTCTCTGCTCTTCTTCCATTAATCTGCCAGATAAGTAATTTACGGTCAAATCTCCCTCAGATAACAACCCGAAGCTTGTTGCTAAAGTATCCCATGTTTCATTTAGAGAACTGAGAATTATATACACTTTATTTGCTTCTGTAAATGGCATATCTCTCTGAGCCAACTCCTGGAACAACCCTGTCATATAATGCAGGTGATCCCTTATATTATCAGATACCCTAATCTGGCATGATAAAGTTTCCTTGTTAGCAAAACCTTGCATAATGACGAGCTTCTCAGATAAACATTCTTTAAAGCTCCCCAACACTTATTGGCTAATTGACATTCTCTAACATAACATAATTGGCTATTCTCCAGACATAAATTTATGCTTGCCAATGCTCTATCGTCCTTTAGAGCAACTGCTTCATCATCCAGGTCTGGGTTAGGGCAAAGTACACTCCTCCAAAGACCCTCACGCCGAAGATACATTTCCATCTTGTATGCCCATGACGAATAATTAGTGTCATTCAGTCTTTCCAGAGGAAATCCTCCCCCGACTGCAGGCAACATCTTCGCTTCACTCATCTGTCCACAGCCCCTTCTGGGCAGACACCGATGATTAAAGACACAGACCATATCAGAATGTCCTCCAGCTGCAAAACAAGCATAGGAGGAAAAAAAACACGCAGGCGACTTCCGGTAAAGATGGATGATGGCTGGAGCAAAAACGAAGATGCTCCGTGAAGGAAAATCTGAGATCGCGCAGAACCAAGCTGCGTTTTAAAAAGAAATAGCGAAAAGCGGCTCCAGAAAGTGTGGGAGAATTGGCACTTTCGGAAGGAGAGAAATCTTCGGCGGCTTCGGAAAGCTTGAGAAAGAAAAACGAATCCAAAGATGTCTTGTCTTGTCAGCGTGTTGGTGTGGATTCGCGGATAAAGATCAAACTGAGAAGCCTAAAGCGAAAGTCGGTTTCTGCGGGTGAAAGTCTTGAAATAGACTAACGTCGTTGTCTACTTTACTAAATTGTTTAAAAGAACTACAAGATAAGAAGAAAATTGTTTCGGAACGAAGAAGCAAGCAAAAAGGAGGGTGAGCAAACATAAAATCACCAGAGTGTGAATAGACAGTGAACTGTACATCTGGACTGGAATATTTAATTAATTAATAAGTAGAAGAAGACATTTTGCCTTAATAGGATTATAGAATATAATATCTGTGTTCAAACTTGTTAAGTATAAGTATAAACTAAGTATAAGATAGCAACATAATAACCTCATTTTCATTTTTTGTTAGATAATTTAAGAAATATATTTGTTTATATATGTATAGATATAGATAAGTCAAATATAAGTTTATTACAAGTTAATGATAACTATCTATATACTTATATCTTAAGTTAAGAAATTATTTAAAGGGTAAAGAGTGGATAAAGTGGAGAAAAAGAAAAATATCTTTTATATTACTTCTTTAAATATTTGGTATATTTTTGGAAATGAGTATGACCACGAGAAGACAGGAACTACAAGGAAGAAGAAATTCAGACCCTGGGGGAGGAGAATGGTTGAAAGCAATAATGGAGGAATTTACAATTAAAACCACACAAACAATCACCCAAACCATAACAAAAGTTCTGGAGGAAAAAATAGAAGGGTTAGAAAAAAGATTAGAATTGAAATTAGGACAAATAGAGGAAAAATTAAAGGGAGATATAGGAGAAGTGAAAAAAAGAATAGAATGTTGTGAAGAAAATTTGGACAAAGAAGAAGATCGTATTACATTACTGGAACTAAAAGAAAAAGAATACTGTATAAGATTGAGAGGGATACCAGAAGAAAAAGAATATAATATAAGGGATACTGTTATTCCAATGTTGGCCAATCTAATAGAATGGGAAGAAGATAAACTAGATGAGGAAATAGAAAGAATATTTAGAATCAACTCAAAGTTTGCTGCTATGTATAACAAACCTAGGGACATCTTGGTAGAATTTGCAAGAAAAAAAACTAGAAATATTATAATAAGGGCTTCATATAATAAAAAAATTGAAATAAGAGGAAAAGATGTCCTTATCTTTAAAGAAATACCGGTGAAAATTCTAAAAAGAAGAAAGGACTACAGATTCTTGACAGATCTTTTGGTGAAAAATAATATAAATTTTAGATGGGAAACTCCAGAGGGAGTGAGTTTAACATTTAAAGGTGAAAGATATAAGCTGAATTCAATTCTAAAAGCAAAAGATTTCCAGAAGAGACTTGAGAAAGATATATCACAACCAAAAGACCAGAGGCAGGAAGGAAAAAGTAAAACTCAACATCAAAAAGAAAGAGAAACCACCAATACTAAAGAATTTACATCTCTCTTGACAAATGAGTGAGTTAAGAATTATTACATGGAACATAAATGGACTTAATTCACCAGTGAAAAGAAAACGTACATTTCAAATATTAAATAGTTTAAAATTAGATATAATTTGTCTCCAAGAAACACACATTAGGAAAGCAGATCTAAAATATCTAAAAAATAAAAAATTGGGAACAGAATTTATTACAGCAAATAACAACAACAAAAATGGAATAGTAATATACATAAAACCATATTTGAACCCTAAATTACTTAAAGAAGACGAAAATGGAAGATATATTATCATTGAGATGGAAATACATAATTCTAAAATGCTGTTAATGGGTATATATGCTCCCAATAAAAATCAAAAACTTTTTTATAAAGAATTACTAAATATTTCTTCAGAATATGCACAAAATAATTGGTTATTGATGGGAGACTTAAATGGAGTTGTAGACCCAAAAATTGACAAGAAGACTCAAAGTCAAATAAACAAAAATCAGGGTAAGTTACCAAAAGAATTTTTTAACATAGTTAAAAATCTATCATTAATTGATGCATGGAGAACAGTAAATGAAAATGAAAGAGACTATACATTTTACTCAAACAGACACAAATCATTTTCAAGATTGGATATGATATGGATGTCAAAGAAGTTACAAAATAAAATTAAAAAGTCTACAATTCTGGCTAAAACACTATCTGACCATAACCCAGTACAGATTAATATAAAAACAGGGCCCAGAAATTTTAGATGGAGACTTAATGAAAATATTTTGAAAAATGAACAAAATTTGTTGGATCTTAAAAAAAAAATGCAAGAGTTTTTCCTTTGGAACATAGACACAGATGTCAAAATAGAAACAATTTGGGATGCAAGTAAGGCATACATGAGAGGCCATTTTATATCAATAAATAGTTATCAAAAAAAAAGAATATTAAAAAATTACAGATAATTATGGACCAAATTAAAGAAAAAGAAAAGGAACTACAAAATAACAACAATAAGGAAGATTTATTAAATCAAATCAAATTATTACAAATTCAAGTCCAAATTCTAATGACGGAGGATATGGAAAAAAAATTGAAATATAGTAAACAGAAAAATTTTGAAAATGCAAATAAGTCAGGCAGATGGCTGGCTTATAAATTAAGAAAAGAGAAGGAGAAAAAAATAATTTCTAAAATTAGAGAAAATGATACGTATTTAATTCAAAATGACAAAATTAAAAATGCCTTTCATGTATATTATACAAATCTATATAAAAAACAGGATGTACCATTAGAAAAAATAGAACAGTATATACAAAATTGCAACTTAAGGAAACTTACAAAAGAACAGAAAGAATTAACTAATAATACAATTACAACTCAAGAGATATTAGACGCAATTGATAAGCTAAAAACAGGAAAAACACCGGGACAAGACGGATTATCGACAGGCTATTATAAACATCTTAAAGAACAATTGGTTGAACCATTAAAAATATTGTTTAACTCGATTCTGGAAGGTAACAAAATACCGAAATCATGGTCTCAGGCCAAAATAGTCTTAATTCCAAAGAAAGACCAAGATCCAACAAAATGCCAAAATTATAGACCAATTTCATTATTAAATAATGACTACAAACTGTTCACTATTGTATTGGTGGAAAGATTAAATTTTTTTTTACAAAATTTGATAAATGGGGACCAAAACGGATTTCTACCAAATAGACAAATTAAAGATAATTTAAAAAAATGAAAAACAGATAATGTTACTATTCTTGGATGCAGAAAAAGCTTTTGATAACGTGAATTGGGATTTTATATTTAAAATTTTTGAATACAGAAATTTTGGAAAGAATTTTATAAATGCAATTAAAGAAATTTATAATGTACAAAAAGCCAATATAATAGTGAATGAAGAAGAAACAAAAGAAATAAATATAGAAAAGGGAACACGCCAAGGATGTCCAATGTCGCCACTGATATTCATATTGGTATTAGAAACTATATTGGAAGAAATTAGAAAATATGATAATATTGAAGGAATAAAAATTAAAGGAGAAATATATAAATTAAAAGCATTTGCAGACGACTTAGTGATAACAATTCAAAATCCATTGAACTCAATAGAAAATTTAAATGAAAAATTAAAGGAATTTGGAGAACTGGCAGGCTTTAAAATTAATAAGCAAAAGACAAAAATGATAAATTTAAATATGAAGAAAGAGGATAAGATGAAATTGGAAGAAAAAACTGGATTTCAAAATGTTAAACAAATTAAATATTTGGGAGTACAAATAACAGGTAAAAACATAGACTTATTTAAAAATAACTACAGTAAAGTATGGAACGATATTAAAAAAGATTTAGAAAAGTGGAAAAATTTACAACTATCATTGCTAGGGAAGATTGCCTCAGTAAAAATGAATGTATTGCCCAAAATCTTATACCTGTTCCAAACGATACCTATAGAAATTACAGATCAAACATTTTCAAAATGGCAAAAAGATATTACAAAATTTATATGGAATGGAAAAAAAACCAGAATAAAATTAAGATATCTACAAGATTTAAAGGAAAGAGGAGGATTGGGACTACCAAATTTAAAATTATATTATGAATCATCTGTTTTGGTCTGGTTAAAAGATTGGATAAAATTAGATAATTGGAATATATTAAATTTAGAGGGCCATGATAACAGATTCGGATGGCACGGATATATGTATTATAATAAAAGCAAAAGCAATAAGGCATTTACGAATCATAAAATTAGAAAATCAATTTTAAGAATTTGGAACAGATATAAAAAATATTTATTGCCGGTATTACCATTGTGGATATCTCCTCAGGAGGCAAATGCCAAAATAGAAATTCCAAAAGATAAAAAATGGATAAGGTATAAGAACCTCTTGAAATTTAATGGGAATAATTATGAAATTAAAACGAGAGAGGAATTAGAAAGAGAAGGATTTGAATGCTATTGGTTTAAATATTTACAACTAAAAGAACAATTCAAATTAGACCAAAAGATGTTCAAATTCACGGAAACAACAGAAAATTGGGATAGTATATTATGGAAAGAGAATGATCATTTAATATCTAAATTATATAAAAAATTATTGGAATTGAAAAATAAAGATATAAAAATTAAAAAGTATATGACAAAGTGGGAAGAAAATTTGAATAGAGAAATTAAATACGAAGACTGGCAAAGAATTTGGACGAAAAATATTAAATTTTCTTTAAGTAACAGTCTAAGAGAAAACAATTATAAAATGATATTTAGATGGCATTTGCCTCCTGAGAGATTATATAAAATGAAATGTTCAAGATCAAACATATGTTGGAAATGCAAAATAAATGTGGGAACTTTTTATCATATCTGGTGGACATGTCAAAAGACTAAAAAATATTGGGGCAAAATTCATGGTAATATATGTAAAATATTCAAAATTGATATGGAAAAAAAATCAGAAACCTATTTACTGGGAATTATCGGCATGAAGATGAACAAGGAACAAAAAAGACTATTATACCATTTGACTACAGCGGCGAGGATTATCTTTGCAAAACACTGGAAAGAAGAAGCCACCCCCTCAATAGAAGATTGGATAATCAAAACAATGGAAATAGCTCAGATGGACAGATTGACAACTCTAATAAAACAAAAAGAACTGGGAGATTATGAACTTACTTGGAATCCATTTATAGAATTTTTGCAAAAAGAATATAAAGTAAAACTATTGTAATGGAAAAATATTAGAAGAGATAAATAAGATAATATATTAGAATATATGTATTAGAATATAAGAACAAATGAAAGGTTTAAAATATAATAAGAATTAAGATATTTATATATTAAAGAAATAGTAATAAAAAGAGGAACACAATAGAAATATAGTAAAAATTAAAAGTAAGAAGCTATCTTCAAGAAAGAAACAGGAAGTCGTTTTAAACTAATTGTTCTACATGATGTAATGTCATAAGGATTTTGATATGTAGGGTTATTTAGTTTTGAATGTAAGTTTATTAAGTTTGTTATGTACTTTGTTATTCATCTTTATGTTGTTGATGTTGTTGATGTCTTTGTTTGTTTGTTTTGTTTGTTTTTTTTTAATAATAAAATTATATTTAAAAAAAAAAACACGCAGGCACGAAACCTTTTAAAGCTCCAAAATCACTCCAAATAGCCACACGACTCCTGGATAGGCTTCCAAAGCTTCCAGCTCACAGACTGCACACGATCCCACGATCCACAGCCAATCCAAAACTTCTTCTGTCGTCTCTGGGCCTGTAACCTGTTAAAGGGCGAGCGGATGGAGCGGCCTGCTTCTTCTCCTAGACACCAGTGATCCTTATGCTGTATAGTAAATAGACAGTGACACAGAGATTATACAAAATAGCCTGTTTACTTATATACATACTGTCAGATTTCTTATACTATATGTAATTGGAAATTGGGTTTCTCTACAATGCAAAAGTGTTTTGGCAAATTATCTCTGTACAAAGCAAAGCGTTCTCATGATGACGTGAACGCCAGGTGGCTAGATAACAACAATCACGTGTACATTGTTATGGCTAGTTTCTGGATCTTCCCATGAGAACAAATCGTCCTGATTACCTTCTGTGGGAAGCCTTGCCCAGGCCCCCCTGAGCAAGGAGGGGGGAACTCGCATGCCTGCTTGGATGCAAGCCATTGCCACCCAATGCTATGTGCTGTAGGCCTGATGTGTGTCATACCTAACTTTTAGCCTATCAGAATGCTGGAAGAGCTGAATATCTGGCCATGAAAAATGGTGTTCTATTCTTCTTCTGCTTCTTGACTGCTAGACTTCTGTCTGGTTCTTTTAGCCATGTTTGTGTGTGTATTCTATTTCTGAGGGCTGAACAGAGCAGATATGCCTGCCTTTGTTTGTAGGCCGTGGCATGAGCTCTGGCCCTGGAATTTATACACGTATCTCTGCTTATAAGTTTGTTGTTTTTGTTTTTCCTCATTGCAATAATGTAATATATTTGCATTTATTGCCTTATGCTATCAGTAAACACTGTTGGCCCTAAAAGCTGCATTGTCTGTTTATTCTCAAGCCTTGGTTTTTTCCTTTAAGCCAGCATACATCCCATCACGTACGTATTTACAGATCACTTCCACACGGGTAACAAAATGATACACCATGATACAGCATACGAGAGGTAGAATGAGAAAATGGGAATAAATGAGAAGAACGAGATACAGAATCTCTCTGCTTATAAAGACAAACTGACCAATCACCTTATAGGTCACTCTCGTTATTCACCACACCCAACTTAACTCTTAGCACCCGTTGTTATTTGTCATACCTTGCCACATCATCCCTACAACAATGGCTGCTAATTGGGTGACTTTGCAGAATATTTCCCCTTTTACCTAAATATCAAGCCTCTCTGTATAATTCATATCTAACAGTAAATTCCTGGGTATATCGAACCCCAACAAGATGGGATACTCCTCTGCTTATACAACAGAGCCCCCTGCTAGACGATTTTGATGAGTTTAGCCAACAACGGCAGCATATGTATGAAGATCCTATTAAAACTCAAACTGCAAATAGAGGCATTAGACAATTAAAGCAGGGTTGCTGGCCAGTGGCAGAGTATATTAGTGACTTCCGTCTTCTGGCTCAGGACTTTAAGTGGAATAATGAGGCCTTGGTGGATCAATTCCAGGAGGGTCTGTCATCAGATCTTGGATGAGCTGACCCAGACTGAGTGCCAACAGACCTTTCAGGCTCTCATGCACATATGTCTCCGCATTGACAGCCACCACCAGCAGCAAAAGCTGAGGCAATGCTCTTCAATGGCACCTCTAATCACCACATCTCAGGAACCCAGGGAAACTCCTGTGGAAGAGGCCATGCAGGTGGGGGTGCTTGGCCTTGCCTTACTCAGGCAGAAAAGCACAGGCATCGGCGTGAAGGGTTGTGCCTGTACTGTAGAGGCCAGGGTCACCTCACCACCACTTGCCCCTCCAAGAAGGTCAGACCTTCCCTGTCGGGAAACAGGCTTGGCCCAGCCTAGAAGGGCAATTAGGCTGGGCCAAGATGGCAGCTAAGCCAATCCCAGATGCCCCGTGTTACTCCTGCCAAACATCTAGTTGTGACTGTGTCTTTACAGATTCCGGGAAGGCAAGCTTTACAGGTCTATGCCATGATTGATTCAGGGGCCACCGCAAACTTTATCCTTGTACTGGTTGATATGTTAACCAAGATGGCACATTTCATTGACTGCTTTGGGGTGCCCACGGCCCAAGAAACTGCACAGCTGTATATATGCCACATCTTTAGACTTTATGGATTGGCTGAGCATGTAGTCTCAGATCGAGGCCCACAATTCACTGCCAGGTTCAGGTGGGCCCTTCTCAAAAACCTGGGGGTCCGAATTCAGCTGTCCTCAGCACACCACCCAGAGTCAGATGGAGGAACTGAATGGGTTAATGCCATCCTGGAACGGTTTTTCAGATCGACATCATTAAGCAGGTCCTTCACTAGCTATTGGCGATTTAGTCTGACACTCCACTAAGCATCTTCCAACTCTGCACCTATCGAAAAATCTGGATCACTGTTTCTTGGGATGTTTTCCTGTGGAGGCTCTTATTAACCTGGTGACCTTTCAACTGACATTACGACCCTGCATTCGTGTACATCCTGTCTTTCATCGATCCCTCCTGGTTCCAGCTGTGCCCGCCAGTCTGCATAGGTCAGTGGCACCTCCACCTCCACCTGTCAAGTTCCACGGGGAGTCTGAATATGAGGTGGCCCGTATCTTGGACTCTCACATTTTCCAAGGATGCCTCCAGTACCTGATTGACTGGAAAGCGTATGGCCCTGACGAATACTCATGGGAAGACGAGTATGATGTGCATGCTCCCCAGCTTACATGGCAATTTCACTGGCAATACCCACAGAAGCCCAAACCACAAACTTTAGGGAAAGCGGTTCCTGAGGGTAGGGATAGGGTCATGGGGGGCTTGGGCTCGGAGTCCATGGGGGGTTCAGGTTCAGAGTCGGAGTCAAACGAGGAGGGCGGGCAGGCAGCCTCTGATGTAGAGATGCAGGGCGAGCAGACAGCTCTAGATACATGGCCGCCTGAGCAGTCAGAGGAGGTGGGGCTGCTCAGCAAGTGGCAGGCACAGGTGCAACTGATTAGTGAGGATGAAGATTCAGAGCTGCTGCCCCCTCCCAGTACTCAAGAAAGGAGAGAGGAAAGGAGAGAGGAACAGAGGAGGTCAGTGAGGCTATGCATGGGAATGTGTCCCCGCCCTCCTAAATAAGCTCCACCCAGGTCTGCCTCTATAAAAAAGGAGCCACACGCCCAGACTGTTCATTGGGGAAACTATCTGCTTACCAGACTCCATGTGCCATGACTCCTGATTGTAAAACCTCGTGAACTGACTCTTGATTCTTGGACTCACTTGACTAATCGTGTTTTGAACTTGAAACTCCCTTAAGGCAAGCTTGTTGGACTTTTCGGATTTGTTTTTTTAGAGTGTGTCCGTTTGCTCTCACACTCCCTTGCTGCCTGTTCATTATCTCACAAGTTTACCTCAAAAGTTTCTCAGCAAAGTTTACCTCACAATTTTACCTTAGAAGTTTCTCAGTAAAGTTTTACAACTACCTCCCTGGTGTATTCCATGTGATTGGGCTGGAACAAGACATGAAAGGCCTGGGCTAACAGCCAAGCCTTGAGCACCCTTCAAAACACCAGTAGGGTCAGGGCCATGCAAATCTTGGGGGGAAACTCGTTCCAGAGGGCAGGCACTGCTACACAGAAGGCATGCTTCCAGGTCCCAAAACTGTCATTGCTTAATTCAGGGGTGGGGAACCTTTTTTCTGCCAAGGGCCATTTGGATATTTATAACTGGGGACCAGGGGGGCGGGTTTTCTGGGATTTCTGCAGACCGCGGGCCAGAGTGTGCGGGCGGGAGCCAATCACAAGCACCAGGGGGGCAGGGTTTGCGGTTGGGAGCCAATTGCGTGGAAGGGGGTGGGGGTTGTGGGCGGGAGCCTTATGTGGCCCAAGGGCCTGACGTTGCCCACCTCTGGCTTAATTGAAGGAACCCAGAGCACACCATCCATGACAGGTCAAATTGGCAAGGCAGATATTATGGGAGACAGGCAGTCCCTCACGTAACCAGGCCCTGTGCTATATAGGCTTTAGACATAGCAACCAGCAGCTTGAATTGCAGCCAGAAGTAAACTGGAAACCAGTGCAACTCATGAAGCAGAGGTGTTACATTTGCATACCGAGGCATTCTCATCACTGCAAAATGGCACAGGTGCATTCTGGACCAGTTGAAGCTTCCTGGTGATCTTCAAGGGCAGCCCCACATACAGCACATAGTAGTAGTCAAGCTGTGAGGTAACCATGGCATGAGTGACTGTCTGAAGGGCCCCCGATCTAGGAAAAGGCGCAACTGGTACACCAGATAATATATAGACTAAATAGAATGACCCCAAAATAACCCTAGTCTCTTGCTATCTTAATAAAATGAAAAAGAGGGGAAAATCATTGAAATGTGGAATCACACTGTTTTCTTCTACGGTATTGCAAAGAACCCATAATTTTGCAAAGGTGATAATCTCCCCTGTAGTTATCAACCTGACAAGAGTAACTTCAACTCCCAAAGGACAACCAATACAGCTTGGCAGAAGAGCGTCAAGGTCAAACTATGCTACTAAAAGATGTTTTGCAATTCAAGAAAGGGACCCAACAGAGACTGCTTCGTGACATTCCCCTGAAGATTCCTAGTGCACACTTTGAGAGTGCACTAAAACCAACCAGAACTCCATAAGGACACTTAAGACCGGAACTGATGTCCAGAAGATGTTTCTACCTAGTGCCACCCTTTGTCTTCCTGATATTACTGCTACTGCCTCAGACCGTGTCTGATGTCCCAGTGGCTACATGCAAAATCTGTTACCCTCTGCCAATAAGTCACCGGTATTATCAGCCAGGGGACCTCACCATTGCTGGCATTATTTCTCAAGCCTTCACATTTTCCAACCCTGTGACTTTCAATCAGCATCCATCTCACGACCTCCTAGGTGAGATTGGGTAAGCCAAGAGGGGGTTAATCCTAGCATTTTCCACAAGGGGTTTTCTTGCTCCAAATTGTATTGTTATATCAGGCAGGTGGTGCTTGGGGTATAATTTCATTGGGAGAGAATGAATGGGAAAGAATCTCATGCTTCCTTTATCAAAGGAGACAACTCCCTCTGACTTCCTCTCTCTCTCCCTCCCTCTCTTCAATAGGAGTGTCCCAGTTTCACTGCAGTAAGAGAAATTACTTGTTGCAAGCTACTAAACGGAAGTTCAATCCTTCCTTATCAGATGGACTATCATCCAGTCTACTAGATCACAATTAATCTACTTGCTATTTTCATTGTTTGTATATTATGTCCCTCATTCATTCAGTCTATAACCATAACAATATTTCTATAATTGCTATGAATAACTGCTACTATAAATGCTACTCATCATTTAAGAATTTCCCATCTGTCAAATCTGTGAAAGGAAATTCACTGCATTGCCTTGCATCTGTGACAAAGAAGGACCTTGAATTCACCTTGTTTTGCTGTGAAATGTTTGGAATAACTAGTGGAGGTAATCCAACAAACACCATGAGTATTCATTTGTTGTTCATGTCCACCCCTCAGTTGCATTTATCTTGACCTGCCTTAATTTGTTGAGACTGTAGTTAGCTTTCAAATTTGGGAGTTTTCATATTTCCAATTCTGAATTTTGTGTCTCATTTCCTCCCCCTTTCACAGATGAAGATGCCAAATGGATGTATTACCTGAGAGAATATTTTATGGTGCTCTCTCTGCTATCATAAATGCTAGGAACTATTTTACAGTGGTGGTGGTTGTAGAAGTAGTAGTAGTAATAATAATAAATTTGAGTGGTATTCCATGAGTATAGATAAATGTCCCTGTTGGAGTATTCATCCCTCCATACACTCCACATAATATTTCACAATATGAAGTGCCAGATACGTCCCACATCAAATTATTCTCTCTGCAAGAGTCAACACCTTGCGTACCTGACAGTTTTCTAAAGAGAAATCAGATGGTATTGATTATTTATTGTCAGCTATATCATTTGGAATCTACCTTCAATTTTGGTAACCCTTCCTGTGAATATGAGCTAGTTTCATAAGCAGCTCTGAAGATACGTATACACTTGAGTGGCTTCTGGCCCCCAAGATGCATGGGTGAATGCAAATAAAACAAAAACATTAGAAAGCTGCTATTTCAACACTCCAGAAGGGAATGTGTCCACTCATGGCTTCCAAATAAATATCACTGTTTAAGAGGTATTTTAAGACATCTCTGATTGTAAGGCCTAAATACTTGCTTTGGATGAAAATTTAGCAAGACTCATATTCTTCAACAACTGCACTCATTCAGCATGTAAATCACACTGCAGATTTGTGACTCAGATTTATCAACATATCCTGGCCTTTGTGTTTGCCATAATGGAGATTAACGAAAATCCTCAGATATTACCCAATATCTCCCTGGGCCTCCACATCTATAATAGCCATTTTGTTGCCAGTTGGACTTACCTCGCCTCACTGGAACTTCTCTCCACATGGACCAACTTCATCCCTTACTACAAGTGTGATACTAAAGATAATACTGTCGCAGTCATTGGGGGACCCGATTCAGATGTGGGTTTCTTTATGGCAACCATTCTGAGCATCTACAAGGTACCACAGGTAAGATGTGCACACAGAGCTTAGCTCCTGAACAAACCCACAATATTTCCAATAAATCTTGTAGTTTTGAATGTGTACTACAATATTTTTAAATATTAAACGTCAGTATGTAGTGTGGGATAGAATCAATAAAATAAAATACCACATACAAAAGTGATACAATCTATGAATTGCATCAGTAAAAATTCATATGAAAAACATTCATATTTTCATATACTATGAGTTAAGTATAAGTAATTTTTTTAAGAAGAAACAGCATGATTGAATAGCCAGGTGAAAATGATGCTGGCAACTGCCTGTCGTACTGTGAAGTCAGATGAGCATCTTTTTGATTTATACATGAGATACAACATATATTCTTAAAATCTTGATCTTGATTGTGGTCTGCAGATAAGTATCTTGAAATATCAAGGTCCAAACTGTAAGGGCAAAGTTCAATAGTGAAAAGATGTTAAAGTACAAATCCTGACTAAGAATTTACACTATACACACCATACCCACTGAACACTAATGCACACATGTTTTATTGACATCATGAATTCACAGAACCTTCCTTTACCTAGATGGAATGACATTAAAAAAGGAGACAAACTCGCATAAACATAAAGTTGGATGGTCCCGTTTAGCCTGCTGTCTCCTATCCCCTGTTCGGTCCAAGAACCCATATTATAGGAAATTCAACAGATGATTCCACACTTTCTGCCTGAACACATCCAATGTTTCTTCATGCATTTCTCTGGATTGTTGGTTCCAGGGTACAACTGCTCATATCCTATAGGTTTAGCACCATTAGTATTTAGAGATCATTTTAAATCATTGTGGCTAAAAAAGCCTTAAATAAAATTCAATTGCTGGGCTTCTCTATGGAAAGTCTGTGATTATTAGGACTTCATAATGCTAGAACCACCCTTAAGCAACGAATCTGGGATACAGGTCTCCAAACAAATTTAAGTAAGGTGCTACACTCCAATATTCATCATTTTCTCCCAAAAGGATTCATTCCAGCCTCCTATTTATCATCCATTACAATTCTGAAATTTCGTAAGGCTTTCACCTTGGCCAGGCTGGACGCTCTGCCCTCAGAAGTCTCTTTGGATGTTTTAAGGGTATCCCTTTGCACCGCTGGTTATCTCCATGTGGTGATGGCTCAACAGAAACCCTAAGCCATATGTTACTATACTGTTCCCTATATAAGGAGACTAGGCAGACCCTTACATATCCAATTCTGAAGAAATTTCCAGGTAGGGAGTGTGATTTTTATTTAATGCTACTTCTTTCGAACAACGACTCGAAAATATCCTCCCAAGTTGCCCAGTTTTGTGCTACCATCTGCATGATACACCACCCCATTACTTAGGTTTAGAATTTCTTTAAATAGTATTTTATTTTGATTTATTTTAGTATTTTTATTCTTAATCTTAGATCCTATTATATTTATTGTTTTTCTGGTATGTATGTATGTATGTATGTATGTATGTATGTATGTATGTCTGTCTGTCTGTTAATACTAGATATCTTTATTGTATCTGGCATGAGGGCTGTAATAAACTTGATTTGATTTTATTTGAACTGCTCTTACCATGACTAGCCTTCAGTTGGAATCTGCCTTCCTGTAACATGAAACTATTAATCAGAGTTCTATATCCAAGACCTGACTTTCATCTTGAGGACATCATTTCACATGTTTAAGGACTGCTACCATGGCCTCCCTAAATCTTTTTCCAGGGTTGAGCATTCCTGGTTGCTTCCATCTCCCTCATAGTATTTCATTTCGAGTTCCTTGATCAGGAACTAGACCTTATCATTGTCCTTCTCTAAAACTAATCCTTCAATAGCATTTAAACTGTGACGTCAAGACTTGGACACAGAAATTTAAGTAGATGTGGATTGAATAAAGAGAGCCAGTTTGGTCTATTGGATAAGGCAACAGGCTAGAAATCAGGAGAAAGGCTTAGGCTTGAAAGCCAGCTAGTGACTTTGGGCTAGTCACTCTCCCAGCCTTGAGTTCCCTGCCTTGAGTTATTTATAAAAATAATAAAGGTAGGTTTAAAAAATCTTTAAAAAAAACATTTATGTTCTGTGATTTGGATATTATATTTCTTCTGATTCAGATAAAGATAGGGAATTAGGTCTTCCTTTCTCCTTGTTTATTTCTTTCCTTACAGTTCACTTATGCTTCTGCTCCAGTAATAAATGACCAGACCCAAAGTATTTTTTTTCAAAGGATGTTCCCTAGTGGGGACCATCAATATTCGGGGATCCTACAGCTGCTGCTTCTTTTCAGGTGGACCTGGATTGGAGTTATTTTTCCAGATGGTGACACTGGATTGAGATTTGTACACATGGCACTGCCCAAGTTTTCCAAGAGTGGCATCTGCTTTGATTTTATAGAAATTTTGCCTACACTGTATTTTTCCTCTGATTTTGGTGAAATGGTGGAAGGATGGATCAAATCATACAAGGTGATCAGCTATAGCACAGCCAACATTGTGCTCTTACATGGAGAAATACACACTATGATCTTTTTGAGAATATTCCCTCGTCTTTCAGAATTTGACTATATACCAATCAAGCCCAAGAGTAAAGTCTGGATTATGACAGCCCAGATGGAATTCACATCAGTTCCCTTTCTCAAATACTTTGACATCGATATTATTCACGGTGCTCTATTGATTGCCCTTCATTCACCTGAAGTGATGGGATTTCAGACATTTCTTAAAAGAAGAAACCCAAATGAGGAAAATGGAGATGGCTTCATCAAGGACTTTTGGCAACAGGCCTTCAACTGTCACTTCTCTTCTCCAAGTGGGGACAAGATAGATGAAAATGTCTGCACTGGGGAGGAGAAGGTGGAGACACTGCCTGGATCAATTTTTGAAACCACTATGACTAGTCACAGCTACAGCCTCTACAGTGCAGTTTACGCCATGGCCCATGCTTTGCAGTCCATGGATTCATCCCAGGTTAAACGCAGAATGAGAGCAGAAAGAAAGAGAAGCAAGACCATGAGTAAACAAGCATGGCAGGTAATGTCCTGAATGGAGAGGAGCTGGTCAGAACCTCCAAAGGACCTCAAGTGTCTTCACTCAGTACAGAAAGCTTTTTCTGTGTTAAGTTTGAGGCAGAGTCTTCATTTTGAAGGGGAAATTTGAAGGTGAAAAGGAGTGATATGATCTCCTTAAAAATTCAACTTATTTCCTATAAAGGCTTATGGTGCAAACATGTATTAAGTACTCTGTGTTTGTAGGAAATTCTTACTACGATAGGTTTTGCTATTTTCTGTCTGCATAGACTGATGCAAAAGGACCAGGAAGCAGGAACTTCACATTCTGAGTTGAGGAACATAACATCAAAAGTTAAGGAAAGTTCTTCCTAATGTGAAGAGGAGACCAAATGGTTTTCTTGATGAACACATGGATTTTCTTTCCCATCTATCCTAAATTCTACCATCAGTAGTTGATTGCCGGTGCAATTGTATCAGTTGTAATCATAATGATAAAGATGTTGATCATCATGACTGAGAGATTCAACAAGATTCAGAAAATTGACACAGCAAAGTGATGGAGCAGGGACCACACCATTTCTCCTTCAAATTGACTTTTTTGTAATATGTACCAGTGGCCAGATTTAGAAAAAAATGTTTGTAAATGAATTAAGTCAGGAAAAAACAAAGCAATGTCATTTAAATTAAGGGTCTTTCCTATTGGTATAAAACAATCTTTCTTTTGGAAACATATCATTTATTCCCCCTCCTTTTCCTTCTATTCTTTCTGCTTTTATCCCTTTCTCCTTCCGTTTAGCTCCACCATTATTTAAGAAGACTCTCGTTTAACAATAGTCTTGGGGAAACTGTTTCTTTTGATGAAAACAGGGAACTGAATGCTGGGTTCGATATTATCAATTGGGTGACATTCCCAAATCAGACCTTTCTTCGGGTCAAGGTGGGAAGCATTGATCCCCTTGCTCCAAAAGACAAAGCCTTCTCCATTTCTGTGGATTCTGTTGTGTGGCCCAGGACAAATCATAAGGTACAGTGGATACAGAGGATGGGGGACATCTAACCCTTTGATGATTTTTCAAGAACCGGTTTAATATATGGACATGAAAATAAACCTGTTTGCCTTTCAGATTAGGTACATTTTCCACACAATCCACACTGTTCCAAAGTTTAGGTGACAAAAATCCCAAACTAAAATGTTTCATGGAGTTATAGCCCTTGAGATCAATGCAATCTCTCCTTCCCCCTGGCTTATTGCGTTTCTGGTTGCTTCCAAGGTCATATCTTTATCTCTTCTCTTCCTTTGGTGATTATTTCTGACAATTATGTGGGGAAAGTGAGTTCAGGGAAGGTGAGTCCCCAAAAGGAGCAGTTAACACATCTTCATCTTCTTCCCCTTCCCTTCCTTCCCCTTCTCCTTATTAAACCAACAAAGGAGTTCTATGGCATCACAAAGACCTAGTTATCCATCATAGCCTTCTTTCAAACCAATAAGGGAAGGGATCATCTGGAGGTCACTTTTATGTCTGTTTGGCGTTCTTTCTCTGCAACTGATATAGCAGTAAAAGGAGTTCTTTGGATTTTGATTCCTTTTCTCCTCCACTGGCTGATGATTCCCAACTCTACTTTCCCTTTCAATATTAAAACATCTGTTCCCATTTGCACACAGGATCCACCCTCTTCTTTGTGTAATGATCTTTGCCATTTGGGTAGCAGGCGGACAAAGAAGGAAGGAAAACCTTTTTGCTGCTATGATTGCCTTCCATGCCCAGCTGGGGAGGTCTCAAGCCAGATGGGTAAGAGACAGTATTTCTGAGTTTCATTGCACCGCGTTGTATTTGACTTGGGACTCATTGAAAGGGGATGTGAGGACAATCTGACTGCAACATCTGTCACCCCCCACCCCATTCATCTGCTTGGCAAAGTGGGTGTCACCTTCCTCCTTTACCACTCCATGTTGTTCAGTGCAAAGCTGTGTGCTTGGGGGAAGAGGAAGAACTCATTGGATGTACATTTGTCCTAACATTTCAAAAAGACTCAACATTTGAATAGTAGTTCCTGAGAATGGGATATCTATAGTGAGCTAGGTCAGCTTTACTTGGTCATAGGAGGTCCCCCAGCTCTAGATTGTTCTGATCTATGAATGTTTGTGTTTGTGAAACATTGCAACCTGGTTTGGAGCTACTTGTGTGAGATAGTGTAACCCTGGATCAGGATGCAGTATATGAAAATCTTTTGTACAGAGAAATCGTGCTTTTCTTTTTCAGACATGGATTCCTGCACCGCATGTCCAGAAGATCATTATCCAAACAAAGAGCAGGATCACTGCATTCCCAAAGATGTAAGTTTTCTGAGCTACAGAGAACCTCTTGGGATCAGCCTGACCACTCTTGCTCTTTTCTTTGCTTGCACCACGGCTCTAGTGCTTTGGATCTTCGTTAAGTACAAGGAAACACCCATCGTCAAGGCCAACAATCGGAACCTCACCTACCTTCTGATCATTGCCCTCCTGCTCTCCTTCCTTTGCCCTTTGCTATTCATTGGTCAGCCGGAGAAGGTGAGGTGTCTCCTTCGCCAAACCACTTTTGGCATTATCTTCTCCGTGGCGGTTTCTTGCATTTTGGCCAAAACCATCCTTGTCGTTCTGGCCTTTATGGCCACCAAACCAGGCTCCAGGATCAGGAAATGGGTGGGGAAACCACTGGCCAACTCCATCGTCCTCTGCTGTTCCCTTACTCAAGTCGCTATTTGTACGGTGTGGCTGGCAAACTTTCCCCCATTCCCTCATGCTGACATGCACTCTCTGGCTGAAGAAATTGTCCTGGAATGCAATGAGGGTTCAGCTATCATGTTCTACTGTGTGCTGGGCTTTATGGGCTTCCTGGCCATGACCAGCTTCACTGTGGCGTTCCTAGGAAGAAAGTTACCGAACAATTTCAATGAAGCCAAGTTCATCACCTTCAGCATGATGGTCTTCTGCAGCGTCTGGCTCTCCTTTGTTCCAACCTACCTGAGCACCAAGGGGAAACATGTGGTAGCTGTGGAGATCTTCTCCATCTTGGCTTCTAGTGCTGGGTTACTAGGCTGCATTTTCCCTCCCAAATGCTATATTATTTTGATCAGGCCTGAGCTGAATGACAGGCAGCAGCTGATGAGAAGAAGGAATTAATGACGTGAAATCAATATAGTCTCAGCCCTGTTAATCTAGGCTTTAGCTATTAATCCCATTGTGTGGTTTAAAGTGGTTACAGGCACACTATTATTTTGAGATTCAATGCTGGTGAACACTTATTTATTTGCTTAGTTAATCGAGTTCCCAGATATGACCAGTCACTAATATGGTATAAGATGACCCACATCATTAGAGTGCCTCTGAAAGGGATGTATCACCTTTCATCCCCCATCTAAGTAATCATGGCTATGAAACAAAAATACTAAGCAGAGCAAGATCTATTCAATCCTTGAATGGGAGACCATCACAAAATTATCTGTCTTGCACTCTAAGCTGGGAGGTAAAATTGACAAGAGGAGATAATCTCACTCTAAACTGTAAGCAGGAAGTTGGTCACAAGACTCACTGATATTTCTCAATGCTGTGCAGTGCATTCCTGATATTCCTGAAACCAAACTTTGCCCACACTTTCCCAGACACAACCATCTATGTACTGTTAAATAGCTTGTATTTTTCCCTTCAAGATGGACTTTCAGCCGTTTTAGGCATCTCTTTACAAGGAACCTGTCTATTCTAATCCACGAGGGCATTTATGATTGTATGATAGGTCAGTTAAATTCCATTCTCTCTAAGAGCTAGCAAACATCTGCCCAGATTTCTTTGTAAATTTTAGCTTTTTCTTTGAGTAAAGGAATATTCCCTAGATAAGTAAGACTTGTATTCGGGGGAAGATGGGTGGTAATATAAATTAAATAAATAAATAAATGTCTTCCATCATGTCCTGTTCAAAAGGGTTGAAAATACACATGCCTATTTGATACTGATGTTATTGTGATGAATTTGATTTCTCTCTTCTGCTTTAGTATTTACCCAAGTTTTTAGGTCCAAATTTGTGATAATTGTAGGTATGTCCCACAAACTAACAAAAGCAAACCCAAGTTACTGCATATATTTTTATACAACATGGTAATACTTGAATCAGAGATTGTGAAGATTTAAAGAAATACAATTAATGAATGAATGAATGAAACAAACCAGCCAAATGCTTGCTTATTTATTTATGTATATGTATCTTACATGATATCTCTGCTGTCCTAATCATAACACTCTGGGAAGCTTCATATTTTTGGATATCATAGCTATTTTTATTGAATAACCAGAGCTGTGCCTACAGTATGTATCTGGAATGAGTCATAACTTTGCATATAAAGTCTTATTAGTGGTATATGGACTCATATATGTTGGCTTGTAAAGTAGACTCTACATTTGAAATCTAGCTTGCATACAATAAGATGAGCACACTTAGAATAAAAATATACTTATTTTTAATTTAATTTATTTTGTTTTGTTTTATTTTATTTAAAAATAAATAAAATCTACCCATCTTGTAGAACACAAGTCTGGCTGGCTCACAACAATAATTAAAGCAGAAACAAGGAAATCAAGGAAACCAGGTCCCTGACCCACAATCACTAATCCATCACATCCTACAGTCCTCAGGCTCAATCTCACCCTATCAGAGCAACTGGGAGAAAAGCCAGGTGCTTGGATAGAGCTGAAATTCTCTGAAAGATAGAGGTAAGAATTTGAAAGAAGAAAATGCAGTGTATGAAGCAGTATACAGACATGGTTAAAAAAAATGCAAGTATGGTGGAAACGAGATTTTGTAAATTTAATTAGGATTACAGGGCAACTTTAGCATCAACCTTCCTCATTTTGCTGGGATCTCTGCACTAAGGCTTAGGGATGAAAGTGTCCTATAGATAATATTCTGCTAGGAAGAGATAAAACCATCTTGCAACTAAATTGATATTATGGATATGGTAGCTCAGTGAGATGCTAGGTATGATCTGAGGAATTATATTAGGACAAGAGAGTTGAGTTAGACTTGTCCACATGAGAAGCCTCAAACATTTGATTCTCCCTTTGATGTTAGTATGTGTCTTCAATTAAATGTGGAACCACCCCAATCTCCCCTCCAACTATTTTAGGGTTGAGCTTCAAGTTAGAGAAGTATGCAGGCAACGCATAATGGCTTTTCAGAATTTTCTACCACATGGCTAGGAAGAAAGATGAGAAGGTGACTTCTGTGAATTTCTTCAGAGGAAGAACAGATTGTCCTATGGCTTCTCAAGGACAGGGTGTCCCGTTACAGTACAAAGGAATATAAGAAGGCTGGGAAAGGAATGAGAGAGAGAAAGTAGGCATAGACCAGGGGTCGGCAAACTTTTTATGCCGGGAGCCATTTTGACATGCTCATGCATATTTTGAAATGCTCGAGAGCCAGGGGGCGGGGTTTGCGGGTGGGGGCCAATCGCGCGGAAGGGAGTGGGGTTTGGGGGCGGGATCCAATCGCGTGGAAGGGTAAGATACAGGGCTGCGCTGCGCTTGGCCAGCCGCCCCGGCCCTCGCTCACCTTCCATGGCCGGTCCTCGCGGGCCGCCGGCGACACTCCCGTCCCGCTGCACCCCAGCTCTCCAAGGCGCACAGGCTGGCCAAGGCGGAGGTGCTGCTGGCAGCGCGCATCTCTGAGCCGGTCCGGGCGCGCTGGCGCTGGGCTGTGAAGCTGGACGAGCCGCCGGACCTGGAGCGCTTCCACGCGCAGCTGAGCGAGGCCCCGCGCCGGTCTTTTTGGAGCGCTTCCGTGCGCAGCTGAGCAAGGCCCCGCGCCGGTCTTTTTGGAGCGCTTCCGCGCGCAGCTGAGCGAGGCCCCGCGCCGGTCTTTTTTTCGCGCCTCTGGGAAGCAGGGCCAATCGGGCTTCACCTTGTTCAGCCCGCCTCTCTGCTCCCCTTTGGCGCGCGCTGATTGGTGGAGGCGTCCTTCCTTCTGAGCCTCCACCAATCAGCGTCTGTTTCTTCCCCAGGGTTCGCGCTGCTTCCGGAGACCGGCTTTCCGGATGTCGGGCAGCAGACAGAGAGAGAGAGCCAGAGCCAAGGGGCCAAAGAGCCAGATCTGGCTCAAGAGCCGCCATTTCCGACCCTTGGCATAGACCAAGGGTCGGCAAACTTTTTGAGCCGAGAGCCATTTTGGTATGCTCGTGCACATTTTGAAGTGCTCGAGAGCCAGGGGGCGGGGTTTGCGGGCGGGAGCCAATCGCGTGGAAGGGGGCGCTTTGGCGCGCGCTGATTGGTGGAGGCTCAGAAGGAAGGGCGCTGCCACCAATCAGCATCTCCGTTTCTTCTCCAGGGTTCTTCTCCTGTAGAAGAAACAGGGACGCTGATTGGTGGAGGCTCAGAAGGAAGGGCGCTGCCACCAATCAGCATCTCCGTTTCTTCTCCAGGGTTCTTCTCCTGTAGAAGAAACAGGGACGCTGATTGGTGGAGGCTCAGAAGGAAGGGCGCTGCCACCAATCAGCGTCTCCGTTTCTTCTCCAGGGTTCTTCTCCTGGAGAAGAAACAGGGACGCTGATTGGTGGGGGCGCCCTTCCTTCTGAGCCTCCACCAATCAGCGTCTCTGTCTCAGCGTCTTCTCCAGGGTTCGCGCCGCTTCCGGAGACCGGCTTTCTGATGTCGGTCGGCAAAGACGGAAAAAGAGCCAGCGTCAGGAGGCCAAAGAGCCAGATCTGGCTCGCGAGCCGCCAATTCCGACCCTTGGCATAGACCATCAAGAGCTAGCAGGCCAATCAGTTGACAGCTTATCTCATGAATGGCAATGTGCTGAGGTGGAAGGAAACCTAGGAAGAAATGTTTCAGTTCATTCAAAGCCACTTAGCAGCCCTAATTATTTGATGTTCTATGTAAAAATTGAATAAGAGCTGAGGGTTCAACCTATTCAATCTATTTCTGGTGTTTGCAGCCTTCACTCTAGTATGGACATGGCAGATTCAGCTGATGAGTATCAGTTACCTAATTTATTTTAGCAGAATTGAAGGAAAGGAAAGGAAGAAGTATCAGTTACTTTATGACAACGGGGTTTCTTGATACTGAAGTACTTTGTGATTGAGGAAAATAGCCCTTTATAGGATTTCTACTCAAATTTATGCCTTCTGTGTAGATAAAGAGAAGGCACACTTTTTCTTTCTATTTATTTCTGCACTTTTTAGTTGATCCCTTTTTCCTTTAGTCTCTCTTTAATCTTTTTCTATCTTTTTGTATTTTATCTTTATTTTGAAATATTAATAGAGTTTCCTTAAAACAATAAATAAACAGAAGGTACATTGAAGTCCCCTTTGAGTTGAAGAACCATTGAATACATAAGACCACAACCGTATTCTCGCTACCGTCATTCTTGGTGGGGTTGGAATGTTACAGACATCCCTTTCAAAGTGCTGAAAGAAAGTCCAATAAGAAAGCAGGTCTGTCCTGGGGACCTAATTGTATTATTCCACATCAAAATGATTGTTCCCATATCCAAATTAAGAAACATTGCAACCCTCAGTTAAAATGATGTCCAATTGATGCTGATTACTTGGACCATTCTCCAGGTGAGAAGGGATTTTCTGGTAGTGATTAGCAAAACAGTGAATCAAGATTAAAGAGCATTCTTAATCTGTGCTAGAATTTTCAGAACAGGGATTTTGAAGCAACTGGGAGCCCTGGACGTACCAATGCAGCAGCTGACATTGTTGGCCATGCAAGAACACCAACACTTGAATGACTGAAAAAGAAGAGGTGATGTGATGTTACGGAGAAGATGTGAATGCAAGATGATGAACTTTATTCTCTGGATACTGCTGCTGCTGCTTCCTTGGATAGTGTGTGACATTGCAGTTGCTAAATGTGTAATCAGTGACCCTCCCCAAATCAATCATAAGTATTATCAGTCAGGGAATCTCATCATAGCTGGCATCACTTCACAGAGCTACATGTTTTCCAATCCTCTCAACTTTGAAAGGCATCCCTCTCTGAACTCCTTGATGAGCTCATGTAAGCAATTGGTACCTTAAAACAAATGTTTAAGGTGGTGGGTCTCTCCCTAGATTTGAGCAGCAAGAGTAATAATGACTTTTCTATCAAATTAAAAACTAAGCAACCTACTATTCTTTAAGCTTTAATGGGTCAGAATTTTCATCTTGTAAAAAAGAAACCAGGCAAATGTGAACAGTTAACACAGCAATTTATATAATATTCCGAAGCAAGATGATCAGCTAAAGTTTCAATGGGTGGAGATAACTATTTATTTATTTCCCTTAAAAAAAAACCCTCCCATCTCTCATTATGATGTATGAAATGAAAGATAACTGAAAATATTGAATAAGAACTAATTAACCATTTGGAGAACTGAGAGATTACAAAGCCATCAATCAGTAAAAGATCCTTTACAATATCAAGATGAGATCTGAATACAGTGCATGGGAGAAGGTGAAGTGGAACTGGCCAATAAGTAGCATTTGTGGGGGGATGACTTGAAACAAGATAATTGTAATATGTCTATGAAGGTTCTCAGTCATCCAGGTGGAACAGTCTGTGGCTTGAATCATGTCAACTGGATTTCTATTTTCTTAGTGGAAACGTTTCACTCCTTATCCAAGGAGCTTCTTCAGTCTGAGTAAAGTTAGTAAGGGAATCCTTAAATATGTTTCTAGGCTGGCTGTGTGACCTTGCACCTGGGGCTAGGTCATGGTTATAATTGTAAGTTCACATGCCAAAGCCAGGATGTTCAACTAATTTACATCCTATCCTATAAGGGAATGGGAATTTAGCAAGCATTAAGCTTCTGAACTAGAGACAATCCAATGGTGCAGTTAAATCTCATTTCAGATTTGGGACTCAGACCTACCAGCATGTCCTGGCTCTTGTATTTCCTGTGAAGAAGATCAATGATAATACCCAGATGTTGCGCAGCATCTCCCTGGGTTTCAACCTTTATAATGAATACTTCACTGCAAGCTTATCTTACCTTGCCTCACTGGAGCTCCTCTCCACAAGGGGCAAGTTCATTCCAAACTATAAATGTGATACCTGACGTACTACTGTGGCCATCATTGGGGGACCCAACTCAAAGGCATGTCTTTTCATGGCAACCGTTCTCAGCATCTACAAGATACCACAGGTAAGGTGGACATTTGGAACATCAAATTTTGACAAGCCAGATAGGCCTCTCTTGTTTTGTTCAGTAAGAATTCTAATTAGTTTGGGGAAAAGAAGGTGTCATCATCCAAGAGGTGATGTTTTTTCTGTGCCTTAAATGTCAATCCTGACCCAGAAGGGGAATCTTTTAAAAGTAATTTGGAATGAGTAATTTGCAACACCTATCCTGGATTCCTGAGGAAGGGCTTATAGTTTGGAGTGGGCAGACAGTGTACCTGCCAACAGGAAGAGAAGGAGCAGGGAGTTGATTGGAAAGACATCTCAAAGCAGCAGCATCCACCAGAGGGGAGCCAAAATCTGCAAGTTGGTAGGCATGATTTTTCCATCAACACCCTGTATGTTTTGTGCATACATTCTCCAAAAGGGTGCTAATGATCCTGATTGATATAATCCATATATTATAGTAGTGATTGAACTTGTAGTTGTGCCCATTCCTTTACAGAATATTGTTAGGATTCAAAGGATTGCTATCTACAGTTACATTCCTAATTTGGTAAAATCATTTCTTTTCCCACTCCTTGGCAATTATTTTGGTGGAAACGTATATTCATGCTAGAATGTGAGTGGTTATTGCAATAAGAAGTAGGAAAAAAATGAAGATGCTTCCCAAACGTCCACTAAATCTTGGAAAATAGAGAAAAATCAAGACTTGTTCCCACCACATTTGATCTTCTTCCACCCAGTCTCAAAACATGAGATGAATACCCACCCTTCAGACACTAAAATGTTACCCACACTCATCCTTCCAACTTAGTCTTTCCTTTCTTTATAGCTTGGATATGGTTCTTCTCCTGTGATTAATGACCAATCCCAACAAGTCTTCTTCCAATGGATGTTCCCTAACAGAAAGCAACATTATGAGGGGATGCTCCAGCTGCTTTTGCTTTTCAGATGGACCTGGATTGGTGTCATTTTTTTGCAGGATAACAATAACCTCAGGTTTGTACAGAATGAACTTCCCAAGTTTTCCCGGGGTGGTGTCTGCTTTGACTATATAGAACCACTCCCAAGTGTGTATTTCAAAACTGGCATTTATGAAATGGTAGAGTCATGGATTAAACTGTACCTCTTGATAAGTGATAGCACTGCCAGTGTTGTGGTCTTACATGGGGAAATTCAAAGTACAATCTTCTTGGGAATGTTTACCAGACTTTTGGAAGTTGAAGACATACCAATGAAGACAGGCAAAGTCTGGATGATGACAGCACAGATGGAGTTCACTTCTGTTCCCTTTCAACAATCTTGGGACATAGATATCCTTCATGGTTCCTTAGCCTTCGCAACTCAGTCAAAGGAGGTGGTAGGTTTCCAAAATTTTCTTCAGTTGAGAAACCCTAATGTGGAAACCAGAGATGGTTTTATTAAAGACTTTTGGAAACAGGCATTTGATTGTTCCTTCCCAACATCCTTGGAAGAGGAAAATATTTGGAATCGCTGCACTGGGGAGGAGAAGCTAGAGGCTCTTCCTAGGTCTGTCTTTGACATGAGCATAACTCCCCATAGCTATAGTGTCTACAATGCAGTTTATGCTGTGGCCCACACATTGCAATCCATGAGTTCATTGATGTTCAAACACAGAACTATGTCAGAGGAAGGACAAAATAATGTTCTGAATCCAATGCTGTGGCAGGTAATGTCCCAAATCACAAACATAAGGGAGATTGTCATATATGTATATCATGATAACAATGTATTGCAATAATTGGACAGATCAGATTCCCACTCTCAGGAATGCTTGCATATATACACCAAACTGTTCAGCTAATACTAATCTTAACATTATTAGCTAATTTTCTATATAACTAGGTCCAAATACATAGGATGTCCTTGTTGAAACATAATTACAAGAAAGACCATAGGAACACAAGTCATTTTTATGAGAACTCTTAACTGTATGAGTTATGGTAGAGAATTAGGAACACTGTTTCATATCTGATACCAGCATCTTAGTTTCTCTCTTTCCTCAGTTCTTTCCATTCCAGCTGGTTACAGTGACCAATCAATATCTTGGTGCTTTAATTTGCTGCTTTCTTCTTCTTCTTCTTCTTCTTCTTCTTCTTCTTCTTCTTCTTCTTCTTCTTCTTCTTCTTCTTCTTCCTCCTCCTCCTCCTCCTCCTCCTCCTGCTGCTGCTGCTGCTGCTGCTGCTGCTGCTGCTGCTGCTGCTGCTGCTGCTGCTGCATTTCTACTAACAGTGATAAGCTTGGTCTGACTCTCTATAGTTCGTTTATGTCAGGCATATTATAAGCACTAATAATAAGCACCTGATTAACTATATTTTTAATTGTGAATACTGATAGTTTGGGTAGACATTGCTAATTCTAGCCTGTGAAACATCCTCACTTTCTATTATATTGTTTGTATTACTTTTATATAGCTTTATTGCTTTTTTCCCCCACTTTCATTTTTGTTCCACCGTTATCTAAGAAAAATCTCATTTAACAAAAGTGTTGGGGAAATGATTTCTTTTGATCAAAATGGGAACCTGGAAGCAGGATTTGATATTATCAATTGGATCACATTCCCAAATCTAAGTCTACATCGAGTCAAAGTTGGAAAATTTGATCTCAGAGCTCCCAAAGGCTAAGTGTTCAATGTTTATGTTGATGCCATTAGATGGCCAAGGAGATTTCAACAGGTATCTTCTATATAGAGTTTGGGGTCCATCTCATTGTTTCCCCCTGTTCCAAGTTCAGGATGTGGATAAGGGAATAACTATATGGCCTTGTTAAATCGATTAGTTGATGCTTATTCCAAGAATCTTCATGACAAATTTGATTTCAAAGATTCTGAACAGTTCAAAGCCTGAGGATACTGAGGGTGAGATCACCTTTTGGGGACTTCCGGGAGTGTCCATTTTAGATAATATGCTTATATCTGGGAGCCATATATCTTTCTGCAAATGTTTTTGGATAGCTTTTCATCTGGGGAGTGACCACCTACCATTACTACTGTATTAGGTGAAATCTATTCTAAAATAGCTGGGTTTTTTCACCTCTGTGGGATTTGATCAGAGCCATTAGAAATGTCTTAACAATGTACCCTCCAATTACAGGTATGTGGAAGGACAAGCATGTAGGTTGGCCCAAACAGCTAATGATTTCCAGACCCTGATTTTTATACTCACAAAAGAAGAGATATAAGAGGCCACTAAAGGAGTAAACTGATGGGATTCGAGGCTTGAGAATAAACAGACAAGAATGCAGCTTGTAGGGCTAACAGTGTTTACTGGTAGCATAAGGCAATAATGCAGATACAGTACATTATCGCAAAAATGAAAAAGTTGAATATACAAGATACATCATTGTAAAAGGAAAAACAAAACAAACTTATAAGCAGAGTTCCGTGTATTGATCCCAGGGCCAGAGCTCCTGCCACGGCCTATACCCAAAGCCAGGCATAGCTCACACTGCCCAGTCCTCAGCAGTAGAATACACATGAAGAACTACATGGCTAAAAGACACTAGAAATCAAGAAGCATAGAACACCATTTTGCATGGTTGTATATTCAGTTCTTCTAGCTTTCTGATTGGCTGGAAGTTAGCTGTGACACACACTAGGCCCAAAGCATTAGGCCTAAAGCACACAGCATGACCTGCTATTGGGTGGCAGTGCTGCATCTAAGCACTGAGTTCCCCCCCTCCTTGCTCTCACAGGGCAAGGCTTCCCACAGAGGAAATCAGGAGGATTTGTTCTCATGGGAAGGTCCCATTGCTTGTGTGGGCACTAGTCATAACAATACACACGTGACCATTGTTATCTTGCACCTGCACTTCACGTCACCATGAGAAGCCTTTGCTTTGTAAAGGATGCAAACCAAAACACTTTTGCTTTGTAGAGAAACCCAATTTAATAATCTCATATGAGAAATCTGACACCCCTCCAAATTGGATTTCGACACAATGCAAACAATGATGGAAGTTGTTCAAAGCTGTAAAATACATTTGTACAGAAACAGAAACAAAAATGGTTAGTACATGTATTAATTTACACTGTTCAAGTTACAGTTTTTACAACCAATAGTCATCCAGAAACTAGAAATGGTTTAAAAACACTTGTTACACATATGTATTGAACAATATACATTTCATGCAATGTTTTATTCAGATACATACAAATACATAATAATACAAATTATGCAGGAACAGAAACAGTACAGAGAAACAGAAAAACATTGCCCTCAAACATCCTGTCCCCTTTGCAAACATTGCAGCTGGCATAGATAAGCAGAAATTCCAAACTCGCTAGATGCTCTGTTTGAAGCAAAGGCTTTGTTTTGATTTTAAGAAAAACCGCAGGACTTTTTTCAACCCTTTTGCAAGCTCGCAGGCTTGGTACCCTACCTGGGCAAAACTAATGCAGGGCATGTCCACTGTGTTATTGCAGAGTGATATACAACAAGTAAGGATAAGCTTCCTTTACACAAATGACACTCTGTGACACTGTCATTTGACACTCTCAAGAACCATAAGATTCTCTGTTCTGGGCCTTTGTAACTTCATCACCAAGATAAATGTTTGAATTTGTGCCTTACACCTTCAGCTGGAATTACTGCCTCAGCTGACTGACAAACTCTTATACAAGGTGGTAAGATTCAGTTTCTAAGCAGACAAACAACTACATAAGTATGAAGTCCTACACAAACTTATGTACACACAGAAAACAGCACGTGACTGTTCTACACATCCCAGTTAGCATCTGCACCATGCTATCAATGACTGGCCTGCTTTAAAATCCATAAAGCACCCTGTTAAGTCAATGGACTGTCTGGGAATTGTCACACATGTAGAGTCACATGTTTGCCTTACACACACTGTTTCAGGGAGATCTTTATTCAAATATGCTGTGTCAACATCACAATATGTAAATGGACACCTATTTCCACGCTACGCAACCAGAAAATGCACCACACGCAAACATTCTGGCCTAGCTGTGGGTGCATACATTAGATTCACAGTTCACAAACTCCTCTTGTGAAATCCCTGGGCAACAAAGCTGGCTTTACACTGCAGAGTATTATCAGGAAGAAATGTCTTTCTGAACACTCATCTGGAACCTACAGCATACTAACACAAAGGACAGGATGGTTACTTTTAACACTTCACCAAAACTAAAACAGACTATCCACAGCTGTGTTCCAATGTTCTTCTTGCCTCTCAAAAGGCAGGAGCAACACGTCTTGAAAAGACAGGGTTTTCTCAGGTAACTTGACACACTGTCACCTGCTAACTCACAAATCGGTCAGGCTTCACACCCTTGTGGAATAAGAGGACCCATGAGGAATGACCACTGTGCTTTCCCCATCACCGTCTTCTTTCCTTCCACTACCTGACTCCCTCTCCAGGCCCTGCAACCGCTCAGGTGAAATTTCCACTCCTTCACCTGAGGGGCCCTTTTTAACACACTAGGAGACTTGGGAACAGAAGAAACCTGAACTGGTGTTTGCCCATCTACTGAACTATGGACAGTGGGTTTTACACTAGCAATGCAGCAACACTTCTGCAACCTTAGCATGTAACCTTTCCCAACCAGTAGGCTGCTTAAAAATAAAGCACTTCTGGAGATTTGGATTTGACCATGGCTTAATGAAACACCGATAAGCCTTGGATTTAATTAACAACCAACAACCAACAACCTGAAGCACTGTGCTTCCTTGGTTCTTCCTTCGCTGTGACCTGGGGTTGTGAACACATGCAGATGTTCCACAGACATGCAGGTACTGCAGTGAAGGGCGCTTGCCATACCAAAGAAAAATAATGAACTTCTTTTTACAGTTGAATTCTACAATCTGTTAGTTAGAAACACACTGCAATCATGGTAGCCTCTCCCCAGATATGGGATGGCACCTGAGCAACTAACATCAGGCTAATTTTTAATGGTATTCACAACACCAACACTCAGCTAGAATTTCAACATTGGCAAGTCTTTGGGAGAATACTTTCCTACAAAGCCAATTCTGGAACACGTGGCTCAGGAACCCTCCACTACAATCAGACTGGAACTGACCTACTAGATAATCATATTTTCATCCTACTATTGCTACATACACTTCAAAGCGAGCACAGACCTTCGCTTTAGACTTCAACAAGTAGCAACAACACAAGCAGGTATGATCATCAACCAAAAGGAACATGAAACGCACCCCACCATTACTTGGGACATGCGGGCTAACTAGATCTCTATGAACCAACTGAAATGGTCTAGTTAACACTCTGTCACTTTGCCTAGCAACAGATGCAGTCCTGATATTAGATTGTTTACACACAGTTTACACACAACACAATCAAGGAACTTTTGCACATTTCCTGGGTTCTAACTCAGAATGCATTTGGCTATCTGAGACACACTCTCCCATCCCAGGATACCCCAGTACTTTGTGAAAACTTTATGGATGCATTTATGATGTGGGGAAACATTAAACACACAATGTCCTATCCTCACAATCTCCTTCTTAGGAAGCATCTCACACGCTTGATTTTACAGTTTTTCTCTAACACACTCAGCCTCATCTCTTTCAATGAAACATCCAGCACCTTTGAACACAACAAGTACACTCAGACTTGACCAGGGCTGGAACACTGAGGAGAGAAAAACAAGTGTACACATACACATTTCACACACTTATCACAGAAATATCAGCTAAAATGACTTGCTGAACTCAAGGCTTCAAGCCGAATTCAACAAACAAAGTTCTCTGGAGAAATGCTTACAAACAGCAGTCCGGCAAAGTAGAAGACTCGGATTCGTTGTTTAGCTGACTTCTGGCTTCTGGCTTCCCCTCCATTCGTAAATCAGGCTTCTTTCACTGACAGCATCCGCTGGACGATGGGGCAGGGAACAGCCTTCCAGAATCACAGCAAATATAGATTCCATGCCAGGTTTTACTTCAGCTGGAACACTCTGTTAGGAATTCTCAGGAACTTTTTTTAGGTCTTTCCAGACCTAAAACAGCGACAGATAGAGCTGAGACTCAGAGTAAATGGAAGAACCTGGTCAGTCCTTACATGGCTGGCGTGTCTGAAAAGATAAAACGGATATTTGGCAAACACCACATACCTGTATATTTCAAACCCACCAACACACTGAGACAGAGGCTTGTACACCCTAAAGATCAAACTCCAAAACACAAGAAAAGCAATGTAGTTTATGCAATCCAGTGCAGTGAGGAGTGCTCTGAACTCTACATTGGAGAAACCAAACAACTTTTGTATAGGAGGATGGCCCAACACAGGAGAAGTAACACCACAGGACCAGAGTCAGCAGTTTATCTTCATCTAAAGGAAAAAGGACACTCGTTTGAGGACATTAACGTTCACATTTTAGACAGAGAAGATAGGTGGTTTGAGAGAGGGGTCAAGGAATCCATTTATGCCAACCTGGAAAATCCTTCCTTGAAGAGGTGGGGGCCTCAGGCACAATCTTTCCCCTATTTTCCTCCCTGCTTTGTCTTCTGTGCCTAGGAAGATTAAGACCATTTCCAAGCTCAACAGCAGCATGGTGATCTTAACGATCCTCCTTTATATGATAAAGGGATTTAGAAATAACATCTCAAAATAACCATGACCTAGCCCCAGGTGTAAGGTCACACAGCCACCTAGAAACATATTTAAGGATTCCCTTACTAACTTTGCTCAGACTGAAGAAGCTCCTTGGATAAGGTGCGAAACGTTTCCACTGAGAAAATAGAAATCCAGTTGACATGATTCAAGCTACAGACAATTCCACCTGGATGACTGAGAACCTTCATAGACATACTTCCCCAAACTATTATTCTGATTGCCTAATTAGAAACAATGTTATATGGCTACATAAGCTTCAACCCAAGTTGTAAGTATTGTACATTACCCAGTTGATCAATAGGTTTTCCTAAGTGTTAAAGCATTTACCGTCTTCCTTCATGCACTGGCACTGCCTCACTCTTTGTGTAATGAATTCTGTCAGAAAGGTTATAGCAAGACCAAGAAGGAAGGGAAACCATTTTGTTGTTACGATTGCCTTCCATGCCCAGAAGGAAAAGTTTCAAACTGGATGGGTAAGATACCACATCTACTGAGTTATAATTTATGGGTGATGGTGGTGGAATTATCATTCTTTGTGTAAAAATCAGGTTGAATAGAAATAGGTCTGTGTTGCTCCATTGTCATGCAAGCTCTGACCTGCTTTTATGTGCTGGTGATGTCACTCCACACATACAGTGGTAGAGTTTGCATCCTTTCATGCATCCTTTTTTTCATTATCTGCTCTCCGTGGTAGATTCCTCTGGGGCCAAGTGTTTGATCCAATTCTTTATCCAGATCAAAGAGATGTTAAAACTGGGATTCATGTTGTTATAAAAGACACAGAGAGACTGTGAAGTGTTCAAAAGGAAGACAACACAGGGATTTTTCCAGTTCCGGATCTTTGATTTTGTATTTCCATCAATTAATGTAAGAATCATACAAAAGACTTTAATGTTCTTTGTTCTGCATTTGTGCAGAATGGGGTGAGAATTATAGAGAGGTTCAAGGTTTAGGAGAGAAGAAATCATGCCCATTTTCATTAAAATTGGTAGAACAGTTTTCCACCTACCTTCTTTGAAACCTGGCTTTGAACATCCTGATGGTTTCAAGACTCTTAGTACTTGAGGAAGACTTCTTACCTAAGATTCTAAGGAGGAGAATATGTGGGTTATTTTTTGTGGCTGTGCTCCCATAAGGCTCTTTACATAGTTAAGAATTATTGACATTGATCTAAATTCCACAGGAAGATAAAATAGCACTATGGGCTGGGACAACACAGGTTGCTAAGCCTCAGAAATGCCAACCAGTCAACATTGAATGATCCTATAACAACCTTTGAAATTGTTGAGGCTATAAAGAAAGTAATGTTGGGAAAAGCACCTGGCCCTGATGGTTTATCTGCATTATATTATAGATGTTTTGAAGATCAGATTCTGTTACCTTTTAAAGTATTGATGAACTCTATTTTGACAGGGTCTTTAATGCCAGACTCATGGAAAGAGGCTAATATTGCTTTAATTTACTTTTTTATTATTTGGATTTATCCCCGACCATCTCTACCATGGTAGACTCTGGGCGGTTAATACCAAAGGAAGGACAAGATCCTTGCCTAGTTAAAAATTATAGACCAATATCATTGTTGAGTAACGATTATAAAATATTTGCATCAGTGTTGGCAGAAATAATGAAAAAAATCTTACAAGAAATTATTCATCATGATCAATGTGGATTTCTACCAAAAAGACAGTTAAAAGACAATGTAAGAGTGGTTTTGGATGTTACAGAATATTTACAATATCATAATGAATGCCAAGAAGCTCTTATTTTCTTAGATGCAGAAAAAGCTTTTGATAATTTGAACTGGAGTTTTATGTTTAAGGTCTTGGAGATTATGGACTTTGGAGAGTATCTTATTCAAGGCATTAAAGCAATTTATACACCACAAGTGGCATATATCATTGTGAATGATGAACTAACTGAACCATGCCAGATACAAAAAGGAACAAGACAAGGATGTCCTCTATCTCCTTTATTATTCATTCTAGTATTGGAAATTCTAAATAGAGATATTAGAAATGATGAACAAATAAAGGGACTAAAAATTAAACAAGAGGAATTTAATTTAAGAGCTTTTGCAGATGATTTGGTCCTGATACTGCAAGACCCTCTGGAAACTGCAGAGCATCTGATGAAGAAATTAAAAGAATTTGGGTCATTGGCGGGACTTAAAGTGAATAAGCAAAAAACCAAAATGTTAATTAAAAATATGACCCTGTCTAATCAAGATCTGCTGATGGGTAAAATGGGATTCCAGATTGAAAAAAGGTCAGATATCTGGGGTTAATCTTGTCAATTAAAAATAGTATGCTGGGTGCTTCCTGTGGAAAATGGCCGACTGAACAACTTTGCCTGTGAGCTCCATGGGCAGAGCTGGCAGCGTGGTAGTTTTTTTTGGCACAGACAGGTTTTTCTGTAGCCCCAAGTGTTTTTCTGGATTAAGGAAAACGCTGAGAATTGACCCATTTGTCCTCCAGACAGTGAGTTGTAGCCAGGAGATCGTAGACAGCGTCTGCGACCGAACGGTAAGACTACACTGGGAGGCTGGGATTTAATCTTGTTCTAATCCACGTTTGCATTCCCTTATTAAAAAGGGAAATAAGTCATCACCTTTCCATATCTTAAACACCCAATTTGTTTTTTTAAGTTTTGTATCTTAACAGAAGCTTTTTACAATAAGAAAAAGCGGAATCTCTTGGTGATTATAGTTATTTTTGGAGATTTTTAACTATAAAAAAAAGTTTTGGCTTTTTTCCCCATCTGGGTTATATTCAGAGCTGTAACATTGCCTTTCCGTTGTTATCTTTGTTGCTGAATTTCAAGGTTGAAGTGCTTTTTCTTTCTACACATTTCGTATTTTAAATTTTAGGCTTTCTGTTTACTTTTTTCCACTGTCTGCTAGTATATTTTCTTTGGTTAATTTTGGATTAATTCATTCACCTCTATTTCTGTGAGTTAACTTTTTAGGGTGTGCTATAATTTACTGTTTGAACAATGGAAGAGTTTAAAGAAGATCTCAGAGAATTACGTTGTCAGCAAGAAGATATTATTTTAAAGGGTTGTCAAATCATTATACAGACTGTTTGGGACATTCGAGATGAGATTTTAGTTAAAATGAAACAACTATATGAAAATACTATGATAGAAGAAGAAGAAGACGTTGGAAAAGATGGTGTTTTTACTGTTGTGGGGGAAAATGGAAAACTCTCAGCTGAAAACTCTGGATTGGTGTTTATGGGATTAAAGGGATTGTTTAACTTTAGGACTACAAAAGGAACTGCCAAGCGGGGGAAATGTTATGACTATTTCAATCAATGTTATGGGAAAGAAGAGTATGTTATGTGGGAGTTTTTTTTCTCTTTCACTGGAAAGTTTGTATTTTTTGAGGCTATTGGACTGTTAGATCTTTGTTTAAAAAAATGCTATTGGTGTAATGGTGAAATATCTGAATGCCCTGGTATATTTTGAGGAGGGGTAAAAAATTAAGAATATTTAATTGGACTGATAATGAGGTTAACATGATTTACAGGATTTTTGATTTCTAAGATTTAAAAGGTATTGACAAGTTCTGGTAATATTTTATATTGTTTTTAAGCATTATTAGGGTTAAGATTGTTAATTATAAAGGTAGACAATTTATAAAAATTAAGAATATTTAATTGGATTGATAAAGAGACTAATATGATTGTTTTTCTTTTCTTTTCTTATGGTTTGAATTAGGATTTATAGGGTTATAGATTTGTAAAACTAAAAGGATATTGATAAGATATAATAATGTTTTATACTGTTTTTAGATCTAATAGGGTTAAGATTGTTTATTATAAAGGCAGACAATTTATTTGTTTCTATAATTTGATGTTTATTGTGTAGACAGAAGTATATAGAATAGTAGTAGAAGGGAAAAAATTAAATGGATTATTTTTTAAGAGGAAGGGAAGTTTGAAGTAAAAAATTAAATGTGTGTGTGTGTGTGTGTGTGTGTGTGTGTGTGTATAAAAATTATGTAAGGGGAGGAGCAATTGTCTTAGAGATTTATATATGTGTTAATGGAGGGATTTATAGAAATAATGTGGTTATGGTTTGATATAGAGGAAGGGTTTGTTTGTGGGAATTGTTGTATATTCTTGCTGTGGAAAGCTGGAAGCCACCTGTATGTATGTAACTTTCTAAAAGACTTCTCTTTTGTGTTTTTACACTTTTAATTTTTTTTGTAGTGTTTTTGTTTTTTGTAGTTTTTTATCTTTGTTGTAAAAAATAATAAAAACTTTGGAAGAAAATCAACCTCACAGTCAAAAAAAAAGAAATAGTATGCTGTTTCAGAATAATTATATTAAAATTTGGAATGATGTAAAAAAAGATCTGATAAGATGGGGGAAATTACAATTGTCTCTTTTGGGAAAGATATCTGTGATTAAGATGAATGTTTTGCCTAGAATGTTATTTCTTTTCTAGACTTTACCAATTTTATCAACAGACTTACCATTTAAAGAATGGCAGAGGGATATTTCCAAATTTATTTGGCAAGGTGAGAAACCAAGAATTAAATATAAATTGTTACAAGATGCCAAAGAACAAGGAGGTTTGGGTCTGCCTAATTTAAAATTGTATTTTGATGCCTGTTGTTTGCTTTGGATCAAGGAATGGATTACTCTGGAGAATAAGAAATTATTACAACTTGAAGGACATGAATTAAGATTCAGGTGGCACGCTTATCTATGGTATGACAAAGTTAAAGTTAATAAGGATTTTAAAAATCATTTTATTAGAAATGCCTTACTGAGAGTCTGGAATAAATATAAAGTAACATTGTCTCCAAACGTACCATTATGGTTGTCTCCTCAGGAAGCAACGACCAGAAGAGAAAATGTGGGAGGAATAAATTGGTTAAAATATAAAGACCTGTTAAAGTTTGAAGAGGGTGAACCAAAAATTAAAACAAGGGAAATGTTAGAATCTGATGGATTTATATGTCATTGGTTCACCTATATACAATTGGTGGAATGTTTTAAACTAGACAAAAAGAAATATAAATTTGTCAATGAAACAACACAATTTGAAATGGATTTATGTATAAATGATGATCATGTTATTACTAAGATGTATAACAGAGCTTTCCAAACTGTGTGTCATGACACATTTCTGTGTCGCTGCAAGGGCCCAGGTGTGTCGCGGGGGAACCCGGAAGAGGAGGCCATGCACCACGTGGAGCCCCGCCCATCCCTTGCTGCGCCAACAGGTCCCTGCTCTGAAGCCAGCTCTTCAGCTCTCGCCGCAGAAGCCAGGTAAGTTAGCAGCCCGGTACGGCTGTAACTGGGGGGGAGAGTGCAGAGACGCAAGTAGGCTGCCGCGCGTGGGGGTGGGGGGTGCAGGCACCGCGAAGCGCGACGGCCGGAGACGTATCTTTAAGTGCCAGCGGCCTGGCAGCCAAGAAATGGACGGGGAGGCGGCTCCGCTGCCCGCCTCGCATGGCCCCCACGCCACCCACGTCTGCGGTTCCGCCTCCCCCTTGGTGGCGGCCCCATCCAGGCAGAGGCAGGACTGGGCGAGCGGACAGGCGGCATTCTTGCCGCTTCCACCCATCGCCTACGAGAAGAAGATGGCGGCGGTCTGATGCGCAGCCTGTGGCCCGCGAGAGCTGAGCTGGGGCCGAGCCGAGGGAGCTTGCCGGCGGCTCCGGCGCAACTAGAGGGCTCCCGGTGCAGGGACGGGGCGGAAGGAGAGGAGCCGCCGGCGGGAGCACGGCGGGAGCGCGGCAAGAGGAGCGCCTCACCGGCGCCTGCCCGGCTTCCAGCGCGCTTCATCGAAGAAGATAAGACGCCGCGGGTGGGCAGCTGAGAGGCGGGCGGACAGCTGAGAGGTCACCTGCAGCGGGCTCATCTGACCATCCTTCCCGGAGCTGCTGGGGCCAGATGGAGCAGTGGGGGACTCGGCATTGCTCCTCCCAGCGGGCACTCCAAGCCCAGCTGTTCAGGCATAGATCAAGGATCGATCAGGCCCGGGGGCAGGGCTGGCCGAGGGGCTGGGGGGGAAGACGGGTCCCTGTTGCCTGAGACATCCTCACGCATCCTCCCCCCTCCCCCCACAATATGGCAGCAATAACAGGCAGGGCCCAAAAGAGAAGGAAAGCCCCAAGAAAGAGCGGGGATCCTGCACTTTCCACTCTCCAGAAGAGCTTTCCGCACTTGGATCCATTTCTGCCACAGCCTTCGCGGCAGGTGGTGGTCGCTGTGGTTGTTATTGCTGCCATATTGTGGGGGGAGGGGGGGAGGATGCATGAGGATGTCTCAGGCAACAGGGACCCATCTTCCCTCTTCCCCCCAGCCCCCTGGCCAGCCCTGCCCCCGGGCCTGATCGATCCTTGATCGATGGCTGAACAGCTGGGCTTGGAGCGCCTGCTGGAAGGAGCGATGCCGGTCCCACACGGCTCCATCCGGCCCCAGCAGCTCCGGGAAGGATGGTTAGATGAGCCTGCTGCAGGCGACCCCCTGCCTGCCCACCCGCCTGCCTCTCAGCCGCCCGCTTGCCAGCGCGGCATCTTACCTTCTCCGACGAAATGCGGTGGAAGCCGGGCAGGTGCCGGCGAGGCACTCCTCATGCCGTGCTCCTGCCGGCGGCTCCTCTCCTGCTTCTGCCCCGTCCCCGTCGCCTGCGCTGGGTCTCCCCGGAGCGCCGGGAGCCCTCTCATTAGGCCGGAGTTGCCGGCAGGCTCCCTTGGCTCGGCCCCCGCTCTGCTCTTGCGAGCCGCGCGTCAGACCGCCGCCATCTTCCGCTTGTAGGTGATGGGAGGAAGCGGCGAGCCGGGCCAGGCCACGGAGGCGGAGAGCACCGCCTGTCCGCCCACCCAGTCCCGCCTCTGCCTAGCTGGGGCCGCCACCAAGGGGAAAGTGGAGCCGCAGACGCAGACGGTGCGGGGGCCATGCGAGGCGGGCAGCGGAGCCGCCTCCCTGTCCTTTTCTCGGCTTTCAGGCCGATGGCACTTCTCGGGAAGGAAAAGATATGTCTCTGGCCGCTGCACTTCGCGGTCCCTGCACCTCCACCCCCCCAGCGTGGCAGCCTAGTCGCGTCCCTGCACCCTCCCCCCCAGTTGCAGCCCTACGGGGCTGCTAACTTACCTGGCTTCTGCGGCAAGACCTGAAGAGCTGGCTTCAGAGCAGGGACCTGTCGGCGCGGCAAGGGATGGGCGGGGCTGCACGTGGTGCATGGCCTCCTCTTCCGGGTTCCCCTGCGACACACCTGGGCCCTTGCCACGACACAGAAATGTGTCGCGACACAGAGTTTGGAAAGCTCTGATCTACAATTACATACAATACAATACATACAATACAAGACTGGGGGGCTAGGGGGCAGGATTTGGAGCCGGCAGCCAATCACGTGGGGTGGGGTTTGGAGCCGGGAGCCAATCACATGGGCCGGGGGCAGGGTTTGGAGCCGGCAGCCAATCACATGGGCCAGGGGCGGGGTTTGGAGCCAGCAGCCAATCACGTCGGCCGGGGGCGGGGTTTGGAGCCGGCAGCCAATCACGTGGGCTGGGGGCAGGGTTTGGAGCCGGCAACCAATCACGTGGGCCGGGGGGCGGGGACTCCTCATTAGTGTGTCACGAAATTATGCATGGCTAAAAGGCGTGTCACCAACATGAAAAGTTTGGAAAGCCCTGATGTATAAGATCTTGTTACAGATGAATATGGAAGATGAACATATTAAGGACTGTATGATCAAATGGGCTAAGAATTTTGGATATAATATCATGCTGGACCAATGGGAGAATATGTGGATGAAAGGTTTGAAATTTACGTTGAATTATAACTTGAAAGAAAATTTTTATAAGATGATGTATCGTTGGTATCTAACTTCTGATAAGTTGTCAAAAATGTATAGTGGTGTAACTAATATTTGTTGGAAATGTTCACAGGAAGAAGGAACCTTTTACCATCTTTGGTGGACTTGTGAGAAGGCTAAAAAGTTCTGGGACCAAATATGTATTACTATTCAGAAGATTCTTAAAGTAAATATACAAAGAAAGCCAGAACTATTTCTTTTAGGTTTGATGGAAAAACAACTAGAGAAACAGCATGGAGTTTTGTTACTATATATGATCACGGCTGCAAGATTGTTATATGCACAACGATGGAAAGATCCACAAATACCTACAGTTGAAGATTGGATTGTTAAATTAATGGATTTGGCTCAGATGGCTAAATTAACAGCTTTAATAAGAGAGCATTATATTTATATCAAATTGGCAACCTCTTCTGGAATATTTGCTTGTAATTGGAAAAAAATGATGTTTTGATTCTGGGTTTTAGAGATTGAATGATTTGTTGTAATAGAAATAATGTTATGATAGGTTAATTAATTGTAAGAGATTAGATCTGTATTTAATCTTATATCTGTATCGGAAATAGTCAGAAGTCGCCTTTTCTTTTCTCTCTTTCTATTCACATCTTTATAGTTTCTTCTTTTTTCTTTAGTTCTGTTTTCTATCTATTCTATAGTTTTTTCTTTTTTGTATATCTTGAAAATAAAATAAAATAATGAAAAGAAATGCCAACCAAGGTTAAACCTGGATAGGTTTAGCATGTTGTGTGAAAGCAAACATTACTCCTTTCACTGACCTGGCTGTGTTGTATGAAGGCCACCCTGGGAATGCTTTTCTCAAGATGAGAAGGCCTTTGTTGCTGAGCTTCAAGAAAAGAAAAACCCATCAAGGATATTAGAAAATGTAAAAGAAAATGCCAGGGGGATTTTTTTTCAACTTTGGGGTAATACCTAAACTCTAATTATAATAGCTTTGGGTAAAATAAGGGCTGACCAGCTGTTCCCACTAGAGATGGCAATAAATTGAATACTGCATTTTCCCTTTTTCCTTCCCTAAAATAAAAAAAGGAAAACCAATAGAAGATCAAAGAGAAGGATGCCACAGCTGGTCCCTAAACCCAGAAATGCTTGGGACACACAGTCTATGAACAGAGTACTCTCTTTGTTCATTGTCTGATGAGACCTCAAATCCCAACTTGTGAGCAAGAAAGCTGGTCTCATTGCTAGATAGGTCTGAATGTTAGGCTCTGGATTATGCCTCATGAAAAAACAATTGCTTGAGAATCATGCAATAGTTTCTGGAGCTCATAGTGTGCCTTGAGTTGTTCTCTACATCTTGATTCTATACACCAACTTCAAAATAAAGAGACTTGGTTTTTCTTTTCAGACATGGATTCCTGTTCCCAGTGTCCAGAGGATCGCTATCCCAGCAAAGCCCAGGATCAGTGCATTCCATAGGTTATCAGCTTCCTATATTTCCAAGAGCCTTTGGGGATCACTTTGGCCATTTTTGCACTTTTATTTTCCTCCATCACAGCCCTGGTCCTCACGGTCTTTGTTCAGCACAAGGACACTCCCATAGTCAAGGCCAAGAACCAGGGCCTCAGCTATGCCCTCCTGGTCTACCTTCTGCTCTCCTTTCTCTGCCCTTTGCTTTTCATTGGTCGGCCTCAGACGGCAACCTGTCTCCTTCGCCAAACGGCTTTTGGCATCATCTTCTCAGTGGCTGTTTCTTCTGTGGTGGCCAAAGCCCTCACTGTGGTCCTAGCTTTCATGGCCACCAGGCCAGGCTCTCAGATGAGGACATGGGTGGGGAAAAGGCTGGCCCTCTCTATGGTGCTTTCCTGTTCCCTCCTTCAAACCACTCTTTGTACTGTGTGGCTGGTGAGCTCTGCTCCCTTCCCAGATCTGGACATGCACTCTCTGCCTCAAGAAATGGTCCTGGAGTGCACCGAAGGCTCCCCTGCCATGTTCTATTCCATTCTGGGTTTCATCGGCCTCTTGGCCATGATCAGCTTTACAGTGGCTTTCCTCAGCAGGAACCTCTCAGACAGTTTTAATGAAGCCAAATTTATCACCCTCAGCATGCTGCTCTTTTGCAGCGTCTGGATCTCTTTTGTTCCAGCCTACCAGAGCACCAAAGGGAAATACACGGTGGCTGTGGAGATCTTCTCTATGTTAGCCTCAGGTGTTGGATTACTGGTCCTCATTTTCTCCCCCAAACTCTACATCATCCTGATAAGACCTGAGCTGAATAACAGGCAACAGCTCATGAGAAAAGTCCTTATAAAGTGAGTTATAGGATTCAATCTCATTATACACAACGGGATTTAGATTAGTGACAAAGACACTGTGTGGTTTCTAGCATTAACAAATATCTTAAGCTTTTATTAAAGCAGAATGTATAAACTATAAATATAATAATAAAATTAAAGTGATTTTTCCTTTATTTACAATACGTTCTTAAACAATGTGAATTCCATTGATACCCAGGTAGCCTTTTATGGCAACATTTGTGTTAATACACCTTCAAGATAGTCTCTTTCTTCTCCATGGTTTACTCTTTTACAAAGGTGAAGCAGTAAACCACAAGAACAAGGAGTGGCAACTTCACCACCACCCAAAAGGAGGCCTAAACCTGCTTAGCATTTTGAGATCAGCCAGGGTCGGTAAAGGTTAACAGCTCCAACATTCTTGCACACATACAGACTACAGCTTTAAAAAGGGGATGCTTCAGTTACAGTTCTGCTTCTGAAGTGGAAGAATTATTGATTTGCAGATCAATAGAGGTTAGACCCTTTACTCAGCCCACGTTTCCTGCTTCCTATCTTCAATCTCCTCTGGAAGAATGGAAAGAACTTCAAAAAAGGAAGTCCAATGTGGGGCAGGGGACAAAACCCTTGAGATGGTGTCAGTTGAAGGCCTATGCCATCTTTCAGGTGCGTTGTGTACATAGCATGTATAAAAAATAGTTCAAGTGCTACCTTCAGTTTTTTGATCCCCATGGATACTGCAGAGACAGAGAGAGAGGAAGAGAGAAGATTCCTATTTGGAACACCTCTAGCCTAGAGATAACGTATTAATGAGGAAAGAGGAAAAACTTGTTGAAATATGCAATCAAGTTGTTTTCTTCTACAATACGGCAAAGAACCCATAATTTTGCAAAGGTGATTATCTCCCCTGTAGTTATCAACCTGACGAGGGTAACTTCTACATCATCTCCCAAAGGACAACCAATACACCTTGGCAGAAAAGAACCAAGATCAAAGTATGCTACTAAAAGTTGTTTTGCCATTCAAGAAAGGGATCCAAGACAGACTGCTTGGTGACCTTCCCCTAAAGATTCCTAGTGCAAAATTTAAGAGGGCACGAAAGTCAGCCAGAAATTCTTAAGGACACTTAAGACAGGAGCTCATATCCAGAAGAAGATATTTCTACCTAATGCCACCCTTTGTGTTCCTGATATTACTGCTACTGCCTCAGACCGTGTCTGATGTCCCAGTTGCTACATGCAAAATCCGTTACCCTCTGCCAATAAGTCACCGGTATTATCAGCCAGGGGACCTCACCATTGCTGGCATTATTTCTCAAATCTACACATTTTCCGACCCTGTGACCTTCAATCAGCATCCATCTCACTACCTCCTGGATGAGATTGGGTAAGCCAAGAGCTTGGTTAATCCTAGCATTTTCCATAAGAGGTTTTCTTGCAGCAAATTGTATTGTTATGTCAAGCAGGCAATTTCACCAAGGGAGGATGAATGGGAAAGAAGCTCTTCCTAGCGTTAAGTGCTAGAGACTCTTTTACAGTAGTGGTAGTAGTAGTCCATTTAGCTGCTATTCTATGAGTATAGATGAACATTCCTATTGGGGTATTCAGCCTCCCAACCACTCCACAATATGAAGGCCGTATATGTCCCACATTAAAATGTTCTGTCCACTTGATTCAACACCTTGCCTACATGAGAGCTTTCTAAAAAAAAATCCGATGGTAGTGATTATTCGTGTACCAGATATCAGCTGCATGTACTGTATGATGTGGAAGTCTAACATCAATTTTGGTAACCCTTCCTGTGAATATGAACTACTTTCATAAGCAATTCTGAAGATTCATAGACACTTGAGTGGCTTCTCCCCCCTAAGATGCACGGGTGAATGTAAATAAATCAAAAACATTAGAAAGCTGATATTTGTACATTCCAGATAGGAATGAATCCACTCTTGGCTTCCAGATAAATATCACCATTAAAGAGATAGTTTAAGACATCTCTGATTGTATGGCCTAAATACTTGCTTTGGATGAAAATTTAGCAAGACTCATATTCTTCCACAACTGCACTCATTCAACATGTCACACTGCAGATTTGTGACTCAGATTTATCAACATACCCTGGCCTTTGCTTTTGCCGTAATGGAGATTAACGAAAATCCTCAGATATTACCCAATATCTCCCTGGGCTTCCACATCTATAATAGCCATTTTGTTGCCAGTTGGACGTACCTCGCCTCACTGGAGCTTCTCTCCACATGGACCAACTTTATCCCAAACTATAAGTGTGATGCTAAAGATAATACTGTTGCAGTCATTGGTGGACCTGATTCAGATGTGAGTTTCTTTATGGCAACCATTCTGAGCACCTACAAGTTACCACAGGTAAGATGTGCACACAGGGCTTAAGACCTGAACAAACTAGCAGTAAGTCCCTTCAGTCTTGATGCAGTCTGTTTGTGTGATACACTATTGATAAACATTATACATCAGTGGGTAATCTGGAATAGAATATATTAAAAAAGTTGAATAGCACCTAAAAAGTGATACCTTATCAATCAAATCAGTAGACCTCCATAACTTTGAATGATGAGTTAAGGATGAGCCAGATCATTAAGAATTAGATGCTGGAGTGAATCTCCAGGTCCTCTATTGGTAACAGAATGAAGCTAATGCCAGCCACTGCCTGCTGCCCTGTGAAGTCAGGATGGCAAGTTTTTATATTTCTACACAATGCAGAAGTTCTTAATATTCATAATATTGATAGTGGAAGGATGTGTAACTTCCCTGCTGATAAAACTACAACCCTGGCCAAGAATAGACAGAGGCACGGACATGCACACACTCTCTCTCACACACAGAGAGAGAGTACACACAGAACACACTAATACCCATGGTTTAATGACATCATGAATTCATAGAATCTTTAGCTGTTTGGAATGATATTTAAATGGAGGGAATGTCACAGAATCATAGTTGGGAGATTGGATGGAAGATATTTCAGAGCAGGAGTATCTACCAGGAATATCTGAGTGCGTGTGTGTGTGTGTGTCAAACTCAGCAAGATGGGGGGGCATGCCCTCACCATTTGGAGCTCTACCTCTTTTCTACATGTGACAATGTCAAGTGCTATTTTCATATTAATTTGTTTTTTCTTTTCTTTTTCTGCATTCTTTCTTTTTATTGTTTGTTTTGGTAAGAAATATGAATAACAAATTGGATTATCTGTTAAATCTTCTAAATATGGTCTTCATACTTCTTAGTTTTTGGTTCTTAATCTTTTTCTTTGTTGTAAGTCATTTTCTGTTTTTTTCTTAAACATTATAATCAGGGTTTTTTTTCTAAAACAAAATGACGTGTACAAAAAGATTGGACTTTCCATCACAATGCTGCATCTTCATTCTTCATAATTTTGAAACCCCCTCTGGAGATCCATATGTCTCAAAAAAGCACTGGGTTCTTTCCCAAGGATAACAGTTAGAGTGACTAGTTTCAATTACCATAACTTTAGTAAAGTTTAGTAAAGTTTTCATGCCTTAGGCATGAAAGCCGGCTGGGTGACCTTGGGCCAGTCCCTGTCTCTCAGCCCTAGAAAGGAGCCAATGGGAAACCAGGAGACTGAGAGTTCTAGTCCCGCCTCAGACATGAAAGCTGGCTGGGTGACCTTGGGCCAGTCACTCTCTCTCAGCCCAACCCACCTCACAGGGTTGTTGTGGGGAAAATAGGAGGAGGAAGGAGTATTAGGCATGTTCACCACGTTGAGTTATTTATAAAATTATAATGGTGGATAAAAAATCTGAAAATAAAAAGGAAACTAGTGCCAGTCACAGATTGCTTTATTGTCACTCATACAGGATGTAGTACAATGAAACGTAGGGATCAAACTACAATATTACAATGATAATATTTCTGATGCAAAAGTGATCAATAACATCCTATCCAAACACAGAGTCTCCTTACAGCCATCAGGACCAAGCAAACCTTTGAAGCCTGTTTAGCAATTTCATTGGAATTTTCCAGCAAGGAGGACTCCATTCTGCCAAGTCATGCTACTAGAATCAGCACACAACTTCCAAGCTAAATAAATAAATTGCTGGTGGTGGTAGTGCAGCTCTACCAGGAAGCATCTAATTCAATTCCCCAGAGGAACATATTTCCACGCTTAATTTTTTAAAATATATAAATTTTTATAGCTTTTTAATTAATAACAGAAAAAAAGAAAAAGAAAAAAGCAAAGCAAAGCAAAGCAAAGCAAAGCAAAACAAAATACAGAAATAATAGTATTAAGATACATACACTATCAAGAGGAAAAGCATTAAAAAGTGCTATTACAAAAAAGTGGAGAAATACAACAAAGGAAAAAAACTTATTGTATATCATTATAGATACAAATCTATATATATTTATCTAATGTAAATATTCAGATGCTGATATATTTCTAATACATTTATATGACTATTGTGTGTATGTGTATATACATATATGTATATGTATATGTATCCTACTGTATTTTGTAAAAATGAGTCCCATATTTCATCATACTTGTCCATACAAAGTCTACGTCTATAGGCAATCCTCTCATAGGTGGCAAGTGTAACCAGGTCTTCAATCCATTGAGTAAATGGGGCCATACATTTATCTTTCCAATGCTGCAATATCAGTATTTTGGCCATAGTAAGGGCACGGAGAATCCATTTACATTGTCCAGATGTCAAATTCCATGTACTAGGTATATAGTTCAAAAGAATATTATCCTCCGAGAATTTTAGTTTTTGTCACATTATCATATTTATATAGTCCACTACTTTCTCCCCAAATGTAGTAAGTATAGGAAATTATAAAAACATATGCTTTAAAGAGGCATTGTCCTTATTACATCTCCAACAAAATGCTGTTTTTGACAATCCTTTTCTATACAAATGTTGTAGAGTCCAATAAATTCTAAATATTATTTTTGTTGTATAATTCATAGTTTAAGGTCCATTGACACTCTTGCTCTAGAAGTTAAGACACTTTCCCATTTTCTAGACAATAAAGAAACCTCTAATTCTTCATTCCATTAATCCCTTAGCATCTGCATATCAAATTGATTTATTGATAACAAATATCTATAAAAACTAATAATAGATATTTTAGTTTTAAAGGATTTAACAAGTAGTTCTAGTATCTCAGGTGTCTCAGAAGCTGAAAATGCTGCTGGTCCAAACAATATTGTTAACAAATGTTGTAGCTGTAAATATTGCCATTGAGATACATCTGATAGATGATATTTATCTCTTAACATGGTATATGTTAAAAATTCATCATCTATCAATTGGTCCAAAGTCAATATCCCCACCTCCATCCAATTTATCCATATCCATATCACCTTTTTCCCAATTTTTAAAGTTGGGTTTCCCCATAAAGTCAATTTAGCATGGGAAAAGGGGGCAAATCTCATTTTATGAGACATCATATTCCATAACTTTCTAACTGACACAATTGTTTCCATAGATACTAGAGTTCTAGTGTATTTTGATCCTAATACTGTCCATCCAACCTAAGGTGCTATATATGTATATTCCAAAGTTGCCCAAATTGGAAAACTAACACCAATTGTTGGTTTCCAGTATTTAATACTTGACAATAGGTGAGCATGATGATATTGCTCCAGATTCGGAAAACCAAATCCTCCCTCATTAAATGGTAATTGCATTTTCTGTACAGATATTTTCAGAATCGAAGAACCCCATAGAAATTTTCTAAACAAAGAATTTATTTTCTGAAAATATTCTCCAGATATTTGAACTGGTTTTCCTCTTAGAATATAAATTAATCTGGGAATAATATTCATTTTGAGAGCATTCACCTTTCCCCAAAGGGTGAGGTTTAATGACTCCCATCTATCCATATCTAAAGAAACCTCTTTTATTCATATTCAATTATACTAACTGAGTTATATCTTTTGGTATGCGCATACCTAAATATTTAATGGATTCAGTAAAAATACAGAATTGATATTCCTTAAATGGATGGGTAACTAAATTTTCACCTACTCGCATCAATTCTGATTTGGACCACTTAATAAAATATCCTGCTATTTTACTAAAGGCATATATCATTTGCATCAATATTGAAATAATAGTGTGAGGTTTAGTAATAAACAAAAGAATATCATCTGCAAATAAAACCAATTTGTTTTCAACTGAATTATGTACTACTCCATAAATCTCCTTATGTTGTCTAATAGCACAAGCCAAGGGTTCCACGCAAATATTAAAAAGCAAGGGTGAAAGTGGACATCCTTGTCTCATTCCTCTAAAGAATGGGAAAGTAGCAGAAAGAATGCAATTAACCTTTACTTTAGATGTGGGCAACTCATATAATATATTAATCCATTTTATAAATTTCAAAGGAAATCCAAACCTGTTTAGTACAACAAACATGTACTGTCCATATATTTTGTCAAAAGCTTTTTCTGCATCTTAAGATAAAATTACAAATTGGTCTTTATTTTTATTCAAGTCTATTAAGTCTACAACTAACCTAATGTTGTCTGCCTAGTTTTGGCCTAGTTTTTATAAACCCTGCTTGATCTGATGGGATGTACGCTGGCTTAAAGGGGAAAAACTCGAGGCTTGAAAATAAACAGGAAAGAATGCAACTTGTAGGGCTAACAGTGTTTACTGGTAGCATAAGGCAATAATGTATATACAATCACATTATCACAAAAATGTTAGTTGAATATACATGGTACAGCATTGCAAAAGGAAAACAAAAACAAACTTATAAGCAGAGTTCCGTGTATTGATCCCAGGGCCAGAGCTCACGCCATGCATAGCCTCCCATAGCTATGCACTGCTCAGTCCTCAAAAGTAGAATACACATGAAGAACTACATGGCTAAAAGACACTAGAAATCAAGAAGCATAGAACACCATTTTGCATGGTTGTATATTCAGTTCTTCTAGCTTTCTGATTGGCTGGAAGTTAGCTGTGACACACACCAGGCCTAAAGCATTAGGCCTAAAGCACACAGCATGACCTGCTATTGGGTGGCAGTGCTGCATCTAAGCACTGAGTTCCCCCCTCCTTGCTCTCACAGGGCAAGGCTTCCCACAGAGGAAATCAGGAGGATTTGTTCTCATGGGAAGGTCCCATTGCTTGTGTGGGCACTAGTCATAACAATACACACGTGACCGTTGTTATCTTGCACCTGCACTTCACGTCACCATGAGAAGCCTTTGCTTTGTAAAGGATGCAATTTGCCAAAACACTTTTGCTTTGTAGAGAAACCCAATTTTCCAATTTCATATGAGAAATCTGACATGATCACTCTTAATAATGAATGGTATCATTTGCTGTCGTCTATTGGCTAGTACTGCTGTTAAGATTTTTGTTTGAACATTAATCAGAGAAATTGGAGATAATTAACATACTGAGTGTGAGCTTTACCTGGTTTGGGTATAATCGCAATATAAGCCTGATTAAATGCCTCTGACAATATTCCCTTGTCAAGTATCTCATCATACAATTGACAAAGATTCGGCACCAAAAGATCTATAAATGTTTTATATTATTCTATAAGAAATCCATCCCATCCTGATGTTTTACCACTAACCATTTTTAAAATTATTTGTTTAATCTCTACCTCAGATAGTGGAGCAAATAAAAGTTGTTTTTGTGTGGTAGATTTGTATTACCAAAGAAGGCCTCTATATCCCCATTCAATATATACTCTGGTTTGCTATATAATTCTGAATAGAATTTTAAAAATTGACAATTTATATCCTTTGAAGTTTTATATATTTCATCTCTTTCACCTCTAATAATTGGAATCATTGCCCTTTCTTTCTTTTGTTTTAAGCCAGAATTTTACCTGCTCTTTCACCATTCTCTCAATATCTCTATCATAAACATGTTAACATATTTCCCATGCTTTCTTAAGGAATATGCAAACCAACTTGTGGTTCCAGACAACACCATTTTCCAAATCTTGTTAATAGTCTTGATTCATAGGCTGTATATATTTTACAAACTAATAATTAAACTTGACTTATTTGAAAACAGAAAGGCACTTGTGTTTGTTCCTTTCCCAGAATATTTTTAGAATTCACAAGATTGCCACCTACAATTACTTTCCTTCTCCAGTAAAATTGTTTCTCTTCTCATTCTTTGGGAAATTGTTTTGGAAGAATTAAACTTCATTGTAAAATATCTATGGTTATTCCAGTCTGGTGCCATGGTTCCCCACAATTATGAATTGGGAAACATATGAAAAATGTAATTTCTTTCATAAACTCTTAAAAAAAACCAAATACCTCCCAACTCCCTGCCCCCCCCTCAAATCTCGGAAAATAGAGAAAAGTCAAGATTCACCCTAATGGGACTTGGTCCTACCCACTTTTCATCCTTATCCACCCCCAGCCTAAAAACATGAGATAAATACCCACCCCTTCAGATATTACATCTTTACCCACACTCATCCTACCAACGTAGTCTTTCTTTTCTTTATAGCTTGGATATGGTTCTTCTCCTGTGATTAATGACCAATCCCAACAAATCTTCTTCCAATGGATGTTCCCTAACAGAAACCAACAGTATGTGGGGATGCTCCAGCTGCTTTTGCTTTTCACATGGACCTGGATTTGTGTCATTTTTATAGAGGATGACAATGGCCTCAGGTTTGTACAGAAAGAACTTCCCAAGTTTTCCCAGGGTGGTATCTGCTTTGACTTTATCGAACCATTGCCAACCCTGTATTTTAAAACTGACATTCATGAAATGATACAGTCCTGGGTAAAACTGTACCTCTTGATAAGTGATAGCACTGCCACGGTTGTGGTCTTGCATGGTGAAATTCACAGTATGGTCGTTTTGAGAATGTTTCCCAGAATTCCCGAACTTGAAGACATTCCTGTGAAATCAAATGGTAAAGTCTGGGTGATGACAGCACAGATGGAGTTCACTTCTATTCCCTTTCAACAATCATGGAACATAGATATCCTTCATGGTTCTTTAGCCTTCGCAACCCAATCAAAGGAGGTGGTAGGTTTCCAAAATTTTCTTCAGATGAGAAACCCTAATGTGGAAACCAGAGATGGTTTTATTAAGGACTTTTGGAAGCAGACATTTCATTGTTCCTTCCCAACATCCTTGGAGGAGGAGAATGTTTGGAATCGCTGCACTGGGGAGGAGAAGCTAGAGGCTCTTCCTAGGTCTGTCTTTGATATGAGCATAACTCCCCATAGCTACAGTGTCTACAATGCAGTTAATGCTGTGGCCCACACATTGCAATCCATGAGCTCATCGATGTTCAAACACAGAACTATGTCAGAGGAAGGACAAAATAACATTCTGAATCCAATGCTGTGGCAGGTAATGTCCTGAATTCATCAACACAAGAAACATTGCCATATCCTCATTGTCCTGTCCCAGCCCAATCACACACAATACACCAGGGAGGCAGTTGTAAAACTTTACTGAGAAACTTGTGAGGTAAACTTGTGAGGTAAACTTTTCTAAGAAACGTGTGAGGTAAACTTGTGAGGTAACAATCCCCAAAAGTCCCACGAGCTGGCCTTAAGGGAATTTCACATTCAAAACACGATTAGTCTAGTGAGTCCATGAGTCAAGAGTCAGGTCATGAGGTTTTCCTATCAGGAATCGAGGCACATAGAGTCCGGTAAGCAGACAGTTGTCTCCAATGAACTGTTTGAGCTTGCGGCCCCCTTTTTATAGAGGCAGACCCGGTTGGAGCTTATTTAGGAGGGTGGGGTTACTTTCTCATGCATAGCCTTGCCGACCTCCACTGTTACTCTCTCTCTCTTTTCTGTTCTCCTTTCTTAAGCACTGGGAGTGAATGGCAGCTCTGAGTCTTCATCCTCACCAATCAGTGGCGCCTATGCCTGCCACTCGCTGACCAGCCCAGCCTCCTCTGACTGCTCAGGCAGCCGTTTATCTAGAGCTGTCTGCTCCCCTGCCATCTCCACGTCAGAGGCTGGTCACCTGTCCTTGTCATCTGACTCTGATTCCAAGGCCAAACCCCCCATGAACTTGGATCCAGGGCCCCCCATGACACTATCCCCCCCTCAGGAACCACCTCCCCCAAAGTTTGTGGTTTGGGCTTCTGTGGGTATTGCCAGTGAAATTGCCACATAAGCTGGTGAGCATGCACATCACACTTGTCTTCCCATGAGTATTCATCAGGGCCATACCCTTTCCAGTCAATCAGGTACTGGAGGTGTCCTCGGCGAATGCAAGAGTCCAAGATACGGGCCACCTCATATTCAGGCTCCCCGTGGTTCTTGACAGGTGGAGGTGGAGGTGCCACTGACCGATGCAGACTGGCGGGCGCAGCTGGAATAAGTAGGGATCGATGAAAGACAGGATGTACACAAATGTGGAGTGATAATGTCAGCTGAAAGTTCACCGGGTTAATAAGAGCCTCCACAGGAAAAGGTCCCAAGAAATGTTGATCCAGCTTTTTTGATGGGCGCAGAGTGGGAAGATGCTTAGTGGAGAGCCAGACTAAATCGCCAATGGCTAGCGAAGGACCCGCTTGACAATGTCAATCTGCAAACCATTTGTAATCCTCCTTGGCCTTTTCCAGTTGCCCATGAAGAACCTGATGGATCGCTTGTAATTCTTGAAGGAACTGATCAGCAGCAGGGACTGAGGAATCCGGGGTGCACAAAGAAAAGAGCCGAGGATGAAAAACGTAGTTAGCCAGGAAAGAAGACATTTGAATGGAAGTATGCTGCACATTGTTCTATGCAAATTCCACGAATGCCAAAAGGTCTGCCCAGTTGTCCTGCTGGAAATTCACATAGCAGCACAAATATTCTTCCAGGATGGCATTAACACATTCAGTTCATCCGTCCGACTCTGGGTGGTGTGCCGAGGATAGGTGAATTTGGATCCCCAGGTTCTTGAGAAGGGCCCGCTAGAACCAAGCAGTGAATTCTGGGCCTTGATCTGAGACTACACTCTCAGCCAATCCATGAAGTCTAAAGATGTGGCCTATATACAGCTGTGCAGTTTCTTGGGCCGTGGGCACCCCGGAGCAGGCAATGAAATGTGCCATCTTGGTTAACATATCAACCAGTACAAGGATTGTTGATGCTCCTTTTGACGCAGGCAGATCAGTGATAAAGTCCATGGATATGGCTTCCCATGGGTGCTTTTGTGTAGGAAGTGGTAGCAAGAGACCTGGAGGTATTCCAGTTGGGTTCTTGGCTTGTTGACAAATGGGACAGGACATCACATATTGACTCACATTGTTTCGAATGCGTGGCCACCAAAAATCTCTTGAAATCAGGTGCAAAGTCTTAAAAAATCCAAAGTGGCCAGCCGCGGGACTGTCGTGGCACAATTGTAAAATTACGCCCCGTAGCGACCCCGCTGGTACATAGTAGCATCCCTGGAAGCATGATATATCATGTGTCCAAGTCCAAGGGGTAGGTTGATCCCCAGGTAACTGCGAGAGTTCCTGTTTCTGAGCTTGGACATAAGGGTCCTGTTGTTGCTGCTTCCAAATATGCTGGAGAAGTTCTACTGAAGTCTGAGCAGCAGCAAACCTGTCTAGAGGGATGACAGGTCGGGGTGGTGTTTGGTTTTCCAAGTGGCTGTATTCTGGTTTACGGGAGAGGGCATCTGCTTGTTGATTCCGCCCCTTAGGAATGTACATTACTTAGAAATCGAACCAAGAGAAGAATAGGGACCACCAGATCTGCCATTGGTTTAATTTTCTGGCAGTCTTTAAGTGTTCCAAATTCTGATGGTCTGTTCACAGTTCCACAGAATATTGAGCCCCTTCCAGAGGGTGTCGCCAAGCCTCGAAAGCTACCTTAATAGCCAGAAGTTCCTTGCTCCAAATTGTATAGTTTCTTTCTGTAGGCACAAGCTTCTGGGAGTAATAAGCACACGGAAACAGGGTGCCCGTCTGCTAATCTGCTTGAAGCAATACTGCCCCAATGGCCACATCTGAAGCGTCAGTCTCTATTACAAAAGCTGTGAGGGGTCCGGATGTCAGAAGATGGGTTCAGAGGCAAAGGCAGCCTTCAGGATTTCAAAAGATCATTGCTTCACCTTGCCCCAATTAGATTTGGTTCTCTTTCATAGTAAATTGGTCAAGGGTGCGGTGAGTGCAGAGAACTGGGTATGAACACACAGTAATAATTGGCAAACCCTAATAAACATTGTACATCCTTACAAAAAATCCAAGATGGCGACTGGGAGCAGCCACCGCTGAGCGCTGCTCCGGGAGAGAGGATCCTGGTCTCCTGAATCCCACCCTACCCTGCCTTTTCGTTACCTGGAGGTTTGGGTAGGGGATTTTGTGGGGTTTTACTTTTGGACCGAGGTGGGGAGATGGCTGGACCCCCCCGGGTGGAGCAGCAGGCAACGAGGCGGCGAAGTGGGGCAGCAGAACGCGGCGGCCGTTTGGAGGAGGAGTGTGGGAAGACGGCGGAACGCGGTGCTTTTCCCTGCGGGCTTTTGGGGCTCGGGCGAGCCCATTGTGAACTGGGCGGATTCCCTGGTGAGCCCTTACCATCTAGACTAAGACGCTCGGTCCCTTGGTGGCCCTCTGGTATAGTAGAGGAAGTGGCGGAGTGGCGGATTACAACAGGAGCCTTGTGGGCCTTGTGGACAAATATCTTATATTTTTGTGAGCTTGGGGCCCAGACGGACTTTGGCGAACCCCCGCATTTGTTGGTGGACCTGGCGAGCCCCAGAGATTTGATATACCCTGGTGGCTTGTGAGACCTTGGCACTGCAACAAGACGGAAGAGCAGAGCGGCGGAGCATGTTAGACCTTAAGGCATGCCGACTCGGATGGACTCTTGGTGGGCCTGGTGGTCTCTAACTGTGGGGGGAGGGGGTCTAAGGGAGGACAACAGGTTCATGTATAGGGGACCAGCCATGATATCCCCATGAAATTAACAACTGTTGAAGGTTTCTTATTGGACCTTTAACTTTAGCTTAACAACAAGAGGAAGCCCCCATCTATACCCACACCTATTATAGGCGGCAGAGACTTTTAGGGTCCCCTTGGTGTGAATCTGGCCCTCCCCCTGGATGTGAGAGAGTCGGGGGGGGGAGGCCTAGACTGTGTGATTGTATGTATGAGTGCCCACACCTGAGTGAGAGACAGTTGGTGGGCAGGAGTGGATGATGCCCCTCTGCGACAAGTGAGAGTGGTTGTGGGGGGACATAGTAGGTGTGTCTGTGGTGGTTAGGCCCCATCAGCGCCGAGAGCTTAGGCTGGTGCGCTGGGGGGGCCTACCATCGCTAGAAGTTGATTCAGTTTGAGAGATGTGTGCGTGGGGGAGGGGACCCGTGTTTCAACCCAGGGTCTTTGAAGGTCCGGGAGTGGAGGCATCTGGACCTGAAAACTCTGGGGGTTATGGAGTGGGCTGCTCTATCAAAGTGGTGATGGGCCGGGGATGTTATGATGGGAACCGGAGGGCAGGCCATCGTTGGGGAAGACGCCCCCGGTGTTTGTTACCGGTGGCGTGTTCCAGCCCTCCAGGTTCATACCCAGGTCCTGGTCAGCAGATCCTTGAGGGCCCTGGTTTCCGGCTGCTGCTTCTTAATGCCAGGTCTGTTAACAACAAGGGCCCCCTCATAAGTGATTTGATCACGGAGGAGGGGGCAGACCTGGCATGTGTCACTGAGACCTGGCTGAGCTCGGAGGGGGGGGTAGCCCTCTCTGAAATATGCCCAGCCAGGTTTCAGGTGTGGCATCAGCCGAGACTCCGGGGCAGGAGAAGAGGGGTGGCGGTTGTAATTCGAGAGTCTCTAGTGGCCTTCAGGGGCGCTGCTCCGCAAGTGGCCGGTTGTGAGACCCTGTTTTTCAAGTTGGGTTCTCGAGAACAGTTGGGAGTGTTGCTGCTCTACCAGCCTCCCTGCTGCATAGCGACATCCCTGCCTGAGCTGCTGGAGGCCGTCTCAGGGCTGGCGGTGGAATTCCCTAGGCTTATGGTTCTGGGGAATTTCAATCTGCCATCCCTGGGACGTGCCTCTGAGGCGGCTCGGGAGTTCATGACTACCATGGCAGCCATGGGCCTGTTCCAGATTATTCGAGACCCAACTCGAGACAGTGGACTCACCCCGGACTTAGTTTTCTTGTCGGAGCAGTGGCAGTATGCTCTGAGGGGAGAGCTACATCTTTCCCCTTTGTCATGGTCAGATCATGCCCTGGTGACCTTGAGATTCTCTTATGTCACCCCACTCCGCAGGGAGGCAGGACCCAGTCGATTGGTCTGCCCCCGGCGACTAATGGACCCAATAGGGTTTCAGAGGGAGCTGGGGGCTGTACCTCAGGATCTACTGCACACTCCAGTGGAGGTCCTGACCGCAGCCTGGAATAGGGAGGCGGCCGGGGCCTTGGACAGGATCGCGCCTATGCGGCCTCTCTTGCCACACCTGACCCAATACTCCCCTTCATTTATGGAGGAGTTGAGGGACTTGAAGAGGGTTAAGAGATGCCTAGATTGCCGCTGGAGAAAGACAAAGACTGAATCTGACCGAACACAAGCTAGAGTCGCTGTTAAGACCTACCTTGTGGCAGTAAGAGCGGCGAAACGTCAATATTTCTCTGCTCTTATTGCATCCGCAGAATGCCGTCCGACGGCCCTGTTTAAGATAACAATATCTCTTTTGGGTAAGGTGGAGTCTGTGACCCACCTGCAGGGCCGTGCGGAAGAATTTTCTGAGCATCTGCAGGATAAAATCGCTCAGATTCGGTCTAAGTTGGACTCTAAGCGTGTGGCACAGTCTGGGGAGATGCCGAGGGAACGTCCTTGCCCGGTTATCTGGGAACAGTTCAATCCTGTTGGACCTAAGGAAGTGGACAGGATCCTTCGGGTTGTAAGGGCCACCACATGTCATCTAGACCTATGCCCTTCCTGGCTGGTAAAGGCAGCCCGGGAGGTGACATGTGGATGGGTCCAGGTGATGGTTAATACATCTCTGGGGGAGGGGGTGTTTCCATGTGCTTTTAAAGAGGCTCTGGTGCACCCCCTCCTCAAGAAACCATCACTGGACCCTACTATATTGGACAATTTTCGTCCTGTCTCCCACCTCCCTTTTTTAGGGAAGGTGGTTGAGAAAGTGGTGGCATTACAACTCCATGGATCCTGGATCCATGATCCTGGTTCTGCCGCCTTGCGTGGGGGGGGGAACAGCTCCTCTTGGGGATGGCTGGTGCCCTTTTAAACATCGACCCATCAAATCTTGGATTTTGTATTTAAATTTTATTGTATTAGAGAGTATTTATATATGCTGTTTTAATTGCTGAATTTTAACTGTCGGTTTTTGTAAACCACCCAGAGTTCCCTTGCGGGGAGATGGAGCGGTAAGTACAAATCGAATTATAAATAAATAAATAAATAAATAAACAAACAAACAAACAAACTATACTATACTATACTATACTATACTATACTATACTATACTATACTATACTATACTATACTATACTATACTATACTATACCTTCTTTTGGAAAGGACTGCCTGAACAAGAACGACGAATACATGGGGTAGGCTTTGCTATCAAAAACGACCTTTTGAAGCTCTTGTCAGAAGTTCCCACTGGGATTAACGAACGACTCTCAACTCTCCAAATAAAACTCGCCAAAAACCAACAGGCAATTATCCTAAGTGCTTACGCACCAACACTAGATGCAGATGAGGATATCAAGGAAAAATTTTATACCCAGCTGGACACCATCTTATCAGAGATACCAAAGGAGGATAAAATTATCCTCCTGGGCGATTTCAATGCAAGAGTTGGGCGTGACTTTGATTTGTGGACAGGGATCATTGGGAAAGAAGGAGTTGACAACAGCAACACGAATGGAATCTTACTTCTGACTAAATGTGCAGAGCATAACCTTGTCATTACTAACACACTCTTTCGCCAGAAAAATAAATTTAAAACATCTTGGAAGCACCCACGGTCGAAGCACTGGCATCTTTTAGATTATGTAATTGTCCGTGCTAGAGATCGCCGTGATGTACTTCTCACCAGAGCCATGACGAGCGCCGATGACTGCTGGACAGACCATCGATTAATTCGATCCACAATGGCCATAAAGATTGTCCCTCATCGTAGGCTCCAAGGAAGAAAACCAAGGCGTAAATTGAATACACTGGCCCTTCAAGATTCTATTAAACAAGCTTGCTTTCAATCAACTCTCAAGGAACATCTGCCTATGGAACTTCCTGAAAATGTTGAGGAACACTGGGTTAAATTGAAGACTTCTATTATTTCAGCCTGTGAACAAACTATCGGATACCAAACTAAGAGACATCAGGACTGGTTTGATGAGAACAATAGTGAGATTGAACATATTATTGACAAGAAAAGGAAAGCCTTCCGGATATGGCAAAAAGATATTAACTGTGCCGTTAAGAACAAAATCTACGCCAGTGCAAAGGCAGAAGTCCAAAGAAGAACTAGAGAACTTAAGAACATATGGTGGATAAAAAAAGCCCAAGAAACCCAACATTTTGCAGATGCTCATGATGCACGGGGCTTTTTTAATGCCATAAATGTCATCTATGGACCAACAAACCATGGTACAAATCCCTTACGCTCAGTAGATGGTGCTAAACTTCTAAAGGACAAAGAGTCTATTGCACTGCGCTGGAAAGAGCATTACTACAATCTCCTTAATCGTCACTCTACTGTGGCTGATGAAGTCTTCTTGCAAATCCCGCAAAAACAAATAAGAAATGAGCTTGCAGTACCCCCTAGTTTGGAGGAAGTCAGTAAAGCCACTAAACAAATGAAAAATAACAAAGCTAGTGGACCTGATGGGATTCCTGCTGAAGTCTTTAAAGAAGGCGGGCCTGAACTTACACAACAACTTCATAAGCTCATCGAAAAAATCTGGATGAGGGAGGAGATTCCAGCAGACTTTAGGGATGCCATAATTATCACTCTCTTTAAAAAGGGTGATAGAACAGACTGTGGAAACTATTGAGGCATCTCCCTTCTAGCCACAGCAGGCAAAATCCTGGCAAAGATCATTGCAAACCGTCTCCTATCTGTATCAGAAGACATCCTCCCTGAAACGCAAAATGGCTTCCGCCCTTCCAGGGAACAGTGGATATGATCTTCACTGCACGACAGCTTCAAGAAAAATGCAAGGAGCAAAACCGCCCTCTGTACATGGCGTTTATTGATCTGACTAAAGCTTTTGATACTGTAAATCGTACTGCTCTCTGGACCATCCTTCTGAAAATCGGATGCCCTGATAAATTTGTGAACATCTTGCGGCTACTCCATGACGACATGATGGCAACAATCCTGAATAACAATGGCTCTCAAAGTGATCCATTTAAAGTGGAATCCGGCGTTAAACAGGGATGTGTTATTGCTCCAACCTTATTTGCTATCTTCATCGCTATGATTATACACCTTGTTGAAGAGAAACTTCCTACTGGTGTAGAAATTATATATCGAACAGATGGAAAGCTTTTTAATCTTAGTAGGCTGAAAGCAAAAAATAAGGTAATTGCAACTTCTGTTATAGAACTTCAATATGCTGATGATAACGTAGTCTGTGCACACTCCGAGGAAGATCTTCAAACTATCCTAAACATCTTTGCAGAAGCATATGAAAAGCTCGGCCTCTCGATTAACATTAAAAAAACCAAAGTGCTTTACCAGCAAGTTCGAACCAATCCCTCCGCAGCACCATCAATCCAGCTTAAAGGTGTGTCACTAGAAAATGTCGGTCACTTTTCTTATCTCGGCAGCCATCTATCTACAAAAGCCAACATCGACGCTGAAATTCAGCATCGCCTGAGCTCTGCAAGTGTAGCTTTCTCCCGAATGAAGTGTAGAGTGTTTGAGGATCGGGACATTCGCAGGGAGAACAAAATGCTTGTTTACAAAGCCATTGTACTACCAACCCTTCTGTACGCCTGTGAAACATGGACCCTCTACAAACGCCACCTCCAACTTCTTGAAAGATTCCATCAACGCTGCCTCCGAAAAATTCTGCAAATTACTTGGGAAGATAGGCGGACTAATCTTAGCGTATTAGAAGAAGCGAAAACCACCAGCATTGAAACAATGATCATCCAACATCAACTTCGCTGGACCGGTCATGTTGTTCGAATGCCTGACCATCGTCTTCCAAAGCAGCTACTTTACTCCCAACATAAGAATGGAAAACAGAATATTGGTGAACAGCAAAAGAGATTCAAAGATACTCTCAAAGCTAATTTAAAAAAATGTAATATCAGCATTGAGAACTGGGAAGCCCTAACTCATGAGCGTTTCAATTGGAGGTCAGCCTTTATTAATGGCGCTATGGACTTTGAAGAAGCACGAGTACAGGGCGAAAGGGAGAAAAGAGCTAAAAGGAAGGCACGTCAGGCAAACCCTCATCATGACTGTCTCCCACCCGGAAACCTATGCCCTCATTGTGGGAGGTTGTGCGGATCCAGAATTGGCCTTTATAGCCACTTACGGATCCACTGTTAAAATTTTACCTTTTGAAGACAATCTTACTCGGCTACGAGTGATCGCCAATGAAATGATACTATACTATACTGTACTGTACTGTACTGTACTAAAATAAAATAAAATAAAATAAAATAAAATAAAATAAAATAAAATAAAATAAAATAAAATAAAATAAAATAAAATAAAATAATAAAATAAAATAAAATAAAATAAAATAAAATAAAATAAAATAAAATAAAATAAAATAAAATTTTCTATAATCACAACACAATCTCAGTTCCCCTGACTTTTTTCTCACAAACAGCTCAGTGGCAGCTACAGGAGAAGAGGAAGGCCTGATAAATCCTTTTTTCAGGTTCTTGTCAATAAAGTCTCTGAGAGCGGCCAGCTCCGTTTCAGAGAAGGAGTATATGCATCCCACTGGAAGCTTGGCGCCAGGAACCAGATTGATGGGACAGTCACAGGGCCGGTGGGGTGGAAGTTGGTCAGCCTTCTTCCAACTGAACACATCTGCACAGCCCATGAATTAAGGAGGGAGTTTCTGGAGAGGTAGGTCTCCAGACCTACCAGACCTCCAGACAACCCTTCACACCAGCGCCTGTCCTTTTCTGCCTGAGTAAGGCAAGGCTGAGCACCACCACCACCCACCTTGCATGGGCTCTTCCACAGGAGTATCCCTGGGTTCCTGAGATGTGATGAGTAGAGGTGCCATTGAAGAGCGTCACCTCGCCTTTCGCTGCTGGAGGTGGCCGTCAATGCAGAAACATAGGTGCATGAGAGCCTAGAGGGTCTGTGGGCACTCAATCCAGGCCAGCTCATCCAAGATCTCTGAGGACAGACCCTCCTGGAATTGATCCACCAAGGCCTCATTATTCCACTTCAAGTCCTGAGCCAGAAGACGGAACTCACTAATACACTCTGCCACTGTCCGGTGACCCTGCTTTAATTCTCTAATGTGTCTATTTGCAGTTTGAGTTTTAACAGGATCTTCATACATAAGCTACAGTTGTTGGCTAAACTCAACGCAGGAGGCTCTATTGTATAAGCAGAGGAGTCGCCCATCTAGCTGCAGAACCCGACAACAAACTTATTAAAAATCCCACCTTATGGCACTCTGTCAGGAAGTCTTCAGGGCAGAGACTCATGTAAAGGTTGCACTGAGCAAAAAGGTGGGAAACTGAGCTAGCGTCCCATCGAATTTTTCCGGCACAAGGACTGGGCATTTTTGGCATGGGGGTGCAGCTGCTGCAGCAGAAGGTGGCAGGGACTGGAGCTGAGTCAGCTGAGCTGTAAGGAGAGTGACTTGCTGTGCAAGTTGTGCATTTTCTCTGAGAAGCTGCTCCATATTTTTTTTTGTCTGAGCAAACAACCACCTCCTGTTTCCCCAGAGAGGGGGGGTTGGTTGGGGACAAACTGTCCTGTCCCAGCCCAATCACACACAATACACCAGGGAGGCAGTTGTAAAACTTTACTGAGAAACTTGTGAAGTAAACTTGTGAGGTAAACTTTGCTGAGAAACTTAGGTAAACTTGTGAGATAACAAACAGGCAGCCAGGTAGTTTGAGTGCAAACACACACACTCTACAACAACAATTGCCAAAAGTCCCACGAGCTTGCCTTCAGGGAGTTTCATTTTCAAAACACAATTAGTCAAGTGAGTCCAAGAGTCAAGAGTCAGGTCACGAGGTTTTCCGATGAGGAATCCAGGCACATGGAGTCTGGTAAGCAGATGGTTGTCCCCAACGAATGGTCTGGGCTAGCAGCAACCTTTTTATAGAGGCAGAGCCGGGTGGAGTTTATTTAGGAGGGCGGGGATACTTTCTCACATGTAGCCTCGCCAACCTCCGCTGTTCCTTTCTCCTTTACACTCTCCTTTCTCGAACACTGGGAGGGGGTGGCAGCTCTGAGTCTTCATCCTCATTCATCAGTGGCACCTGTGCCTGCTGCTCACTGACCAGCTCTGCCTCCTCCGACTGCTCAGGTGGCCGTTTATCTAGAGATGTCTGCTCACCCTCCATCTCTACGTCAGAGGCTGGCTGCCCATCCTCGTTGTCTGACTCTGACTCTGACTCTGACTCTGACTCTGACTCTGACTCTGACTCTGAGCCCGAACCCCACATGGACTCCGAGCCTGAGCCCCCCATGACACTCATCCTCTATCAAAGCTGATTCTCTGTTTAGGGTTTTCTCCACTTTAGAATTGGCATAGACATTTTCCTGCATTGCTGCTCTGCTCTTCCTTGTTTCAAAAAGATACCTTGGTAGTTTTAAGGAGTTTAAATTTGTTGTTGGCCACGCAAATCCAATGGCAATGACTCTTAAGCATTTTATGACCTAGTGACCACAAAGAGAATGTAGGAGGATAAAAAGAGTTAAAGATTTCCTGGATGTACTTTTTGACTATTGTTTGGCCTACTCTTCATTTTATGGGATTGTAAATCTCAGCTTGTGTCCTTTAACGTATCTTCGGCACACAGAGAAGGAGCACATGCCCCTAGACTCTCACCCTCTTAAGAAGCAGTAAGATAGTGACAGCAGTTGCCTCTCCCTGTGATATATTTCCTCTAAGCAAACCTCCTTTCTGTTGTGCAGGTGCTCTTTGACTCTGCTCCTGGTAGGATATAGCCAGCTAGCTAGCTAGAGCTCCTGGGCTTTTATTACCATGCATTTCATTGTACTGTACTAATCATTGCTCAGGCCAGATTCTATGGTCGACTCCCAACTAAGAGACAGGAACAATGGGGTCCTCTTATCCTCTAAAAGCTCCAGTGCCAGCATCTTGGTTTCTCTCTTCATTCATTATTTTCCATTCAAGCTGGTCACTATGATAGATAATTATCTTGGTGCCAGAGATTGCTTTGTTTCTTTTTCTATTTCTTCCTTCTATTTTGTCTTTAGTGGTATAGACTGCAGAGTTACAATTGATGATGTTCTTGATCTGACTATATTGTGCTGATGTTTTTCACCATATTATAAGTAAATCATTAGTGCCATACCAGATCAATTGTGATGTTGAATTGTGATTATTGATAGTTGCATGTTGCTGTTTATTCGTTCAGTCGCTTCTGACTCTTCGTGACTTCATGGACCAGCCCACGCCAGAGCTTCCTGTCGGCTGTCGCCACCCCGAGCTCCCCCACGGTCAAGTCCGTCACCTCCGGAATATCATCCATTCACCTTGCCCTTGGTCGGCCCCTTTTGCCTTGCACTTTCCCTACCAGATAGTTGCATAGACAGTGCTAATTCTGCCTTCTCAACTATCCTCACCTTGAAATATATTACAGTATTTGTATAATTTTTGTATAGCTTTATCACTTATCTCTTTTTGTTCCACTGTCCATTAAGTTCCACCACTATCTACAAAAAGTCTCATTTAACAACAGTGTTGGGGAAATTATTTCCTTTGATCAGAATGGGAACCTGGAAGCAGGATTTGATATTATCAACTGGGTCACATTCCCAAATCTAAGTCTACATCGAGTCAAAGTTGGAAAATTTGATCTCAGAGCTCCCAAAGGCCAAGTGTTCAATATTTATGTCGATGGCATTAGATGGCCAAGGAGATTTAACCAGGTATTTTCCATATACAGTTGGGCTCCATCTCATTGGTTCAGTATGCAGATAGTGAAAATAGCTGTATGGCCACCTTAAGGCAATTAGTTGAAGTGATTTCCAAGCTTTTTGCAATGACCCAGATCTTATAGGGCCAGAACACACAGCAGGGTGATTTAAGTACCTACCAAAGTTGTAATTCTTCATAAAATTACGTACATGAGTTTACCTCTGTGGAAATTGGTGGGATATACTGTAACACCAAACAATTCCAACAATTTTCATTTATTTACTTGCAAGATTGCAGTAATGACCTTTGGCTAGGATGGAAAAAATAAATGTATTGATTTAGAGGCATTTGCTCTGTGCAGATTTCTTTCTCAAACTACTACTGTATATTATTCTTTTTTTTTTTTAACAAATTTTATTAGATTTTAATTTTACATAGATAAAAGTTTGAAACAGAAAAGAAAATGGAAATACAAATCAAGGAAAAAGAAAAGATAAAAAAGTGTAGTAAAGGAAAAAAGGAAAAAAGATAAAGCTGAAACATAGAATTTAGTCAACTTCCGATTTGTATCTGGTCATGGTATTTTAAAAATTTTATCTTACATGCTAGGTCTATATATAATATTAAAGAATATTTCTTGTCTATTACATCAATATATATATATTTTAATCTTCAAATCCCCATATAAGCTTTGCCCCTCCCGCATCTTGTAAATAGTCAGTTAATGGTTTCCACTCTTTAAGGAAATAATTATTTGGATTTTCTTTTAATAAACATGTCAGTTTATCATTCTCTGCCATATCCATCAATTTTAACATCCAATCTTGTATCGTAGGCGATATCTGGTTTTTCCAATTTTGTGCAAAAATAAGTCTTGCTGCTGTAATCATGTATTGCATAATCCTTGTAAATTGCTTCCCAGGTTGTCCATCAATTATTCCCAGTAAGAAAAATTCCGGTTTAAATGGAACTCGATTTTGTAATATATTTTGCATCAATGCATGTATTTGAGTCCAAAATTTCTTTGCAGTCTCACATGTCCACCACATATGGTAAAAAGACCCCTCTTTTTTTTTACATTTCCAACATAAGTTGGAAACATTTCCATACATTTTAGAAAGTTTTTGTGGGGTCATATACCATCTGTACATCATCTTATAAAAGTTTTCTTTTAAATTATAACACAAAGTAAATTTTAACCCTTTGGTCCACATATCTTCCCATTGTTGCATTTGAATATTATGGCCAATATTTTTAGCCCATTTAATCATACAGTCTTTAACTTGTTCCTCTACCATTTCACCTTTTAACAATAATTTATACATTTTTGCAATTAGATGATCATCTGTCTCACATAGTTGTATCTCAAATTCCGATTTGGTTTGTTCAAATTCAAGGTCTTTCTTATCTAGTTTAAATTTCTCTACGAGCTGCATATATGAAAGCCATTGAAAACTGTATCCCTCTGATACCAATTCTTCTATTGATTTAATTATATATTGTCCTTGTTCTTTCTTTAAAAAGTCTTTGTAGGTTAACCATTTATCTTTATTTCTTACTTCTGTTCTGTAAAATGCTTCTTGTGTAGAAATCCATAAGGGTCTTTTATGACATAAGATTAATTTATATTTATTCCAGATTCTTAACAAGGATCTTCTATAATGGTTTTTAAAGTCCACATTAACTTTAACTTTATCGTACCACAAATATCCATGCCATCCATATCTTAATTCATGTCCTTCCAAATTCAATAATTTTTCATTTTTCAAAACTATCCATTCTTTAATCCAAACCAAGCAACAAGCAGCATAATATAATTTCAAATCCGGTAGACCTAGTCCTCCTCTTTCTTTAGAGTCTTGCAAGACTTTATATTTTACTCTTGGTTTTTTCCCTTGCCAAATAAACTTAGAAATATCTCGCTGCCATTGTTTAAAAGGTTCTTCTGATGCCAATATAGGTAGTGTTTGAAAAAGATATAAAATTCTTGGCAAAACATTCATTTTAATTGCTGAAATTCTACCTAATAATGATAATTGCAGTTTTTCCCAATGTTCCAAATCTTTTTTAATATCCATCCAAAGTGGAATATAATTATTCTTAAACAGCTTAACATTTTTAGTTGTTAAATATACTCCCAAATATTTTACTTTTTCTTCCATTGAATATCCTGTTATTTCTTTCAATTTCTCTTGTTGGTGGTAATCCATATTTTTGGTCAAAACTTTTGTCTTCTGTAAATTCACTTTGAACCCTGCTAGCGACCCAAAGTCTTTTAGTTTCTGTATTAATATTTCAATTCCTTCTATTGGATTCTCCAAAGTAATGACTAGGTCGTCAGCAAATGCTCTTAGTTTATAAACTTCTTTTTTAACTTTAATACCATGGATACCATCATCTTGTCTAATATCTCTAAGTAAAACCTCTAATACCAATATAAACAAAAGTGGAGATAATGGACAACCTTGTCTAGTACCTTTTTGTATTTCACATGGCTTACTAAATTCACCATTAACAATTATTTTGGCAAATTGTGGAGTATATATTGATTTAATCCATTTTATAAAATTTCCTCCAAAATTCATATTTTCCAAAACTTTGAACATAAAAGGCCAATTTAAGTTGTCAAAGGCTTTTTCAGCATCAATAAATATCAAGGCAGCTTGTTTATCATAGTGTTGATCCAAATATTCAATTACGTCTACTATGTTTCGGACATTGTCATGAATTTGCCTCTTGGGTAGAAAACCAGCTTGGTCTTGATGAATAAAATCCTTAAGTATATTCTTCATTCTTTCTGCTAATATCGTTGTAAATATCTTATAGTCATTATTCAATAAAGATATTGGTCTGTAATTTTTAGTTAATGTTAAATCCTGTTGTTCTTTGGGTATCAATGTTATATGTGCTTCTTTCCAAGTTTCAGGCATAATTCCTGTTTCCAAAATAGAATTCATAGTCTTCTGCAAAGGTAGACATAAATCCTCTTCAAAACATTTATAGTAGGCTGCTGACAATCCATCCGGTCCAGGAGCTTTTCCACTACTAATTTTCTTAAAAGCTTTTATCAATTCTTCTTTTGTTATAACATTATTTAATATCAATCTTTGTTGGTCATTAAGAACAGTTAGTTTTTGTTTATTCAAATATTCTTCAATCTCATCCAAGTTGACATCTTGTTTTTTATATAATTTAGAATAATAGTCATGAAAGGTTTTTTGAATGTCCATATTATTCACCAGAGTTTTTCCTTCATGTTGAATATTAGTAATCAAATTCTTTTGTCTTTGTTTCCTCAATTTATAAGCCAGCCATCTACCTGGTTTATTTGCATATTCAAAATATTTTTGTTTTGTAAATTTCATTTGAGTCTCTATCTCTTGAGTTAATATCATTGATATTTGCTTTTGTAGAAATTTAATTTGAGTGAGCAAAGTGTCATCCATTGGTTTATCTCTCAAATCTAACTCTTTACTTTTAATTTCATCTAAAATCAATTGAATTCTTTTTTGTTTTTTCTTCCTCATTTGAGCATTGTATTGAATAAAATAACCCCTCATATATGCTTTACTGGCTTCCCATACAGTTTGAATATTAGTCCCTTTGTTCAAATTAAATTGAAAATATTCTCTTAATTTTTTTTTGCATACATCAACTACATCATTATTCCGTAGTAGTGACTCATTCAATCTCCATCTAAATACATTCCGTTTCCCTTTAAGAGTCAACATTACTGGATTATGATCTGATAAAGTCTTAGGTAATATATCGACTTTGTTAATATCCATCATCAAATTTTTAGATATCAAAATCATATCTATTCTAGAATGTGATTTAAATCTCTCTGAATAATATGTAAATTCTCTGGAAGTCCCATTCATACATCTCCAAATGTCTTGTAAATCCAACATCTCTTTCAAATCGAAAAATGTTTGTGGCAATTTTCCCTGTGTTTGCTTCACTTCTTTTTGTGACTGTCTATCCAATCTGGGGTAAATTACCCCATTCCAATCCCCCATAAAACACCAATTGTCATAAGTTAAGTCCAAAAGTTTATCCATCAGGTTTTTATAAAATACTCCTTTATCCATATTCGGTGCATAAAGTCCAACTATCAGTGTTTTAGTTCCTTGTATGTTAATTTCTACTACAATGTATCGACCCTCTTCATCAGCTAATATCAATTTTGGGTTTAACTTTGGTTGTACATATAAGACTACCCCTTTAGTTTTTTTATATCCAGCCGAAATAAATTCTTCTCCAAGCTGTTTTTGAATCAAATATTTAGTATCTTTTTTACAAATATGAGTCTCTTGTAAACAACTTATGTCCAATTTCTGTTTTTTCAAAAAATGAAATATCTTTCTTCTTTTTTGTGGAGCATTGGCTCCATTAATATTCCATGTCAGATATTTAAGTTCCATTGGTGTTTTATTCTTTAAAATCCCTTTGTTAAGTCCACACCTGTAGCTCCTTTCTCAGATAGATCTTCAGTCTTCTCTTTGTCTTTCGATGTTTCTCCTCCTTTTGTCAATTCTCCTTCTGGTAAACCCATTTCTTTCTTGTATTTCTCTAAAAAAGCTTTTGCTTTTAAAATGGAAGTTATTTTGAATCTCTGTCCTTTAAACTCAAACGATACGCCTTCCAATTTTTCCCATCTGAATGAAATACTATGTTGCCTTAATTTGTCTGTAAGGAAAGAATAGTCTTTTCTTTTCCTAATTATTCTCAAGGGAATTTCTTTTAATACAATTATTTCCTTCCCTTCTATATTTAATCTAGTATTATAATGCTTCCTTAAGATTTGCTCTTTTGTCACTTTTCTTACAAAATATATCAATATGTCTCTAGGGACTTTTCTTTCCTTAGCATAACGTGAGTTTACTCTGAATATCTTGTCTATCTCCAAATCTAAATCTTGTTCTCTTGTCTCCAAAAATTTAGCTAATTCAAAAGTCATCCTTTCTCTCACATTTTCATCTACTTGTTCTGGAATTGCTCTAAATCTCAAGATGTGCTCCTTCTCTCTCATTTCTGCTAAAGCTGTGATATCTAGATTATGTTCAATCTCTTTAATAGCATATTCTGATTTATCTTCTAATTTTTGCATCTGGCTTTGCGTATCTTTAAGTTCTCCTGACAGAGAATTGACCACTTCCTTAACTGTTTGAATTTCTTTTTTAAAATCTTGCTTAATCTCTCGGGTTATTTCTTTCTTCATATTGTCCATTTTTTTGTCTAATGCTGTAATCTGATCTTCCATCTGCTTCGTGGAGTCATCCATTTTCTTATTTATTGCTGTATTCTGGTCATCCATTTTCTTATTTATTGCTGTATTCTGATCATCCATTTTCTTATTTATTGCTGTATTCTGATCATCCATTTTCTTATTTAGTGTTGCAACAGCTTCTAATATCTTTTTCATTTCTGGTAATAAAGCTTCTGAGGCAGATGTAGCAGGTGTAGCAGAATCAATAGGTGGTCCTCCAGTCTCCTTCTCCTTCTCCTTCTCCGCCCGTCTCGTTCCCAAAGACGCCATAGCCCTGCAAAAAAGAAGAAAAAAGGGAGAAAAGGGGAAAAAGCACCATATAACAATATAACAAAAATTATTTAAAAAAGGGGAAAAAATTAAAAAAAAATTAAAAATTCTTTTACAAATAATAAAAAGAAAAAAGAAAAGGTGAAAAAACAAATATCCAAAAGGTTAAGGAAAAAGAAAGAGAGAACTAGGCTCCTTTAAAAAAATTCCTCTTAGGTCATTTATAATCCCTTATATATAAAAGTCCACAGTGTTTCAAAAGATAAAAGCCTAGGACTTTTTGTTCTCCTGTAGTCAAAATCAAAGATAAGAATAGTAAATATTCCCAGGGTTTCACCTTCCCACTTGTAATTCTTCAATCCAACCACAAGTCAAAAAGAAAAAATGTTGCTAGAGACATGTAAAAAAGCCTCTACTTTCCATATAATAATCCAATAATCCAAATTAAACGTTAAATAACTTGACTTTTTCAGAAAAATAAATCCAAACAGAGTTCAAAGTTCAGAAAGAAAAAGAGGAACTTGTATATATAAAAGAGTTTTTAATAGGGTTCAGTAATCCCAACATCAAAGTCTTAAAAAATAAAGTATTAATCACTCCATTTAAATCCAAGCTTTAATATAGTATTCCAGAGAACAAAAATAGAAATACCAATAGTTGTCCATAAGTAAAAAACTCAAACCAAACTGAAATAATAGTAAAAGTCACTTTCACTTCTAGCAAAGCCACTTAGCTTCTCTTCCCACCGTTTATTCTTCCATTAACAAGAAAAAAATATAGCACTAGCAAATATAAATCAAGTCCAGATACAAATCTTAGCACTTAATAAAAAAATAATAATATTTAAAAGTAAAAAAAAGTGACTAAAAGCCTGGTCGGGCCAGCTACTTATCTTTTAGAATCACGGCTGCTGCAGAGCCCCGTTTTTTTTCCCAGTCTCCTTTCATTGCTCCATCTCCCTCCTCCCGCAGTGGAAATTACAGGAGTCGGGGGAGAGCAGTTACTCCAGAGACCCTTTGTGGTTAATCTTCTGATCACACTCTCTTCGAGTGTGATTTTTCCAGCGATTTTCTTCTCCCAAATCGCTGCAAACAGCTTAGCCGTGGAATCGAGGCTAAGGAGCCCCGGTTCTTCGCTGCGCTCCGACCAGTACCCGGAAGTGAAAGTCCTACTGTATATTATTCTGATTGTCTAATTTGAACCAATTTTACTTGGCTATCCCAGTATCAAACCAACATTTAAGTATTTTGCATTGTCTGCTTCTCTTTGCGCCCAGGCACAGCCTCTTTCTTTGTGCAACGAACTCTGCCATAAAGGTCACAGCAAGACCAAGAAGGAAGGGAAACCATTTTGCTGTTATGATTGCCTTCCATGCCCAAGAGGAAAAGTTTCAACCCAGATGGGTAAGGATCTCAGGGACAGGGTTTTAATTTGGAGGCAGGTGGTGATGTTCATAAATCTTCACATAAATATTAGGTTGAATCCAGATAGGTCTCATCCTTTGTGGGGATACCAGAGGCATCTCCAGGATCCAGTGCATTGGCCAGTAGGATATGTAAAGGAGTAGAGTTTCCATCACAAGAGAACACCATGGCTTTCATAGCTTTCTCCTCCCTGTGGATGCCTTTTGGGATGGGTGCTTGATCCAATTGCTTATCCTGATCTGGAAGAGAGATCTGAAAATAGATCCATGTTTCCAACTTGTGGACAAGAAAGCTGGCCTGATTGCTGGGTTAGATCTAAATACTTTCTCTTCCTGCTCATCATGCTACTTTTAATACATGCAGTGGGAGGATTGCTACTGTTATTCTTTTCTCTAGATCAACAAATAGAAAGAAAGGTTATTTGAAGCAAAACACACATCAAAGGTATCTGTTATGTTGGGGAAAATAAATGGAACTGTATTCAGAATCCTCAGGTTCCACCTAGGATCTGTCCTTTTAGTGAAAAAGATTAACATCTCTAAGAAATGCTGAACATTTCCCAAAGGTTACAAATTGCCTGAGCACTGGCAGCTGATAAAGAGAAACCTGCCCAGATTCTCCTGTGATGGATGAGCAGCGAGACTCCGGTTCCAGTCCATAGAACTTCATGGTCACTTTGGCCCTGTCACTCTCTGTCCCCAACATATCTCACTGGGTTCTTGTTGTAGTGAAAGCAGGAGAACAGAGGGCTATTTGTGTTGCCTAGAGCTTCTGAAGGAGAAGTAGATATAAATTGAATGATGAATGAATGAATGAATGAATGAATGAATGAATGAATGAACGAACAAATTGATGTTAGGCCCTGCATAAGACCTCATGGAAGCACAATTGCTTGAGAATCATGCAATTGTGTTTGGAGCTCATAGTGTGCCTTGAGTTGTTTTCTTCATCCTGATTCTATACACCAACTTCTAAATAAAGAGACTTGTTTTTTCCTTTTCAGACATGGATTCTTGTTCCCAGTGTCCAGAGGATCACTATCCCAGCAAAGCCCAGGATCAGTGCATTCCAAAAGATATCAGCTTCCTATCTTTCCAAGAGCCTTTGGGGATCACTTTGGCCATTGTTGCTGTTTTATTTTCCTCCATCGCTGCCCTGGTCCTCATGGTCTTTGTTCAGTACAAGGACACTCCCATAGTCAAGGCCAACAACCGGGGCCTCAGCTACACCCTCCTGGTCTCCCTTCTGCTGTCCTTTCTCTGCCCTTTGCTTTTCATTGGTCGGCCTCAGACGGCAACCTGTCTCCTTCGCCAAACAACTTTTGGCATCATCTTCTCGGTGGCGGTTTCTTCTGTGGTGGCCAAAGCCCTCACTGTGGTTCTAGCTTTCATGGCCACCAGGCCAGGCTCTCAGATGAGGACATGGGTGGGGAAAAGGCTGGCCCTCTTTATGGTGCTTTCCTGTTCCCTCCTTCAAACCACTCTTTGTACTGTGTGGCTGGTGAGCTCTGCTCCTTTCCCAGATCTGGACATGCACTCTCTGCCTCAAGAAATTGTCCTGGAGTGCAATGAAGGCTCCTCTGCCATGTTCTATTCTGTCCTGGGTTTCATCGGCCTCTTGGCCATGATCAGCTTTACGGTGGCTTTCCTCAGCAGGAACCTCCCAGACAGTTTTAATGAAGCCAAATTTATCACCCTCAGCATGCTGCTCTTTTGCAGCGTCTGGATCTCTTTTGTTCCAGCCTACCAGAGCACCAAAGGGAAATACACGGTGGCTGTGGAGATCTTCTCTATCTTAGCCTCAGGTGCTGGATTATTGGTCCTCATTTTCTCCCCCAAACTCTACATCATCCTGATAAGACCTGAGCTGAATAACAGGCAACAGCTCATGAGAAAAGTCCTTATAAAGTGAGTTATAGGAATCAGTCTATTTGTACACAATGGGGTTTAGGTTAGCGACAAAACCACTCTGGGGTTTCCAGCAATGCAAGTGCCTTAATTGCTTTTTGAAACAGAATATAAGTATAAGTCTATAATATAAGGGTATAAGTGTAATAGTAAAATATATAATGTTCTCTTTCTCTCCATTCAATCATGCCTATAGTGTAATAATAATTAAAAAATTATAGAGACAGATTCTATCACAAAATATGGACAATGGTCATGTATGTGAGAGCTTTAAGCAGTCAACCATCCTGCTCCCTGGAGCTGACAGATTCAGTAGGTCACAATACTTAAACAGTTACCATTCCTGAACAAAATTTCGAGGAGTGTAAACAGGAAGAATTGTTAAACAATATATGTTGTAGTCAGTCAGAGATAAAAGCTCCATCTGAGAGGATTAGTGTCTTCTGTGGTGGGTACAGAAGTCTAAGAGCATCAAAGTACAAAAGTATCTCAAGCCTGCTCAGATTTTCAGGTTGTCTAACAGCTGATAGTTGAGAAACTCTGTTCTGGCTGCAGAAATGTAGACCTCAGGCCTTCTAGATCCCTTTGCTCTGCAAACCTGGGGATTTATCATTAATTAATTTAAATAACAACCCCCTCCCCCAATCTGGCTCTCTACACCAGTGTTTCCAAGTGTTTCCAAAAGGCACATACTTTTTACCAAATTTGCATATGAGGGAGAGAGGGATTGCAATTAAAACCTCATGCAGAAAAATTGAGGAAATTAATAAGTTTGTATACATTGGTGGAGGGTTACTATGAGAGGGAAATAACTTGGATGCTTGGAACCTGGGTTTCTAGCATTTATGATGGAATGGTGATTTTAGGGTTAATTAAAGGTAAAGGTTCCCCCCGCACATTTGTGCAGTTGTGTCCGACTCTAGGGGCCGGTGCTCATCTCCGTTTGTTAGCCGAAGAGCCAGCATTGTCCGAAGACGCTTCCACGGTCATGTGGCCAGCATGATGAACATGGAATGCTGTTACCTACCCACCAAAGTGGTACCTATTAATCTACTTGCATTTGCATGCTCTCAAATTGCTAGGTTGGCAAGAACTGGGGCGAGTGCAGGAGCTTACTCCATCACGTGGGACTAGGGATTCGAACCACCGAACTTGCAATCTTCCGATCGAGAAGCTTGGCGTCTTATCCGCTGAGCCACCACACTCTTACGGTTAATTAAGTGATATAAATTTAAATAATTAATAAATAAATAAATAAATAAATAAATAAATAAATAAATAAATTGAAGAAGGCAGCAGATGGCCCCAGAACTGACCTTCACTAGCTGCTGGGAAGTTACAGACTTTGCTACCCAAATTCCTTTCTCTTTCAATACAGCCTTCTTTATTAGTTAGAGCTGAGGATAGCGAGAAGGGGAAGTAAACAATGATGCCTCCCCAAGGCAGGGAACTGGCTGCCCTGTCAGGCTAACAAGTTAACAAGCTAGAGCAGGGCTTTCCAAACTATTCATGTTGGCGACACACCAATGGCGGAGCACAAAAACCTTTTGGGTTTTTGTGTGCCGCTGCCGCCTTGGCGCTTTCAGGTTTTCACGCGCCACAGTGGTGGCGGCTTCCTGGGGTGTCATGTGAAAACCCGGAAGTGCTGATGGCCCACCACTCCGCACGCTGCCGTGCACGGTGGCATGCCATCAGCACTTCTGCATTTTCGCACGACATACCTAGGCGCCGCAGGCGACACAGTACTGTGTCGTGACACACAGTTTGGAAAGCTATGAGCTTGAGAGATAAGAAACCAGCTAGCTCATTTTTCTCCCCAGTAATAGCAAAAGTGCCCAGCTTTTTGGAGTGTTTTGCCCACCCAACGGTGTGAATAATTATTGTATGCCAATGATCATGTACCTCTTTGTTCTAAACGTGTATAAAAGTAGCGTTGATTTGCAAGCTCTGGGTTCTTGTTGTGGGACTAAAGTCACAAGTGCCCTTTCTTCTGCAGAAGAAAAGCCTGCATGTTAATTGGCGAAGCATGCCACGTTTAAAGAACCCAGAGTTCCTGGGACAACATTTATAAGTATCATAATGTAAGGAAGAACAGAGAGCAAGCCAGGGGGATACAGTGGTTAAGGAGCTGAACTAGGAGTGGGGAGATCTAGTTTCTTGTCCTCCCTTCAGCACAGAAGCCAGCCGGATGACATTAGACTAGTCCCTCTCTCTCAGGCCTGGACTTGAAAAAGATCTCAGAGGAAGGCAGTGGCCAACCACTTGTGCAGTCGTCCCAACAAATGGCATGGGCCTGTCTATTTCTCTACACTCAATCATGCCTGTAATCTCCATAGTGTCTCAAAGTATTTCAAGAATCCATGGGGGGAAATATTATAGAGACAGATTCTACCACAAAATATGGACAAACTTCCTGATGGTGAGAGTTTTAAGCCATCAACCTTCCTTCCCCCTGGAGCTATAAGACTCAATGAGTCACAAAACGTGACAGTTACTGTTCCTGAACACAAATTTTGAGGAGTGTAAACAGGAAGAATTGTGAAACAACATATGCTTATAGTTAGTCAGAGGTAAAGACTCCATCTGAGAGGCTTAGTGTCTTCAGTGGTGGGTGCAAAAGCCTATATAAACCTAGCTTTTACTAAATTGGCATATGCAGGAGAGAAGGGTTGCAAGAGAGAGAGAGAGAGTGAGAGAGAGAAACGCCAGGGGGATGCGGGGAGACCTAGTTTTTTGTCCTCCCTTCAGCACAGAAGCCAGCGGGACAATTTTTGACCAATCGCTCTCTCTCAGGTCTGTTCTTACTGTTGCTACTTGGTCGTTATACAGATTCCTCAGGAGGCAAACAAGATGACTTGGTATCCCCATACCACCAAGAACTAGCCACAATTTGTTATGATCCACACAGTCAAAGGCTTTAGAATAGTCAATAGAACAGAAATAGATGTTTTTCTGAAACTCCCTGGCTTTCTCCATTATCCAGCGGATATTGGCAATTTGGTCTCTAGTTCCTCTGCCTTTCCTAAACCCAGCTTGTACATCTGGCAATTCTCACTCCATGAATTGCTGGAGTCTACCTTGCAGGATCTTGAGCATTACCTTACTGGCATGTGAAATAAGTGCCACTGTTCGATAGTTTGAACATTCTTTAGTGTTTCCCTTTTTTGGTATGGGGATATAAGTTGTTTTTTTCCAATCTGATGGCCATTCTTGTGTTTTCCAAATTTTCTGGCATATGGCATGCATCACCTTGACAGCATCATCTTGCAAGATTTTAAACAGTTCAGCTGGGATTCCGTCGTCTCCTGCTGCCTTGTTATTAGCAATGCTTCTTAAGGCCCATTCAACCTCACTCTTCAGGATGTCTGGCTCTAACTCACAGACCACACCGTCAAAGCTATCTCCAATATTATTACCCTTCCTATACAGATCTTCCATATATTCTTGCCACCTTTTCTTGATCTCTTCTGCTTCTGTTAGGTCCTTGCCATCTTTGTTTTTGATCATACCCATTTTTGCCTGGAATTTACCTGGAATTTTCTAATTTTCTGGAAGAGGTCTCTTGTCCTTCCTGTTCTAGTGTCTTCTTCCACTTCCGCGCATTGCTTGTTTAAAAATAATTCCTTACCTCTTCTCGCTAACCTCTGGAATTTTGCATTTAATTGGGCATATCTCCCCCTATCACTGTTGCCTTTTGCTTTCCTTCTTTCTTGGGCTACTTCCAGTGTCTCAGCAGACAGCCATCTTGCCTCCTTGGTTTTCTTTTTCTTTGGTACGGTTTTTGTTGCCGCCTCCTGAACAAAGTTGCGAACTTCTGTCCATAGTTCTTCCGGGACCCTATCTACTAAATCTAGTCCCTTAAATCTATTCTTCACCTCCACTGCATATTCATTAGGAATATCAATGAGCTCATATCTAACTGATCTGTGGTTCTTCCTTATTCTCTTTAGTCTGATTCTAAATTGTGCAATAAGAAGTTTGTGATCTGAACTACAATCAGCTCCAACTCTTGTTTTTACTGACTGTAGAGATGTCCGCCACCTTTGGCTGCAAAGGATGTAGTCAATCTGATTTCGGTGTCGACCATCTGGTGAAGTCCATGTATAAAGTCGTCTTTTAGGTTGTTGGAAGAGAGTGTTTGTTATGCACAGTGAGTTGTCTTGGCAAAATTCTATCAGCCTATGTCCCGCTTCATTTTGTTCTCCCAGACCATGCTTGCCTGTAATTCCAGGTATCGTTTGACTACCCACCTTAGCATTCCAGTCTCCTGTAATGAAAATAACATCTCTTTTTGGTGTATTATCCAGTAGGTGCTGCAGATCCTCATAGAACTGATCTACTTCTGCTTCTTCAGCATCTGTGGTTGGGGCATATATTTGGATCACTGTGATGTTAAATGGCTTACCCTGAATTTGAATTGAGATCATTCTATTGTTTTTTGGGTTGTATCCAAGCACTGCTTTAGCCACTTTATTATTAATTATGAAGGCTACTCCATTTCTTCTGTGGTCCTCTTGTCCACAGTAGTAGATCTGGTAGTCATCTGATGTGAAGTGGCCCATTCCAGTCCATTTAAGTTCACTGACACCCAAAATGTCTATATTTAATCATGCCATCTCACCAATAACCACATCCAATTTGCCCTGGCTCATAGATCTTACGTATAGGTTCCTATGGTGTGTTGATCTTTAGAACATCAGATTCATTGTTCACCACCAGCACCGTCGGCCACTAGCCATCCTTTCGGCTTTGAGCTAGCTGCGTCATCACATCTGGGGCTCGTTGAACTTATCCTCTGTTCCTCCCCAGTAGCATTTTGACCATCTTCTGACCTGGGAGTCCCATCTTCCGATGGTATACCGACATATCTCTGGTTGTACTGATCCATTTAGTCTTCACAGCAAGAATACTGGGGTGGGTTGCCATTACCTTCCCCAGGGATTGTATTTAGTCTGACCTCTCTGCCATGACCTTCCCATCTTGGGTGTCCCTTCACGGTTTAGCTCATGGCATCATTGAGGTGCTCAAGCTCCAGCACCACGACAGGGTAACCATCTCCTTTGCTGTGGAGTGATACGTGCCCGTGGGTTGCCCATCTTCCACCAGTCCGCTGCCTTCCACTTTGTGCTAGGACTCGACCTCATCCTTAGTATCCTAAGTAGAATGACACTAAAATAACTCTAGTCTCTTGATATCTTAATAAAGTGAAAAAGAGAAAAAACAGATGTTGCACAACAGCTCCATGGGTTTCAACCTTTATACTGACTACTTCACTGGAAGCTTAACTTATCTTGCCTCACTGGAGCTCCTCTCCACATGGAGCAAGTTCATTCCAAGCTACAGATGTGATGCCCTATCTATAAGGGCTTTATAGATAGCAACCAGCATCTTGAATTGCAGCCAGAAGCAAACTGGAAACCAGTGGAACTCACAAAGCAGAGGTCTTACATGGGCATACTGAGGCATGCCGATCACTACAAAATGGCACAGGTGCATTCTGGACCAGTTGAAGCTTCCTGGTGACCTTCAAGGGCAGTCCCATGTACAGCACATTATAGTAGTCAAGCTGTGAGGTAACCAGGGCATGAATGACTGTCTGAAGGGCACCCGATCTAGAAAAGGGTGCAACTGGTGCACCAGACGACATATAGGATAAATAGAATGACCTTAAAATAACCCTAATCTCTTGGTATCTTAATAAAGTGAAAAAGAGAGAAATAACAAGTTGAAATACACTATCAAGTTATTTTCTCCTACGGTATTGCAAAGAACCCATAATTTTGCAAAGGCAATTATCTCCCCTGTAATTATCAACCTGTCAAGGGTAACTTCTACTTTACCTCCCAAAGGACATCCAATACACCTTGGCAGAAGAGAACCAACATCAAAGTATGCTACTAAAAGATGTTTTGCCATTTGAGAAAGGGACCCAACACAAACTGCTTGGTGACCTTCCCCTGAAGATTCCTAGTGCAAAGTCTGAGATGGCACTAAAGTCAGCCAGAACTCCTTACAGACATTTAAGACAGGAACTGATGCACAGAAGAAGATATTTCTACCTAAAGTCACCCTTTGTGCTCCTGATATTATTGCTACTCCCTCAGACTATGTCCAATGCCCCAGTGGCTACATGCAATATCCGTTACCCTCTGCCAATAAGTCACCGGTATTATCAGCCAGGGGACCTCACCATTGCTGGCATTATTTCTCAAGTCTTCACGTTTTCCGACCCTGTGACTTTCAATCAGCATCCATCTCACGACCTTCTAGATGAGATTGGGTAAGCCAAGAGCATTTTCCATCAGGGGTTTTCTTGCTCCAAATTGTATTGTTATCTCAAGCAGGTGATGTTTGGGATATAATTTCATTGAGAGAGGATGAATGGGAAAGAATATCAGGCTTCCTTTATCCAAGGAGACAACTCCCTCTGGCTTCCTCTTGCTTTCCCTCCCACTCTTCCACAGTAGTGTCCCGATTTCACTGCAGAAATTTCTTGTTGCAAGCTACTAAACAGAAGTTTAATCCTTCCTGATCAGAAGGACTATCATCCAATCTACCAGATCACAATTAACCTGGTTGTTATTTTCATTGATTGTATATAATGTCCCTCATTCATTCAATCTATAACCATGACAATATTTCTATAACTGCTATCTATAACTGCTACTATAAATGCTACTCATCATTTAAGAATTTCTCGTATGTCAAATCTGTGGAAGGAGGTTCACTGCATTGCCTTGCATCTGTTAGGAAGAACGACCTTGAATTCACCCTGTTTTGCTGTGAAATATTTGGAGTAACTAGTGGAGGTAATCCTGGAAAAAGCTCTACATGAATTCCCATGAGTTTTCATTTACTGTTCATGTCCACCCCTCAGTAGCATTCATGCTGAGCTGCCTTTAATTGTTGAGACTGTATTTAGCTTTCATTTTTTAGAGAGTTTTGATATTTCTGTTCTTGAATTTGTGTCTCATTTCCTCTCCCTTTCATAGATAAAGATGCCAAATGCATTTTTTTACCTGAGAGAATGTTTTATGGTGCATTACCTACTAGCAGAAATGTTATTTTACACTGGTGGTAGTAGTAGTAGTAATGATACATTTGGCTGGTATTCTATGAGTATAGATGAACACTCCTATTGAAGTATTCATCCTCCTACTCACTTCACATAATATTTCACAACATGAAGTGTCAGATATATCCCACATCAAAATATTCTGTCCACTAGATTCAACATCTTGCCTACTTGAGTTTTCTAAACAGAAATCAGATGATACTGATTATTTGTCCATCAAATATCAACTGCATATATCATGTGGAATTCTACCATCAATTTTGGTAACCCTTCCTATGAATATGAGCTAGTTTCAAGAACAACTCTGAAAGTACATAAACACTTGAGTGGCTTCTCCCCCTAGGATATACAGGTGAATACAAGTAAAACAAAAACAATAAAAAGCTGGTCTTTAAACACTCCAGATGGGAATGAGTCCACTCATGGCTTCCAGATAAATCTCACTGTTAAAGAGATAGTTTAAGACATCTCTGATTGTATGGCCTAAATACTTGCTTTGGATGAAAATTTAGCAAGACTCATATTCTTCAACAACTGCAACTCATTCAGCATGTAAATCACACTGCAGATTTGTGACTCAGATTTATCAACATACCCTGGCCTTTGCATATGCCGTAATGGAGATTAACGAAAATCCTCAGATATTACCCAATATCTCCCTGGGCTTCCACATCTATAATAGCCATTTTGTTGCCAGTTGGACTTACCTCGCCTCACTGGAGCTCCTCTCCACATGGACCAACTTCATCCCTAACTACAAGTGTGATAGTAAAGATAATACTGTTGCAGTCATTGGGGGACCCAACTCAGATGTGAGTTTCTTTATGGCAACCATTCTTACCACCTACAAGGTACCACAGGTAAGATGTGCACACAGGACTTAGCTCCTGAACAAATCGACAATATGTCCCATAAGTCTTGGATGTAGTTTGTATTGTGTACTACAATATTGATAAACATTACACATCACTGGATAATTTTTAATAGAATGTATAAGAATAGTTGAACACCACATACAAAGGTGTTACAATGAATCAGTAAAATGATTTTGAATGATAAGTGATGAATGAAGTAAAAATTTTAAGAACTAAAAGCTTGATTGAATAGCCATCTCCCTCATAGCATTTGATTTCTAGTTCCTTGATCAGAAATGAGATCCCATCACTGACTTTCTATGAAGCTATTCTTTCAATTGCATTTAAGATGTGATGTCCAGACATTACTTGAACAAGACATGATTAGAATGAAGTGAAACCATTTATTTCCCATGATTTGAATATTATAGTTCTTTTCATTCAAATAGAGAATGGGAAGTAAGTCTTCCCTTTCTCTTTGTATTTTATCTTTTCCTTACAGTTCACTTATGCTTCTGCTCCAGTAATAAATGACCAGACCCAAAGTATTTTTTTCCAAAGGATGTTCCCTAGTGGGGAGCATCAATATTCAGGGATCCTACAGCTGCTGCTTCGTTTCAGGTGGACCTGGATTGGAGTTATTTTTGTAGATGATGACAATGGATTGAGATTTGTACATGTGGTGCTGCCCAAGTTTTCCAAGAGTGGCATCTGCTTTGATTTTATAGAAACTTTGCCTACACTGTATTTTCGTGATATTGGTGAAATGGTGGAAGGATGGATCAAATCATACAAGGTGATCAGCTATAGCACAGCCAATGTTGTGCTCTTACATGGAGAAATTCAGACTATTATCTTTTTGAGAATGTTCCCTCGTGTTTCAGAATTTGAGAATATACCAGTCAAGACCAAGAGTAAAGTCTGGATTATGATAGCCCAGATGGAATTCACATCAGTTCCCTTTCTCAAAGACTTTGACATCGATATTATTCACGGTGCTCTATTGATCGCCCTTCATTCAACTGAGGTGATGGGATTTCAAAGATTTATTAAAAGAAGAAACCCAAAAGTGGAAAATGGAGATGGCTTCATCAAGGACTTTTGGCAACAGGTCTTTAACTGTCACTTCTCTCCTCCAAGTGGGGACAAGATAGATGAAAATGTCTGCACTGGGGAGGAGAAGGTGGAGACACTGCCTGGATCAATTTTTGAAACCACTATGACTAGTCACAGCTACAGCCTCTACAGTACAGTTTACGCCATGGCCCATGCTTTGCAGTCCATGGATTCATCCCAGGTTAAACGCAGAATGAGAGCAGAGAGAAAGAGAAGGAAGACCCTCAGTAAACAACCATGGCAGGTAATGTCCTGAATGGAGAGGAGCTGGTCAGAACCTCCAAAGGACCTCAAGTGTCTTCACTCAGTACAGAAAGCTTTTTCTGTGTTAAGTTTGGGACAGAGTCTTTTCATTTTGAAAGTGTAATTTGAAGGTGAAAAAGAGTGATTTGAAGTCCTTAAAAATGCAACTTATTTTCTTATAAAGGAATGTAAAAAAATAAAAAATTGTATTTTTATATTCTATGTATATTTTATGTTTTTTGTTTTTATTATTTTGTTGTAAACCGCCCAGAGTCCCTCCAGTGGAGGGAGATGGGCGGTGATATAAATTTTATAAATAAATAAATAAAATGTGGTGCATACATGTGTTAGGCACTCAGTCTTATTAGTAAATTCTTATTACAATTGTTTTTGCTACTTTCTCCCTGCATAGACTGATGCAAAAGGACCAGGAAGCAGGAAGTTCACATTTTGAGTTGAGGAACATGACATCAAAAGTTAAGGAAAGTTCTTCCCAATGTGAAGAGCAGAACAAAAGTTTCCCTTGATGAACACGTGGTGTTCCTGTCCCATCCACCCTAAATTCTACCATCAGTAGTTGATTGCTGGTGCAGTTGTAATCATAATGATAAAGGTGTGGTGCATCATGACTGAGAGATTCAACAAGATTCAGAAGATTGACACAGGAAAGAGAAGGACAGGAGAGCAGGGACCACACCATTTCTCCTACAAATCGACCACTAGCCGTTTGGTGCTCTTGTTCCATGACTGTCCTTTAGTAGGAATACATTCACATCAGACCCAGAAGGACCAAGGAGGTGATCCCCATTCCTTCAATCACCTGAGAGATCAGTCACTTGGATGAGTCAATTAACTGCCTTTGCGCATTTTTCCTACCACTGCCCTTTCTGTACTAGGCAGTCACTAAAATGAATTATTTTGGTGCCACCATTTCACTCATTTTTCCTAGGGTGAGGTGTTTTTTTTTTTTTTGGTAATAATGTACCAGTGGCCAGAATTAGAAAAAAATGTTCGTATATGAATTAGGTCAGGAAAAAACAAAGCAATGTCATTTAAATTAAGGTTCTTTCCTATTAGTATAAAACAATCTTTCTTTTGGAAACGTATCATTTATTACCCCTCCTTTTCCTTTTATTCTTTCTGCTTTTATCCCTTTCTCCTTCCGTTTAGCTCCACCATTATTTAAGAAGACTCTCGTTTAACAATAGTCTTGGGGAAACTGTTTCTTTTGATGAAAACAGGGAACTGAATGCTGGGTTCGATATTATCAATTGGGTGACGTTCCCAAATCAGACCTTTCTTCGGGTCAAGGTGGGAAGCATTGATCCCCTTGCTCCAAAGGACAAAGCCTTCTCCATTTCTGTGGATTCCGTTGTGTGGCCCAGGACAAATCATAAGGTATAGTGGATACAGAGGATGGGGGGCATCTAACCCTTTGAAGATTTTTCAAGAACCGGTTTAATATTTGGACATAAAAATAAGTCTGTTGGCCTTTCAGATCAGGTTCATTTTCCATACACTCCACACTGTTCCAAAGTTTAGGTGACAAAAATTCCAAACTAAAACGTTTCATGGAGTTAAACCCCTTGAGATCAATGCAATCTCTCCTTCCCCCTGGCTTAGTGCGTTTCTGGTTGCTTCCAAGGTCATTTCTTAAACTCTTGCTTTCCTTTGGTGATTATTTCTGACAATTATATGGGGGAAGTGAGTTCAGGGAAGGTGAGTCCCCAAAAAGAGCAGTTAACATGTCTTCATCTTCTTCTGCTTCCCTTCCTTCCCCTTCTCCTTATTAAACCAACAAAGGAGTCCTATGGCATCACAAAGACCTAGTTATCCATCATAGCCTTCTTTTGAACCAATCAGGGAAGGGATCATCTGGAGGTCACTTTTATGTCTGTTTGGCAATCTTTCTCTGCAACTGATACAGCAGTAAAAGGAGTTCTTTGGATCTTGATTCCTTTTTTCTTCCACTGGCTGATGATTCCCAACTCAACTTTTCCAGTCAATATTAAAACATCTGTTCCTATTTGCACACAGGAACCACCCTCTTCTTTGTGTAATGATCTTTGCCATTTGGGTCGCAGGCGGACAAAGAAGGAAGGAAAACCTTTTTGCTGCTATGATTGCCTTCCATGCCCAGCTGGGGAGGTCTCAAGCCAGATGGGTAAGAGACAGTATTTCTGAGTTTCATTGCACCGCGTTGTATTTGACTTGGGACTCATTGCAAGGGGATTAGAGGACAATCTGACTGCAACATCTGTCACCCACCCCCCATTGATCTGCTTGGTAAAGTGGGTGTCACCTTCCTCCTTTACCACTCCATGTTGTTCAGCGCAAAGTAGTGTGCTTGGGGGAAGAGGAAGAACTCATTGGATGTACATTTGTCCTAACATTTCAAAAACACTCTACATGTGAATAGTAGTTCCTGAGAATGGGATATCTATAGTCAGCTAGGTCAGCTTTACTTGGTTGTAGGAGGTCCCCCAGCTCTAGATTGTTCTCATCTATGAATGTTTGTGTTTGTGAAACATTGCAACCTGGTTCGGAGCTACTTGTGTGAGATACTGTAACCCTGGATCAGGATGCAATATAAGAAAATCTTTTGTACAGAGAAATCGTGCTTTTCTTTTTCAGACATGGATTCCTGCACCCCATGCCCAGAAGATCATTATCCAAACAAAGAGCAGGATCACTGCATTCCCAAAGATGTAAGTTTTCTGAGCTACAGGGAACCTCTTGGGATCAGCCTGACCACTCTTGCTCTTTTCTTTGCTTGCACCACAGCTCTAGTGCTTTGGATCTTCCTTAAGTACAAGGAAACGCCCATCGTCAAAGCCAACAATCGGAACCTCACCTACCTTCTGATCATTGCCCTCCTGCTCTCCTTCCTTTGCCCTTTGCTATTCATTGGTCAGCCGGAGAAGGTGAGGTGTCTCCTTCGCCAAACCGCTTTTGGCATTATCTTCTCAGTGGCAGTTTCTTGCATTTTGGCCAAAACCATCCTTGTCGTTCTGGCCTTTATGGCCACCAAACCAGGCTCCAGGATCAGGAAATGGGTGGGGAAACCACTGGCCAACTCCATCGTCCTCTGCTGTTCCCTTACTCAAGTCGCTATTTGTACGGTGTGGCTGGCAAACTTTCCCCCATTCCCTCATGCTGACATGCACTCTCTGGCTGAAGAAATTGTCCTGGAATGCAATGAGGGTTCAGCTATCATGTTCTACTGTGTGCTGGGCTTTATGGGCTTCCTGGCCATGACCAGCTTCACTGTGGCGTTCCTAGGAAGAAAGTTACCGGACAATTTCAATGAAGCCAAATTCATCACCTTCAGCATGATGGTCTTCTGCAGTGTCTGGCTCTCCTTTGTTCCAACCTACCTGAGCACCAAGGGGAAATATGTGGTAGCTGTGGAGGTCTTCTCCATCTTGGCTTCTAGTGCTGGGTTACTAGGCTGCATTTTCCCTCCCAAATGCTATATCATTTTGATCAGGCCTGAGCTGAATGACAGGCAGCAGCTGATGAGAAGAAGGAATCAATGACCTGGAATGTATAGAATCTCAGCCCTGTCAAACTAAGCTTTAGCTATTAATCCCATTGTATGGTTTAAAATGGTCACAAGCACACTGTTATTTTGAGAATCAGAGCAAGCCTACACTTATTTGGTTAGTTAATTTATATAGCTCTTCTGAACTGATAAATTTCTAAGGATTTCCTAAATATTTGGAGTGGTTTCTGGATTTCTATTGAGAAGCTGTTGCACAGCCTTGGTGGTATTGCTGAGAAACCAGAAATCCTTGTTCTCCTTCAGATTTCACATGGGGAGGAATCATCAGCATTCCGTACTGGGACACACCTAGTGGAGGAGTAACCAACCTTGACTATGAAAAAATGCTAAGTAGAACAAGACCTGTTTAATTCTTGGTTGGATGGGAGAGGATCACAAAAATAATCTGTGAGTTAAAATTGACTGGGAGGTAAAATTGAGTAGATGAGTGAATCTCACTGTAAGATGAAAGGAGGATGTTGGTCAAAACACCTCACTGATATTTCTGAATGCAATGCAAATCCAATGTGCCACGATTTCTCCATTCCTGATGTTCCTGAACCCAAACTATGTCCACACTTTTCCAGACACCACCAATGTACTGTTAAAATAACTTGTATTTTTTTCCCTTCAAGATGGATCTTTCCCCTTCAGCCACTGAAGGAACCTTTATTTTCAAACCCATGAGAGCATGTATGACTATGATTATATGATCCAATTCTTGATAGGTCAGTTAAATTCCATTTTCTCTAAGAGCTGCCAAACATTTGTCCAGATTTCTTTTTAAATCTCAGTTTTTTATTTCAGTAACTGACCCAGTAGGCAGTCAGAAATTTCCCACTTCTTGGAAACAGCTCTGCTGAACTATTGTTGGGACTCAGGTTCCTGCTGCATGAAATGCTTTGTATGCTATTACTGATTTTATGTTAAAAACTACTGATCATTTATGAACATCCCATTGCTTCATTCTTGAATAAATATTTAGCATTGCTTAATAATTTCCTTACACAGAAGATGGTACTAGATTATTATCCAATTTCCATAAAGATCCAGCCAGCCAGCCAGCCAGCCACTGGAACATGGCCTATACTTCTTCATAAATACAGGAAATAGCCCAAACTGTCATAGATTTGGGATTATGTTTAATTAAAAGTTCCTAGATCACTAAGGCCTGTCTTCCATCAGGTCCTACTCAAAAGGGTTGAAAATGGACACACTTATTTGAGACAGATGTAATCATGATGGATTTGATTTTGTCTCTTCTGCTTAAGTATTCACTCAGTTTTTAGGATCCAAATCCAAATTTGTGGTAATTGTGGGTATGTTCCACAAACTAGCAGAAGCAGATGCAAGCCTTATATTTATAGAAGACATTGTAGTACCTTAATGAGAGATTGTGACAGTTCAAAGAAATACAGTTCATTCATGAATAAAACAAACCAGCCAAAAGTTTGCTTCCTTGCTTGCTCATTTCTTTTACATGATTTTGCTGTTCCAATCACAACACTCTGGGAAGCTCAATATGTTCTATATCATAGCTATTTTTACTTAATAACTGGAGGCGTGTCTATGTAGCTTGAATGAGATATTACACTACATATAACTTCTTATTAGTGGGATATGGATGCATATATGTATGTGGGCTTGCAAAGTAGATTCTAGATTAGAAATCAATGTGTATAGAATAGCATGAGCATATTTGGAATAAAAATCTTCAAATATGGATTTGGTTTATTTATGGAGTGGCTATTGAAGGAGAACATTTTTCCCCCCAAGCATATGTTTGAACCAGAGTTGCCAGGCTAATCAGCTGATAGCTTATCTCATAAATGCCAATGTGCTTAGGTGTATAGAAACCTTGGGAGAAGTGTTTCAGATCATTCAGAGACTCTGACTTAATTGACTCAGTATCAATGAGGCTGGGAAATTCCTCTGACAGTTTCCAATATTCTGTATTTACCCAGACTAGCATTGAAGACACCTCGTAGTTCTTGCTGATTTGATCTTGCCCAGCTGATGAGGCTTGACAACTAATGACAATAAATCAGAAAAAAAAAACCATTGGGAGAGATTCCCTCATGAACTCTTCTTCAATATTATAATGAACCTTTGAATATCAAGGAAGCTAATTGTACAATGAAATGTGGAACATTCATATACGCACCTCTTTACCATTTTGGAATTACATAAATGCAAGGACACTATATTCCACTGAAATGAGGTTTTCTTTTTTCTTTTTCTTTTTTTTTTAAATTTTTAAAATAAATTTTATTATATACAATACATAATACAACACACAATACAATACAATACAAAGACGAACAATACATAAAAATATAACATGACATTAATCTAATATCTTGATCTATAACCTTATATATACTGTATAAACTTTGCCTAATCTAAACTCATCTAACCAAAAAAAAAAATCCCCATTAAATTAATTTATTTAAAACCCTCTCTAACTAAATACTCCAACCTAACCATCTTCCTACTTACTCAATCTTTCTTTCTTTCCTTCCTTCCTCTTCCCTCTCCTCCCTTCTTTTATTTCCACTTCCTTACTCTTTCTGTTCTACTTTACTTCACCTTCACACTCCTTCCCCCCAAAAAATTTAAAAAAAAAAAGAGACTTCTTACTTTCCGTCCAATTTTCCATTATATACTTATATACTAATTTGTCCCTAATAGTTACTTTACATATTATGTTTTTAATATTAAATTTCTAATTGTATGTTTTGCGTTTTTTGAATATATTTAAAAAAGGGACTCCAAACTATCTTAAATTCGTCCATATTTCTGTCGTTAATTTGATCAGTTAATTTTGCCATTTGCATCAGGTCCATTATTTTTAAAGTCCATTCTTCGGTCGTGGGTATATATTCTTCTTTCCAATATTTAGCAAAGATGATTCTAGCTGCGGTTATAATGTAGAATAACAGTTTTCCATATTTTTTATGTAGTTCTGGTTTTATAAATCCCAATAGGTATAGATCCGGTTCTTTGATGAAGTTTTCTTGTATAATTTCACAAATAATTTTGTGAATACTGTCCCAATAAATCTTTGTTTTCCGGCATGTCCACCATAAATGAAAAAAGGTACCAGGTTCTTTTTTACATTTCCAACAATGATTTGGTATTACCGGGTTTGCCTTAGACAATATATATGGAGTGAGATACCATCTATACATCATTTTAAAGAATTTTTCTTTCATATTGTAATTTAGAGTAAAGTTCAAATCCTTTAACCACATTTTCTCCCAAATTTCATTTTGAATGTTATGGCCCAAATTTTGTTCCCATTTAATTTAGGGATATTTTTTAGATAACTTAGAAAACTTATTTTGAATTAAAATTTTGTAAATTTTTGCAATTAGATGTTCCTCCTCTCTCCATAATATATTGTCCCAGTTAACATAACACTTTTTAAACTTAAAATTTTTGGAGTCTATTTTGAATTGTGTTTTTATTTGTAAATATGTAAACCAATTGCAGGTATTACCCTCATTTTCTAGATCTTCCCTAGTTTTAAATTTATAGTTTGAACCTTCAAATATCAAAAGACCTTTATAATTTAGCCATTTATTTCTAGTTATAATTCCTTGTATTGCAAAAGCTTCATGTGGTGATATCCACAATGGTATATTAGGTATCAATGGTTTTTTATATTTTTCCCAAATTTTTAAGATCGATTTTCTAATTGGGTGATGTGTGAAAGCCCGGTTTGCTTTTAATTTGTCGTACCATAGGTATCCATGCCAGCCGAATCTGAGATCATACCCCTCCAAATTCAATAATCTTTTATTATCCAATTTTATCCAATCTCTCATCCAAATCATTGCACTAGCTTCATAATATAATTTTAAATCTGGTAGGCCAAATCCTCCATTTTCTTTGATATCTTGTAGATATTTATATTTAATTCTAGGTTTTTTCCCTTGCCATATAAATTTAGCAAGATCTTTTTGCCAATCATGAAATGTTTTTTCAGTGATTATTATTGGTATTGTTTGAAATAGAAAGAGAATTCTTGGTAATATGTTCATTTTGATTGTGGAAATCCTGCCCAAAAGAGATATTTGGAGCTTTGTCCATTTGTGAAGATCTTGTCGTATTTCATTCCATATTTTCGTGTAATTATTTTTAAATAGATCAGAATTTTTTGATGTAATTTCAACTCCAAGATATCTTATTTTTTTTTCTCATTTTTAAATCCCGTGGCCAATTCCATAAGCTGAGTGTTGTTTGCGGAGACATTTAAATTTAACATTTTTGTTTTTTGATTATTTATTTTAAATCCATCGAGTTCTCCAAATTCATGTATCTTTTTAATTAAATGAATTAATGAGTGATCTGGATTTTGTAAAGTAATTACAATATCATCAGCAAATGCCCTCAGCTTATAATTTTCTTGTTTTATTCTAACTCCTTCGATTTGGTCGTCTTTTCTGATATTTTCTAACAGGATTTCCAAAACCATAATAAATAAAAGAGGAGATAATGGACATCCTTGTCTGGTGCCCTTACCTATAGTACAGTTTTGCGTTGTCTCATTGTTTACCACCATTCTAGCTTTCTAATTTTTATAAATAGCTTGGATAGCATTGATAAATTTATTTCCATAATCTAAATTTTCAAGTGTTTTAATCAAAAATGTCCAATTTAAATTATCAAAAGCTTTTTCCGTATCTAAAAATAGTAAGGTAATTTGTTTGTCATTATGGTTTTTAGCATATTCAATTGTGTTTAAAATAGATCTTATATTATCTTTTATATGTCTTTTTGGTAAAAAACCACTTTGATCTAAATTTATTATCTCTAGTAGGACTTTTTTTATCTATTAGCCAGAATGGTGGTAAATATTTTGTAATCTGTGTTTAGAAGAGAGATTGGTCTATAGTTTTTACAAAGAGTCAAATCTTGATTTTCTTTAGGAATTAGAATAATATTTGCTTGTGTCCAAGAATCAGGAATTGTATTTCCTGCCATTATTGAATTTAGAAGAGTATTAAATGGGGTTATAAGAAATTCTTGAAAATGTTTATAATAAGATGCTGTAAAGACATCTGGTCCTGGTGTTTTGCCTAATTTTTGTTTTTTTATGGCTTCTATTATTTCCTGATTGGTAATTGGTTCATTCAACATCTCTCTTTGCGTTTGTGAAATCTTCTTCATATTACTTTTTTGTAGATATGTTTCACATTTATCTTGTGATATTTGTTGTTTTTGATATAATTTATTATAAAAATCAAAAAATGCCTTTCTAATACCTTGATTATCCGTAATTTCCTCTCCGTTTACATTTATTTTATTTATAATCTTTTTATTTGCCTCTTTTCTTAATTTAAAGGCTAACCATTTCCCTGCTTTATTAGCATCTTGGAAATGTCTCTGTTTAACATATCTTAATTTTTTTTCTATTTCATCTGTAGTTTGGAGATCTAATTGTTTTTGTAGAATGGTTATTTGGTTTTTAATATTTTTATCATTGGGATTGTTTTGAAGTTCCAATTCTTTTATTTTAATTTGTTCACATATTTGTTGGAGTTTTAATTGTTTAAGTTTCCTAAGATGGTTGCCAAGGGAAATAAAATGGCCCCTGATGAAGGCTTTACTTGCATCCCATATATTATTAATGTTTACTTCTTCACTTATATTTAACTCGAAAAATTCTTTTAGTTTTTTCTTACTATCTTCTAAATGTTGTTTGTTTCTTAATAAGGTTTCATTGAGTCTCCATCTGTATGTTTTGGATGTAATTTTTAGGTCTAATTGAACAGCGTTATGGTCTGAGAAAGATTTGGCCAGTATTTTCATATCTTTAATTTTATTTGTTAGATTTTTGGAAAGCCAGATCATATCGATTCTAGAAAATGACTTATGTCTTTCTGAATAAAAAGTATATTCTTTGGCATTTCCCATTTTATATCTCCATGCATCCTCCAAATTTAAATTATTAATAAGATCAAAAAATCCTTCTGGTAATTTCCCTTGATTGTGTTTAATTAGTTTCTCAGATTTTCTATCAATTGTAGGTGATACTACACCATTAAAAGAGTGGGAAAGGCAGTACTGGGGTACAACCTCAAAAACGACAGAATGCTTTCAGTTCGAATCCAAGGCAAACCATTCAACATCACAGTGATCCAAGTCTATGCCCCAACCACTGATGCCAAAGAAGCTGAAGTTGACCGGTTCTATGAAGATCTACAACACCTTCTAGAACTAACACCAAAAAAAGATGTCCTTTTCATCATTGTCAAGAGAACACGCTGGTCATAGCAAACACTCTTTTCCAACAACACAAGAGACGACTCTACACATGGACATCACCAGATGGTCAATACCGAAATCAGATTGATTATATACTTTGCAGCCAAAGATGGAGAAGCTCTATACAATCAGCAAAAACAAGACCTGGAGCTGACTGTGGCTCAGATCATGAGCTTCTTATCGCAAAATTTAGGCTTAAATTGAAGAACGTAGAGAAAACCACTAGACCACTCAGGTATGACCTAAATCATATCCCTTATGAATATACAGTGGAGGTGAGGAATAGATTTAAAGGATTAGATCTGGTAGACAGAGTGCCTGAAGAACTATGGATGGAGGTTCGTAACATTGTACAGGAGGCAGCAACTAAAACCATCCCAAAGAAAAAGAAATGCAAGAAAGCAAAGTGGCTGACTGATGAGGCTTTACAAATAGCTGAGGAAAGAAGGGAAGCAAAAGGCAAGGGAGAAAGGGAAAGATATAAACAACTGAATGCAGAATTCCAGAGAATAGCAAGGAGAGATAAGAAGGCCTTCTTAAATGAACAATGCAAAGAAATCGAGGAAAACAATAGAATGGGGAAGACTAGAGATCTCTTCAAGAAAATCGGAGATATCAAGGGAACGTTTTGTGCAAAGATGGGCATGATAAAGGACAAAAAAGGCAGGGACCTAACAGAAGCAGAAGAGATTAAGAAGAGGTGGCAAGAATACACAGAAGAACTATACAAGAAAGATCTTAATATCCCTGATAAATACGATGGTGTGGTCACTGACCTTGAGCCGGACATCCTAGAGAGTGAAGTCAAGTGGGCCTTAGGAAGCATTACTAACAACAAAGCTAGTGGAGAAGACAGTATCCCAGCTGAGCTATTTAAAATCCTAAAAGAAGATGCTGTTAAAGTGCTGCACTCTATGCCAACAAATTTGGAAAACTCAACAGTGGCCACAGGATTGGAAAAGGTCAGTTTATGTTCCAATTCCAAAGAAAGGCAATGCCAAAGAATGTTCAAACTACCGTACAATTGCGCTCATTTCACATGCTAGCAAGGTTATGCTCAAAATCCTACAAGCTAGGCTTCAGCAGTATGTGAACCGAGAACTACCAGAAGTGCAAGCTGGGTTTCGAAGAGGCACAGGAACTAGAGATCAGATTGCCAACATTCGCTGGATTATGGAAAAAGCAAGAGAGTTCCAGAAAAAACATCTACTTCTGCTTCATTGACTACGCTAAAGCCTTTGATTGTGTGGATCACAACAAACTGTGGCAAAGTCTTAAAGAGATGGGAGTACCAGACCACCTTACCTGTCTCCTGAGAAACCTGTATGCTGGTCAAGAAGCAACAGTTAGAACCGGACATGGAACAACCGACTGGTTCAAAATTGGGAAAGGAGTACGACAAGGCTGTATATTATCACCCTGCTTATTTAACTTATATGCAGAGTACATCATGAGAAATGCTGGGCTGGATGAATCACAAGCCGGAGTTAAGATTGCCGGGAGAAATATCAACAACCTCAGATATGCACACGATACCACCCTAATGGCAGAAAGTGAAGAGGAACTAAAGAGCCTCTTGATGAGGGTGAAAGAGGAGAGTGCAAAAGCTGGCTTGAAACTCAACATTAAAAAAAACCCAGATCATGGCATCTGGTCCCATCACTTCCTGGCAAATAGAAGGGGAAGAAATGGAAGCAGTGACAGATTTTATTTTCTTGGGCTCCAAGATCACCATAGACAGTGACTGCAGCCATGAAATTAAAAGATGCTTGCTCCTTGGGAGGAAAGCTATGGCAAACCTAGACAGCATATTAAAAAGCAGAGACATCACCTTGCCGACAAAGGTCCGTATAGTTATAGCTATGGTTTTTCCAGTAGTAATGTATGGCTGTGAGAGTTGGACCATAAGGAAGGCTGAGCGCCGAAGAATTGATGCTTTCGAACTGTGGTGCTGGAGAAGACTCTTGAGAGTCCCTTGGACTGCAAGGAGGTCAAACCAGTCAATCCTAAAGGAAATCAACCCTGACTGCTCATTGGAAGGACAGATGCTGAAGCTGAAGCTCAAATACTTTGGCCACCTAATGCGAAGAGAGGACTCACTGGAAAAGACCCTGATGCTGGGAAAGACTGAAGGCAAAAGGAGAAGGGGACGGCAGAGGATGAGATGGTTAGATAGCATCACTGATGTAATGAACATGAATTTGAGTAAACTCCGGGTGACAGTGGAGGACAGGAAGGCCTGGCGTGCTATGGTCCATGAGGTCACAAAGAGTCGGACACGACTAAACGACTGAACAACAACAACAACAACTACACCATTATAATCCCCCATCATAAGCCAATTATTATTAGATATATCTGCTAAAGAATTTAATAACGTTTAAAAAAAAGATTTTTGTTTATCATTTGGGACATAAACTCCAACTAGAATTACTTTTAAATTTTGAATCTCAATTTCTGTAACGATAAATCTTCCTTTAGTATCTGATATTAGTAATTTGGGTTTTAAATAAGGTTTTATATAACATACCACACCATTTTTTTTCCTCTTCATTTACAGATGTAAAATGTAAGCCTAATTTTTTGTTTTCCAATAAATTAACATCTTTTGATCTAATATGTGTTTCCTGTAAACATATAATATCAAGGTTTAGTTTATTAACCGTATGAAAAAAAAATTTCTTTTAGCTGGGGCATTCAATCCATTGATATTCCATGTTAAACATTTTAATTTACACATTCTTAGAGTGTGTCTATGAAGGTTCTCAGTCATCCAGGTGGAATTGTCTGTAGCTTGAATCATGTCAACTGGATTTCTATTTTCTCAGTGGAAACGTTTCGCTCCTTATCCAAGGAGCTTCTTCAGTCTTTGCTCAGACTGAAGAAGCTCCTTGGATAAGGAGCGAAACGTTTCCACTGAGAAAATAGAAATCCAGTTGACATGATTCAAGCTACAGACATTCTTAGAGTGGTTGTTCAAATCTTTTAAGCCCGAGGCTTGAGGTTCTGTTCTAGAGTTTTCTTTTGGTCCTTCTTTTTTGCCATTACAACTTTTCATCTGGTTATTATCCTTTTCCAGTTTTTTAAGAAAGTCCTTCACTTTTTCTATTGAATTTAGTTTATATCTTTGTTCTTTATAAGTAAGCGATATTCCTCCCAATGTTTCCCATCTATACATGATCTTGTTCTTTTTCAGAATTTCAGTCAAAAAGAAATAATCTTTTCTTTTTTTGAAGATTATGTTTGGTGTCTCCTTAAAGATTTTAATATTTTTCCCTTCAATTTCTATTTTTTTATCATAAGCAGCCTGGATTATCATATCTCTAAGTCTTTTTCTGCTGAATTCCATAACCATGTCTCTAGGAATATTGTTTTCTCTTGCAAATTTGGAGTTTACCCTTTATGTCCCTTCTATTTCATCTTCAAATTGTTCTTGTTCCCACTCAATCAAATTTGCTAACATTTTTGTTACAGTATTTTTCATTTCTAATTCTCTTCCTTCTATCAGACCTCTTATTCTTATACATTTTTCTTTTTGTTTAATCTCTAATAAGGTAATCTTATCTAATTCTTCTTCATTTTTCTTTTCCATTTTTTGTATTTTTTCTTTTACCCCTTTAATTTCTGATTGAAACTTCTGTTCCATATTATCTAATTTTTTGTCTAAACTGTGTTCAAAACCTTTGATTTTTTCTTCTAGTAAGGAGGTCACATTATCGGTTATACTTTGAATTGCTTTTATAGTAAATTCTTCAAAAAGAGGTTTCAACCATTCCCCTCTGTTCTCTTCTGAATCAGATTGTCTTCTTTGAAATCTTCTGGTATTCATTTTAGTAGTTGAGTATAGACTTATATCAATCTCTTATATTAATATTAACTAATAATATCTAAATGTTACTTAAGACCTATCCAAAAACTTATCAAGTTGTCAATTTCAATTAGAAAATATAGACATACATATAGATAATATAGCTTAATTAATGTAATCAACTAATTATAAATATAGGTGCATTATATAAGTATAGTATAAATCACAAAAATCTTAATCTACAAACACAACCAGGAGAAAGGAGTGTGAGTCTTATAGAGTAAAAATGGCGTTGTAAATAATTAAATAAAGTTACTGTCTTTCTTGCTTTAATTAAGCTTTAGAGTTCACTCCACTTTTAAGTCTTCTTTTAGACGGTAAAGCAAATAAAATTTTCTTCTTTTTAGTTAATCATAAATCCTGAAATCAGCGCAGAGAACACGGCAGCAAAGCCTAAGTAACTTAGGCGTCTAACGAGGTCCGCGTTTACCCGGCTTCTCGGCTACTTTCGCTGGATTCACTGTCAGCCTGTAACCGGCGAAGAAAGCGAAAGTGGCAGCTCGTTACCTCGTTGTCTTGCCTCCGCCGTCCAGAAGCCGCGGGTTTCTTTTCTGCAGGTCCACTCTTCTTCTAGTATACCTGCTGCGATCTACGAAGCCCAAGGGTTTTCGCTGAATCGTTTTTCCTTCCCCGTTTAGAAGTTGGAAAAAGAAAGTTAGACGAGCTGTGAGAGCAGACGTCCGCTCGCCATTTCTCTGTCACCAGAAGTCTCTGAAATGAGGTTTTCTATAAAGTTTTACTCCTTTGAAACAAATATTCTTTCAACAAGTGAATGAGAACTGATAGGAAAAGAAAGGGGAATCTCTGTGTCCATACTATATACAGTAGGTATAATTGTCAGCCTGTTTGTCTCATCCTTCCCACAACATGGAAACAGAAGCCTATTCCAGCCCCTGACCTTTAATGAATCAACAAATGGAATTACTGCTGTGTCAAAATTTGTTTCGCATTTTCTCAGCCATGCTGTTTGAGCATTTCTTTTGAAATCCTTCTGTTAGTGGTATTTTTGACCTCCCTTTATAGTTGGAAGAAGCAGAAAATGTGGTTGCTGTAATAATATCCTCCATTTGTAGTTACACATCTTCAATGGAGATACAATGCTTATGCAGTAATGAAATGCTCAAGAAAACATACAGCACACACAGAGTCTCTGTAAACTTACAAAAAATTTATTAATTACAATTGCTTAGGCATAAAAGGGGAATGGTGGCTCAGCGGGTAAGACGCCAGGCTTGTCGATCGGAAGATCGCAAGTTTGGAGGTTCGAATCCCTAGCCCCGCATGACGGAGTGAGCTCCCACACTCGCCCCAGCTCTTGCCAACCGAAAGCATGCAAATGCAAGAGATGAATAGGTACCACTTCGGTGGGTAGGTAACAACGTTCCGCGTGCATCATGCCGGCCACATGACCATGGAAGCGTCTTCGGACAATGCTGGCTCTTCAGCTAACAAACGGAGATGAGCACCGGCCCCTAGAGTTGGACACGACTGCACAAATGTGTGGGGGGAACCTTTACCTTTACTAGGCATTACACAGACACAGAATCATACTCACCTGTTCTGCTATACTCTGGCCAAGGATGTATGGAGATTGGGGAAGACAGGAGCACTATTTGGATGGAGTCTCCTCCTCATTCTTTTTGATGTCTCATCAGCCTTTCATTGATCAGTATGTGACCTGCTATGTGGCAGTTAACTGTTAGCTTTCATATCTCTGGCTGCTTGCCTTCAATCCTTGTTTGATTTTTGATGAATTCTTTTCTTGTGATTCTGATCTCTTGTAGTACCAGCTCCAGATAGTCTAGAAATGCAATTCTCCCAACTTTATAATTTATTCTGATACATATTCTTTCCACCGTACAAAGCCACCACTCCACATTAATGGTTAGAATCTTGGATTAGGACTGAGAGGTTTAATTGATTAAATAAATAATTGGATATATAAAACTCAACTCATATCATCTAAAGAAATAATTTAAAATCACTACAAAACTCTAGACATTAATATTTATAACATCCCCACTATTGTCATTAAATGTTCAAAAAAATCATGTCCCTTAAGCAAGATATGAATTCTCATTGCCTTTCCGCAACAATCTGTCTGAACAGCACTTTGGCTGCTGCCCCATGGACATCTTTATTCCGTAGGGTATAAATGATAGGATTGAGCAGTGGGGTGACTACCATGTAGAAGACAGCAATTTTCTTGTCAAAATCAGAAGCTGTGCCTAAGCCAGGCCTCATGTACATAGCAATAACAGAGCCATAAAACACAGTAACCACTGTCAAATGAGAAGCACATGTAGAGAAGGCCTTGTGCCGGCCAGCAGTTGATTGCATATTCAATACACTGGCCAGAATGAGCCCATATGAGGTCAGAATAATAGAGAGAGGTCCAAGGAGGATCAGAACAGCTGTTGTAAACACCACAAACTCTGTGACATGTGTGTCTGTACATGCAAGCTTCAACACCACAGGCAGTTCACAGACAAAATGGTTGATGTAGTTGGGGCCACAAAAAAGATGGTGGAATGTACAGCTTACATTGATGGTTGCAAGAAGAATGCCAACTGACCAGGAGATGGTGGTGAGCAGCAACTGGTGCCACCTGCTCATGAGAAGAATGTACAGCAGGGGGTGGCAAATAGCTAAGTAGCGGTCATAAGCCATGGCACCTAGTAAAACACATTCTGTACCTCCAAGTGTCAAGATCATATGCATCTGGATTGCACAACCAATGAAGGAGATGCTTCCATGTCCTGTCAAAAGATTAAACAGTGCTTGTGGCAATGTGGTGGTGACATAACAGATCTCCAGGCCAGCAAGATGCTTGAGGAAGAAGTACATAGGTGTGTGGAGGCGGGAGTCCATCTGCACCAGTAGAATGATCACCACATTCCCAACAATGCTAAGTGAATAGATACTAAGAATTACTGCAAAAAGCAGCATTTGTGTCTTCCGATGGCTGGAGAGTCCAAGTAAGATGAACTCCTGGATAGAGGAGACATTCCTGTGCTCCATCCTGACCAATCTGCCTGTAAAGGTAGAGAGAGGAAAAATCAGGATGACTACAAAGGCATGTAATTTTTTCTTTTAAAAGAGATGGTGTGATTCTCCATTCCATTCCCCGGTATTTTCCAGCCTTGCAGAACTTCTGATGCACATATTTACCAGTCATTGATCCGGCACACCCATTATTTGACCGAGTACCTCCTACAAAAAGATTGAAGTCAAGAAGGAGCTTCTTAGACTGTGCTGAGGAGATTGCTATTACACCTCAAACAGAACGATTAAAAAGATGGGAATCTCAAGCAAAACATCTTCCTAATTGGATAGAACCGCTTGAGGAGCTGCCCGGAGGTTCGGAGGAGGAGTGGACGGTTTGGAGATGTTTAAACAGATTGCGCACTGGTTTGGCCAGAACTAAAGATAATATGGGGAAATGGGGGTTTCTCCCTGAGGGCAAGAATACTTGCCGCGAATGCGGCAATATTCAAACAACTACCCAACTTTTACAGTGCCCTTTGGGACCGACATACACACAGAGTGACTTATGGGCCGGAAACACTTCTACCATCAATGAGGCCCGGCACTGAGTTAGTTATATAAATTTTATATTTTTATTAAATGTTTTAACTTGCCTTTCTGACACGAAATGAGATGAGACGAGACCAGTCATTTCAAAAACGAATTTTTGAGGCTCATCTCATTTCAAGTGGACTATCTCCTTTTTAAACAGATACTAGACAATTAGCTCTGGGCCCAGAAAACTTAACATATTAACATAGCTAAATAGAAAAAGAATATGTTAACAGATTAACATAGCTGAGTGCTGCTATAGATTATATTATTCAGAGTTGAAGTTAATAGAAGTAGCAGTACTAGCATTCATACTAATATTTCTATTTATATTGTTGAAAGATTAAGATAAGAGAGATTAAAGGAAAATGAAGACCTCTTTAAACACATAAAAGAAAGAGGAAAAGTGCTAAATGTTTTCTACAGGCAGAGTATGAATTGAAATCAATAATTTATTGGAGATTAAAAAGGGGCAAAGAGGTTGGGGAAAAGATCAAGATGATAATTACTCAATAGAAACAAGTTTATATACAGTACAGTAGTATACCATAACCCTAACCCTGCAGGGCAAACTACTGTATATAAACAGGAAGCAAAGCCCACACTCACTAGCACTGATTATGTTACCTAGTTGAGTAATGAAACGTCTGCAAGCAAACAACCAAGAATAGAATAGAATAGAATAGAATAGAATAGAATAGAATAGAATAGAATAGAATAGAATAGAATAGAATAGAATAGAATAGAATAGAATTTTATTGTCATTCCACTGTACACCTAGGTGCACATTAAAATGAAATGTCGTTGCAATTAGCTCACAATTCTTTACCCATTCCCCTCCCCTAACCATTATCCCTAATAAATATCACAGTCCTACATACAGCATGTACACCCCTGAAATAAAAGGGGATCATTGAGAATTTAGGAGTCCAATAGCGAAGGGGACAAAACTGTTACCTAATCTAGTTGTTCTACATCGAATGCAGTGGAACCTTTTCCCAGAGGGTGACAAGGAGAACAAGCCATGATGAGGGTGACAGGGGTCACCGACAATATTTTGGGCTCTAGACAGACAGCGTATATACGCTATAGACTGAATGAGAGGAAGTGAAATCCCAATTATCCTCTCTGCTACCCTCACCACCCTCTGCACAGACTTCTTATCAGAGGCACTACAGCCTCCAAACCAAATAGAAATACAGTTGGTCAGTACACTCTCTATAGTACCTCTATAGAAAGTAAGGAGGATGGGAGGTGGAAGATACACTTTCCTCATCTGGCACAGAAAATGCAAACGCTGCTGAGCCCGTTTTACCAGGGATGCAGTATTAAGAGACCAAGTCAAACTATTCGTTATCTGCACCCCCAGGAACCTGATGCTACTAACTGACTCCACAGCTATATCATTAATACAGAGTGGTGTATGGCGAAGCCAGTTCTTTCTAAAATCAGTAATGATCTCCTTAGTTTTTTTAACATTCAGAACCAAGAACTAACCTCCCAGAGTCCCCTTTGGGGGAGATGGTGCGGTGATAGAAGTTGAAAAATAAATACATAAATAAATAAAAGCTATTTATATTACAGCAATCCACCAAACCCTTCACCTCCTCTCTATAAGCCCAATCATTGTCATCCCTAATAAGACCCACCACCATTGTATCATCCGCATACTTCACAACAGAGTTGGTGCTAAACCTAGCACAACAGTCATGGGTCATCAGGATAAACAACAATGGGCTTAGGACACAACCCTGAGGGGAACCGATGCTCAAGGAAATAGGGTTGGAGATATTATTTCCAACTCACACCGACTGGGACCTATCAGTGAGGAAGTCAAGTAGCCAGTTACACAAATGAGTACTAAAACCCAGAGAGCCCAATTTGTCTACCAAGTGCTGAGGAACAATCATATTAAATGCTGAACTGAAATCAACAAACAAAAATCACACATAGCTGTTCTTCTCCTCTAAGTGTGCCAAGCTCAAATGAAGAACAGAGGAGATTGCATCCTCTATGGAACGGTTCCGCCGGCAAGCAAACTGAAGCAGATCGAATGATGGGGGAAGTCTGGAGACAATATGGTCCTTATCAGCCTCTCAAAACATTTCATCTTAATGGGAGTGAGTGGCATTGGGCAATAATCATTAAGACATGTGATTGTAGATTTTTTAGGCACAGGTATAACAGTTGCAGTCTTAAAACATGCCGGGACCACAGCCTGATGCAATGAAATATTAAAGATGTCCATGAGAACACTGGGCAGCTGATCAGCACAGTCCCTGAGTACCTGCCCTGGAATATTATCTGGGCCCGCTGCTTTCCGCATATTAATTCTTCTCAGGGTCCTCCAGACTTCAGCTATATCAAGGATAAGTGCCTGTTCATCAGGATGAGGAGCAGCCTTCTTCGCAGGGATATTGTTAAGTGCCCCATACCTACCAAAGAACATATTAAGTTCATTAAGAAAATCTATCTTCTCCTCACACAGTGTCGGAGTAGTCTTGTAATCTGTAGTGGTCTGAATGCCCTGCCACAAGCACCTAGTATTTGTAGGATCATGAAAAAAATTCTGGACTTTCTGACTATAAGCCCACTTTGCTGCTCTTATAGCCCAACTCAGATCAGCTCTTGCTGTTCTGAATGCCCCTATATCACCAGATTTAAAAGCAGCATTCCTTGCTTTCAACATCACATATACTTCATGAGTCATCCAAGATTTCTGATTCGCCCTTATAACAATGTTCTTAATAACACTAACACCCTCCATACACTTCTGAATATGCAGTTACAAATGAAACGTATTCTTCCCCATTAATATGTTGATTATTTGTTGCAGCTTCTTTGAACATGTCCCAGTCTGTACACTCAAAACAGCCTTGTAATGCTTCTTTTGCTCCCTCGGGCCAGACTCTCACCTGCTTCACAATTGGTTTTCCTCTAATTAACAAAGGCCTGTATGCTGGAATTAGCATTACAGTAAGGTGGTCTGAAGAACCAAGATGGGGGCGCGGAGAAGCCTTAAATGCATTCTTGATGTTAGAATAGGCTAAGTCCAGTGTGTTCCCATTCCTGGTTGCAAAATCCACATATTGATTGAAATGAGGGAGGACTGTTTTCAAATCAGCCTGAGTAAAGTCCCCAGCTACGATAAGAACACCCTCTGGGTAGGTAGTTTGCAAGTCACTGATGGTATAATAAAGAACCTTCAAGGCCTCCTTCGTATTTGCAGAGGGAGGTATATACACAGCTATGATAATAACAACAGTAAATTCCCTTGGCAGATAAAAAGATCTACATTTGATAGTCAAAATCTCCACATCAGGTGAGCACTGATTTGAAACCAGTTTTGAGTTGGTACACCATCTGTTGTTAATGTAAATGCATACACCACCACCTCGAGTTTTTCCACTGAGAGCATGGCTCCTATCCTGTCAGAACATCGTCAGCCCCTCCATGCTGACCGCCTCCTCAGCAACAGATGACCTCAACCACATCTCCGTCAGAATTGTAGGAATTCTAATATGGTAGTACCAGAACTCCATGCAGCTTCTTATTAGTATATAGCAGAGTAGAAGCGTTCCCATAAACTTGAGCAAGGCTTAATCAGTTCAAAACACAAAATAAACACATTTCACATGTTAATGTAAAATTACATAAAAAGGAGTTTACAAGTTTATTGTAACTCACAGTTCCTTAGTAGAAATGGTCCATGCATGTGAGCAAGAAGGTGCTGACCAAACCCGCAGTCTTCATTAATGCAGCCTTGCTGTATGAAAGTATGAGAAACACGTGGCAGCAGCCATGTGGCTGGCCACCCTCCTTGGTGGGAGATTCAAGCAGAGAGAAGGAGGAAGATAAAGGGAACAGGAAACAGGAAACTGGGATTCAGCCCCTCCCACACACAGCAAGTGAGATCAGGTTACAGCAGAGGCTGTCTCCTCCTTCAAGTCTGTGTGTGAGATGTGCTTGATTGAAACCGGATCTCTAACAAGAATTACAACACAGCAGTCTCTCACCTCACATCTTGCTACAAAATCCAACCTCAAGCAATCCATTTTGTTCTCCAGGGAACGGACATTAGTAAACAAGATGGATGGAAGCGGCGTTCTATATGGATTAGCCTTCAGCCGAGCCATCAGTCCTCCCCAGTTCCCCTGCTTTCGCTTTCCATTGAGAGCCACTGCAGCCGCAGCCAAACAAGGCGCCGCCATCTTATCTACCACACCTGGTGCTTCGAGAGCATATCAAAGTGTTTCTCTCAGGTGGTCCACAGCAACTAATGAAAAATTTATCGTGATACTTGCTTATCTCAGTTTGGAGAAGCTAAATGGCTCCCAATCATCTTGGGAGGATGAGTGTTGGATTTTTTAAAAAAGGCAGGGAGAAAGGTCACCAGATAGCCAATTATTTCAGAGGCAAGCCTCTTTACTTGGGATTTGGAAAGAAAATATGTATCCACCAATACAGGACAAGATCAATAATTTGTGTTGGCAGAACACTTTGGTTATTTTAGACTCTAAAGTACCCCATTCCTCTTTAGATTTTTAAAATTCACTCAGAGGTGAGGCAGGCCCCCTCACTCCCGGCCCTCCAGAAGAATTTGAAGACCTGTCTATGAAGGTTCTCAGTCATCCAGGTGGAATTGTCTGTAGCTTGAATCATGTCAACTGGATTCTATTTTCTCAGTGGAAACGTTTCGCTCCTTATCCAAGGAGCTTCTTCAGTCTGAGCAAAGTTAGTAAGGGAATCCTAAATATGTTTCTAGGTAGCTGTGTGACCTTACACCTGGGGCTAGGTCATGGTTATATTGAGATGTTATTTTAAGTCCTTTTATCATCTAAAGGAGGATCGTTAAGATCACAATGCTGCTGTTGAGCTTGTGAAATGGTCTTAATCTCCTCGCCTGGGATGGGAAGGGTAACAGTTCCTCCTGGGGATGGCTGGATCGATAGAGTCCTCTTTTAAATGTGATCTTATCACCCCTTGGATTTTATATTTAACTTATTTTTTACTTGTATAGTGTTTGTATCATATTGCATTGTATTTTATGCATTTTAATTGTTGATTTCACTGTAAACCGCCCAGAGTCCCCCCTTTGGGGGAGATGGGCAGTGATAGAAATTGGAAAATTTAAAAAAAATCATTTATTTTTTAATTTCTTTATTTAGCAGATTTGTGTGTCACCAAATTCATCTAACTTACATTGCCTTACAGCAATTAAAACATCCATGGCACATATAACTGTGTAAAACAATGGACATCTACACTAAGTATAAACATGAAAACAGCCATTATAAACCATAAACTGAAATCTCCATAGAACACAATATAACAAAAACACTAAACATCCGACTGCCCAAATAAATTGATAACTTCTGTAAATGCAATCGTCCTATGACAGTTACCCAACAGCCTACAACTGAATCTAGCATAGCATCAAGATAACATCCAGGAAGCAAAGACCCTCCAGAATAGTTCATATTTTACTAATCTAAATCAGAACAGAAGCTGTTCCGTAATGTTGGTATGATGATGAAAAAACTCAGCCCCCTTCATCTCATGTAAGTTACCAGGAGCTTCTCCTATGATGGGATGTAATGGATATAATGGGATCCATTCTCCTGGATGGGATGGGTTGCTTCTAATTGGAGAAGTAATTGTATGATTTACGTCAAATTGTAGTTAGCCAGTCCTGAAACTTTCATGGGCCCTCCTCAGGTGAGGCCCTGGATTTCCATCAGGTTTTCCATGGAATGTGTTAGCTTTCAAGATTAAGTTAGAAAGTAAAATCTATACTTTTTTTCCCTAGCATTTCTTATCTTCAACACAGCTCTCAACAAGCTTAGACAAGTGTCCTTCTATATCCTGAGAATATGAAGATCTGCAAAATGCTAGTTGTTCCACTAAACTATACTTCCTAAACTAATTTTACTTCTTAGAAGTTGCTCCAGTTAAATTTTAAAAATCTTTGTTAATAGGAAACCCCATCTACTTCTTTGATTTCCTGTATCTTTGCAGTTTGAAAATAAGTAGTCTTCTGGCTTGTTCTCTGTTTTTCTCCCAGTCTTTCTATGCAATTTCTCAAACATTTTGAGGAGTCAGTAGGATAATAAAGACCCTGCAGAGATTGGTTCAATCCCCTTGCTGCATTCCATCTTTAATTGTTGGTTGTTTGTTGCAGCAATCTCTTAGGACCAAAGAACTTATTAGAGTACAATGAATAATTGACAATTTAGAGATACGTCATAATATGAAGAGAACCTGAGAAAGAGGAGAAGGGATGGAGGGAGGGAGGGAAATATCCAAATCAAGAAAGGGTTTGGTGGCACCTGAAAAACCAATGGATCCTATACATATATTCCTTCCAAACTTTAAGAAGGAAGGAAGGAAGGAAGGAAGGAAGGAAGGAAGGAAGGAAGGAAGGAAGGAAGGAAGGAAGGAAGGAAGGAAGGAAGGAAGGAAGGAAGGAAGGACCACTGCCACAAAGAGTGTATATGGCTGATATATACAGCAAATACTAGCGAAAAGTTTTGGTCTCAGCATAATACTCTAACCTCTCTAACTCATTCAGTCTCTGCCTAATCATTGATAAAGATCCAGTGGTCTGCTTATCTAATTCACTTCACTTCAATCACTGTGTGTGTCCATCTTCCAAGATGGAAGATATCCCACAACTCCAGTTCCCATAACAATATTACAAGCAAACATGAGGGTCTTGGTAGGAGATTGTTTTAGTGTCTTCGCCCAAACTTCCGTTGCAACTTTCTGGGTACTTTCATCTTAGAATGCTATTGATTTGGAAGACCCCAAATCTCTATGACAAAGTAATAAAGGAACTATTTCCCCATCAACACCAGCAGCAGCAGTAGGAGATGGCCACTATCCCCATGAAGCTTTCTTGGAGCTCTATTGTTGGAGATCTTCCCAATTTCAGGAAAAAGAAAGAGGCTGAGGCCTTCTCTTGCCCAGGAAAGGAAACAAGCCTAAATATGGAGTTGCTAAAGGAAGCAGCCTCATCACATTTACATCATTTGTTTTAAATTAGTCTCCCAGGTTCCCATGAGGTTTAAAGAAGGAGCAAAACATTTGTAATGATCTATCTACAGGAGAGGACTAAAGGGAATCAAGCAATTTTAAGTGAGTCAATCCATCCACTCAGAATCTTACAAAATCTTCTCCTTATAATAAGGAAGGAAACCAGTGTGCTGCTCCAGTCCCCTTAGGCACTGAATTGTTGCTTAATAAAGGTAAAGAGTCCTTCAAGTTGAATTTAATTCCGGAGGACTTCATGAAACCATCTATGCAGTTTTCTCAGGAATATTTCAGAAGAGGTTTGCCTATCTCTTCTTCTATGATGTGCCTTGACTTCCCAGTCCAGCTTCAGCCCCGTTTCTATCAGGTTATGGAGAACCTAGTTCAGGCAGCATTTTTAAGGACCGAAGATGAGTTTCTGATGACCCCTGCCCAAATACTTCATTAAATTTCAGCATCGTTCAGTGGGAATCCAACTCACATTCTACCTAGGTTTGGCACCTCTTTTGATGCTAGTATTATATAACACCACTCTTTCAGGAGCTGACAAACTCCTTGGAGAAGTCAAGAGGTAAAATTTGTTTTATTATTTTTATCAGTTTATGGATGAGGGACCAGGGAAATGGCAGATAACCTTGACTGATCTCCAAAAGTTAAAAAAAAGTCAAAGCCAGCTAGTAATTAGATGGGAAATCACCAGGAAATCCTGCAGTTATAGACTAGATTGGGAAGTCGATGAAACATCTCAGAAGAAGACAATGGCAAATTACTCCAGATTGTGGGAACTAGTCAGCCATATCTCTCCTTACTTTCCTCCACCCAGTACTATATTTGTCTTTCTTGATGAAACTTATCTATATATGTCCAAAACTATTAGAGACAAATCCTACCTTCTTTTAAAAAAATGCTTTCTCTTTGGGGATAAATCATATGTAACGCTGTTGAGTACCATCCCAAGAAAGTAGTCAATGTATTATTTGCCAAAAGCAGGGCACTGTTCTAATCTGTTGAGAGGGTTTTTCGTACTGTTTAGTATTACTGAAAGGATTCAGTCCTGCTGCTGGCAAACGTGTGGTCTGTAATGGCCAGACAGATGCATTGAAAATCAAGGAACTCAGTGCTGACATTGTACTATACTGTAATGGGCTGAAAGTAGAGTTTTCTCTCCCTCTCCCTCTTTCTGTTTCTGTTTTTTCCTTTTTTTTTCTCAGTGCCCATCAACATCTACACTCTCAAGGCAGGATGCCAAAATGAGAGCTGAGAACTTCACCTCTGGAACAGGGTTCATCCTCTTGGGACTCACCCATCAGCGGAAAGAACAGATCTTGCTCTTTATCATCTTCCTCATAATCTACTTGCTTACAATTTTGGGTAATCTGCTGATCATCGTTTTGGTACGTATTGATGCCCAACTACACACACCTATGTACTTCTTTCTCAGCCATCTTGCAGGCCTGGAGATTGCATATGTGACTAGCACGTTGCCTCAGACATTAGCCCATCTCTTGGCTGGAAATGGTGCACTTTCCTCAACACGTTGCATGTTGCAGGGTTGCAGTGCTTTGAGCATGGGCAGTACCGAATGTTTGCTGTTGGGTGTCATGGCTTATGATCGCTACTTGGCCATCTGCAATCCCTTGAGATATGCTTCTGCCATGGACAGGAAGCACCAACACCTGCTTGCCACCTCCTGTTGGATCATAGGTTGCCTCTTCTCAATGGTCAATGTTGTTCGCATCTTTCGTCATCCCTTCTGTGGTCCTAATTCCATTAACCATTTCACATGTGAACTGCAATTTGTCCTGAAACTGGCATGTGGTGATATAAACCGCACCAAAGCCATACTAAAGGGTCTATCAGCATTTATTGTTCTAGTTCCCTTTTCAGTTATCTTATGTTCCTACAGTTGCATCCTGTATTCCATTTGTCAGATGCAGTCAGCTGCAGGATGGCAGAAAGCTTTCTCCACATGCAGCTCCCACCTTGCTGTGGTCACCTTGTTCTATGGTACTATCATCTCTATATACATAATCCCCCAATCCAGCTCATTTCCTGATCGGGACAAAAAAAATGCAGTCTTATATATTGTGATCACTCCCCTGGTTAACCCCATCATTTATACGTTGCGGAACAAGGATGTCCATAAGGCTGTGGGTAAGGTGTTGAAAAGAAGCAGCTTTGAGGAAAAGCCATGAATATCCTTATCTTGCTAAATTTGTCAGTTTTGACTAAATTCTGCTACATACTCACTATTAATATTGCACCAAAACATTTCATACTTGTCTGGAAGGTTCTTAATTGCCTGGAATGAAATTTAAGTCTGGATCTTCAAATGTTGCTGTCAAGAACTGCTTGGGGAAATACAGTAAAAGCAGGAAAATCTAAATGTGGTTGAACTAGTCTGTTCATTATTGAAAAGGTGCTGATATTTTTTTACTATAGAACACTGCATGCTGATAGATTTCTGAAGAGGTAAGAAAAGTGAGACAATATTAAGAAAGATTTTAAAGCAAATAAATTCTTAATTGGTCAAAGTCCAGGATAAAATGACATAAAGCTATAGAGATAGAAGGATTGCATCTTATTCAGCATCAAGTGTAATATTACTAACATTAATAACATAATGATCTGAAACGATAGTCTGTACCTTGTATCAATAATAATAATAATAATAATAATAATAATAATAGTAATAATAATAATAATAATAATAATAATAATAATAATCTGTTCTAAGTGATACAATATTGTCTGTAAATGACTTCCAGTGGGAATATGGCTGACTGAGCAGCTGTCCGCGAACTCCATGGACAGAACTGGAAGCAGAGGCTTTTGGGGGTGGGTGGCTCAGGCAGGCTTTTTCCTGAAGCCCAGAGCTTTTTCATGAGTAAAGAAAAAACTCGAAATCATCCCATCTGCCCTCCAGCAACGCATCTTGTAGCCAGAGAATCGCAAACAGGGTTCCGATGATCCGGTAAGAGACAACAGGAGGTGGGGACGTCACCATTTCCAAGCCCCACTGTAGCCTTAAAAGGACATTAGGTCGAGCCACCCCATTTCTACATCACCCAATTTACATTGTTTTTAAGTTTATGTACCCCAAGAGAGGCTTTCTACAGCAAGAAGAAGTGGAATCTCTTGGTGCTTATCATTATTTCTGGATTAAATTTTTAAAATCTTTTTAAGTTTTGGCTTCTTTTCTCATTTAAAGACTAAGGAGGACTGAGATAAATAATTGCCTCCCTGTTATTATTATTGTACTGAATTTGAAGGCTTTAACATTTTCCTACACGTTGAATCTGCTATTTCAAATCTTCAGTTTTCTGTTCACTTTCCTTGAGAGCTGCTTGGTAGCACACTTTCCCTTGTCTCAATTTCATTCGGAAACTTCTTATTAACTCATTAACTCCTACCTGCATGAGTCAAGTATCTAGGGGGTGCCATAATCTTGTCAGGGTTTTCCTGTGAATTGCAAATTTTTTTTCTATTCTTATGTAGCTTTCCCAAAACATTTTCAATAGATAAGGAAGGCACAGGTGGTCAGCCTTGGCCAGCCAAGGCACCACGTTATGTTATGTCTCAGTCTAGAGTCGGACACTACTGTGCAGGGGAAAACCTTTACCTTTACCTTTATCCTTATATTACACATGGTAACAATTGGCAAATCCTAATAAACTTTGTACATCCTTAGCCCAACATGGGGGTTGCCAAGTCTGGAGTGATTTGACCTTGCCCAGGTACATGGAGATGCCAGTAGTGGAAAACCTATGCCCCAAAAAGTCAATGGTGGTTTGTGCAAACTGGCATTTCTCCAGCTTGCCGTAGAGACGATGTTCTCCTAGGCGCTGTAACATGGTTTTTACATGTTGTGTGTGTTCTGCTGGAGAGGAGGAGAAGACCAGGATGTCATCCAAGTAAATTATGATGTACTTATCAAGGAGGTCCTGGAACACATCATGCATAAAGTGCATGAAGACCCCAGAAGGATTGGATAACCCAAACGGCATAACCGTGTATTCAAAGTGCCCATAGTGGGTATGAAATGCAGTTTTACACTCATCTCCCTCCCAGATCCACACTAGATTGTATGCACTGTGCAGGTCCAGTTTGGTGAAGACCTGAGCGTCACGTAACCATTCCAGGAGCTCTGAGATTAACGGCAGTGGGTAACGATTTTTTATGGTAATCTCATTTAATTTTCTATAATCACAATCTCAGTTCCCCTGACTTTTTTCTCACAAACAGCTCAGTGGCAGCTACAGGAGAAGAGGAAGGCCTGATAAATCCTTTTTTCAGGTTCTTGTCAATAAAGTCTCTGAAAGTGGCCAGCTCCGTTTCAGAGAAGGAGTATATGCATCCCACTGGAAGCTTGGCGCCAGGAACCAGATTGATGGGACAGTCACAGGGCCGGTGGGGTGGAAGTTGGTCAGCCTTCTTCCAACTGAACACATCTGCACAGCCCATGAATTAAGGAGGGAGTTTCTGGAGAGGTAGGTCTGGCTGCACAACCCTTCACACCAGCGCCTGTCCTTTTCTGCCTGAGTAAGGCAAGGCTGAGCACCCCCCCACTTGCATGGGCTCTTCCACAGGAGTATCCCTGGGTTCCTGAGATGTGATGAGTAGAGGTGCCATTGAAGAGCGTCACCTCGCCTTTCACTGCTGGAGGTGGCCGTCAATGCAGAAACATAGGTGCATGAGAGCCTAGAGGGTCTGTGGGCATTCAATCCGGGCCAGCGCATCCAAGATCTCTGAGGACAGACCCTCCTGGAATTGATCCACCAAGACCTCATTATTCCACTTCAAGTCTGGAGTGCAACGAAAGCTCCCCTGCCATGTTCTACTCCGTCCTGGGTTTCATCGGCCTCTTGGCCATGATCAGCTTTACGGTGGCTTTCCTCAGCAGGAAACACCCAGACAGTTTTAATGAAGCCAAATTTATCACCCTCAGCATGCTGCTCTTTTGCAGTGTCTGGGTCTCTTTTGTTCCAGCCTACCAGAGCACCAAAGGGAAATACACATTGGCTGTGGAGATCTTCTCTATCTTAGCCTCAGGTGCTGGATTATTGGTCCTCATTTTCTCCCCCAAACTCTACATCATCCTGATAAGACCTGAGCTGAATAACAGGTAACAGCTCATGAGAAAAGTCCTTATAAAGTGAGTTATAGGAATCAGTCTATTTGTACACAATGGGGTTTAGGTTAGCGACAAAACCACTCTGGGGTTTCCAGCAATGCATGTGCCTTAATTGCTTTTTGAAACAGAATATAAGTATAAGTATATAATATAAGGGTATAAGTGTAATAATAAAATATATAATGTTCTCTTTCTCTCCATTCAATCATGCCTATAGTGTAATAATAAAAAAATTATAGAGACAGATTCTATCACAAAATATGGACAATGGTCCTGTATGTGAGAGCTTTAAGCAGTCAACCATCCTGCTCCCTGGAGCTGACAGATTCAGTAGGTCACAAAAGTTAAACAGTTACTATTCCTGAACAAAATTTTGAGGAGTGTAAACAGGAAGAATTGTTAAACAATATATGTTGTAGTCAGTCAGAGATAAAAGCTCCATCTGAGAGGATTAGTATCTTCTGTGGTGGGTACAGAAGTCCAAGAGCATCAAAGTACAAAAGTATCTCAAGCCTGCTCAGATTTTCTGGTTGCCTAACAACTGATAGTTGAGAAACTCTGTTCTGGCTGCAGAAATGTAGACCTTGGGCCTTCTAGATCCCTTTGCCCTGCAAACCTGGGGATTTATCATTAATTAATTTGAATAACAACCCCCTCCCCCAATCTGGCTCTCTACACCTTTGTTTCCAAGCGTATACTCACTTACTTTTTACCAAATTTGCATATGAGGGAGAGAGGGATTGCAATTAAAACCTCATGCAGAAAAATTGAGGAAATTAATAAGTTTGTATACATTGGTGGAGGGGCGTGGTGGCTCAGCGGGTAAGACGCCAGGCTTGTCGATCGGAAGATCGCAAGTTCGGAGGTTCGAATCCCTAGCCCTGCGTGCGGAGTGAGCTCCCGCACTAGCTCCAGCTCTTGCCAACCTAGCAATTTGAAAGCATGCAAATGCAAGTAGATGAATAGGTACCACTTCGGTGGGATGGTAACAGCGTTCCGCACGCGTCATGCCGGCCACATGACCGTGGAAGCGTCTTCGGACAGCGCTGGCTCTTCGGCTAACAAACGGAGATGAGCACAGGCCCCTAGAGTCGGACACGACTGCACAACTGTGCGGGGGGAACCTTTACCTTTACTATACATTGGTGGAGGGTTACTATTAGAGGGAAATAACTTGGATGCTAGGAATCTGGGTTTCTAGTATTTATGATGGAATGGTGATTTTAGGGTTAATTAAAGGTAAGGTTCCCCCCGCACATTTGTGCAGTTGTGTCTGACTCTAGGGGCCGGTGCTCATCTCCGTTTGTTAGCCAAAGAGCCAGCATTGTCCGAAGACGTTTCCACGGTCATGTAGCCGGCATGATGCACGTGGAATGCTGTTACCTACCCACCAAAGTGGTACCTATTAATCTACTTGCATTTGCATGCTCTCAAATTGCTAGGTTGGCAAGAACTGGGTCGAGTGCAGGAGCTTACTCCGTCACGTGGGACTAGGGATTTGAACCACCGAACTTGCAATCTTCCGATCAAGAAGCTTGGCATCTTACCCACTGAGCCACCACACTCTTAGGGTTAATTAAGTGATATAAATTTAAATAATAAATAAATAAATAATTTGAAGAAGGCAGCAGATGGCCCCAGAACTGACCTTCACTAGCTGCTGGGAAGTTACAGACTTTGCTACCCAAATTCCTTTCTCTTTCAATACAGCCTTCTTTATTAGTTAGAGCTGAGGATAGCGAGAAGGGGAAGTAAACAATGATGCCTCCCCAAGGCAGGGAACTGGCTGCCCTGGCAGGCTAACAAGTTAACAAGCTAGATCAGGGCTTTCCAAACTATTCACGTTGGCGACACACCAACGGCAGCACGAAAAAACGTTTTGGGTTTTTGTGCGCCGCTGCCATCTTGGCACTTTCAGGTTTTCACGCACCACAGTGCTGGCGGCTTCCTGGGGTGTCATGCGAAAACCCGGAAGTGCTGATGGCCCGCCACTACGCACGCTGCCGTTTATGGTGGCACGCCATCAGCGCTTCCGGGTTTTCGCATGACATACCTAGGCACCGCAGGTGACACAGTACTGTGTCGTGACACACAGTTTGGAAAGCTATGAGCTTGAGAGATAAGAAACCAGCTAGCTCATATTTCTCCCCAGCAACAGCAAAAGTGCCCAGCTTTTTGGAGTGTTTTGCCCACCCAACGGTGTGAATAATTATTGTATGCCAATGATCATGCACCTCTTTGTTCTAAACGTGTATAAAAGTAGCGTTGATTTGCAAGCTCTGGGTTCTTGTTGTGGGACTAAAGTCACAAGTGCCCTTTCTTCTGCAGAAGAAAAGCCTGCATGTTAATTGGCGAAGCATGCCACGTTTAAAGAACCCAGAGTTCCTGGGACAACATTTATAAGTATCATAATGTAAGGAAGAACAGAGAGCAAGCCAGGGGGATGCAGTGGTTAAGGAGCTGAACTAGGAGTGGGGAGATCTAGTTTCTTGTCCTCCCTTCAGCACAGAAGCCAGCCGGATGACATTAGACTAGTCCCTCTCTCTCAGGCCTGGACTTGAAAAAGATCTCAGAGGAAGGCAGTGGCCAACCACTTGTGCAGTGGTCCCAACAAATGGCACGGGCCTGTCTATTTCTCTACACTCAATCATGCCTGTAATCTCCATAGTGTCTCAAAGTATTTCAAGAATCCATGGGGGGAAATATTATAGAGACAGATTCTACCACAAAATATGGACAAACTTCCTGATGGTGAGAGTTTTAAGCCATCAACCTTCCTGCCCCCTGGAGCTATAAGACTCAATGAGTCACAAAACGTGACAGTTACTGTTCCTGAACACAAATTTTGAGGAGTGTAAACAGGAAGAATTGTGAAACAACATATGCTTATAGTTAGTCAGAGGTAAAGACTCCATCTGAGAGGCTTAGTGTCTTCAGTGGTGGGTGCAAAAGCCTATATAAACCTAGCTTTTACTAAATTGGCATATGCAGGAGAGAAGGGTTGCAAGAGAGAGAGAGAGAGTGAGAGAGAGAAACGCCAGGGGGATGCGGGGAGACCTAGTTTTTTGTCCTCCCTTCAGCACAGAAGCCAGCAGGACAATTTTTGACCAATCGCTCTCTCTCAGGTCTGTTCTTACTGTTGCTACTTGGTCGTTATACAGATTCCTCAGGAGGCAAACAAGATGACTTGGTATCCCCATACCACCAAGAACTTGCCACAATTTGTTATGATCCACATAGTCAAAGGCTTTAGAATAGTCAATAGAACAGAAATAGATGTTTTTCTGAAACTCCCTGGCTTTCTCCATTATCCAGCGGATATTGGCAATTTGGTCTCTAGTTCCTCTGCCTTTTCTAAACCCAGCTTGTACATCTGGCAATTCTCGCTCCATGAATTGCTGGAGTCTACCTTGCAGGATCTTGAGCATTGCCTTACTGGCATGTGAAATAAGTGCCACTGTTCGATAGTTTGAACATTCTTTAGTGTTTCCCTTTTTTGGTATGGGGATATAAGTTGATTTTTTCCAATCTGATGGCCATTCTTGTGTTTTCCAAATTTTCTGGCATATGGCATGCATCACCTTGACAGCATCATCTTGCAAGATTTTAAACAGTTCAGCTGGGATTCCGTCGTCTCCTGCTGCCTTGTTATTAGCAATGCTTCTTAAGGCCCATTCAACCTCACTCTTCAGGATGTCTGGCTCTAACTCACTGACCACACCGTCAAAGCTATCTCCAATATTATTACCCTTCCTATACAGATCTTCCATATATTCTTGCCACCTTTTCTTGATCTCTTCTGCTTCTGTTAGGTCCTTGCCATCTTTGTTTTTGATCATACCCATTTTTGCCTGGAATTTACCTGGAATTTTCTAATTTTCTGGAAGAGGTCTCTTGTCCTTCCTGTTCTGATGTCTTCTTCCACTTCCGCGCATTGCTTGTTTAAAAAATAATTCCTTACCTCTTCTCGCTAACCTCTGGAATTTTGCATTTAATTGGGCATATCTCCCCCTATCACTGTTGCCTTTTGCTTTCCTTCTTTCTTGGGCTACTTCCAGTGTCTCAGCAGACAGCCATCTTGCCTCCTTGGTTTTCTTTTTCTTTGGTACGGTTTTTGTTGCCGCCTCCTGAACAATGTTGCGAACTTCTGTCCATAGTTTTTCCAGGACACTATCTACTAAATCTAGTCCCTTAAATCTATTCTTCACCTCCACTGCATATTCATTAGGAATATCAATGAGTTCATATGTTACTGATCTGTGGGTCTTCCATATTCTCTTTAGTCTGATTCTAAATTGTGCAATAAGAAGTTTGTGATCTGAACTACAATCAGCTCCAGGTCTTGTTTTTACCAACTGTATAGATGTCCGCCACCTTTGGCTGCAAAGGATATAGTCAATCTCATTTCGGTGTGTCGACCATCTGGTGAAGTCCATGTATAAAGTTGTTGGGGTTTGATAAACCCAGGAATTTGCTTCTAGATATAAATTATACAGAGAGGCTTGATTTCTAGGTAAAAGGTGAAATATTCTGCACAGTCACCCAATTAGCAGCCATTGTTGTAGGAATGATGTGTCATGTGTGACTCATTCAACAGGTGCTTAGAGTTAGGTTGGGTGTGGTGAATAACGAGAGTGACCTATAATGTTATTGGTCAGGTTCACTATATATACAGGGACATTCTCATTTCCCATTATTCCCATTTTACCTCGTGAAAGCTGTATCGTTGATGGTGTATCATTTGTTACCTGTGGAAGTGATCTGTAAATACGTATGTATAAAAAGTAAACAGGATATTTGATATAACTTCTGTTTGGAGTCTATTTACTGCATAGTACGTGGATCACTGGTGCCTAGGAGAGAGGCAGGCCGCTCCATCTCCGCGCACTCCCTCTGACAGGGTTATGGGCCCAGAGGCGGCAGAGACGCCATAGACGACGGAAGGCTTTGCACTGGCTGTGGATTGTGTGCAGTCTTTGAGCTGGATGCTTTGGAAGCCTATCCAGGAGTCGTGTGGCTATTTGGAGTGATTTGGAGCTTTAACAGATTCCGTGCCTGTTTGTGTGTGTTTTTTTCTCTCCTACGCTTGTTTTGCAGCTGGAGGACTTTCTGATAAGATCTGTGTCTTTCATGATCGGTGTCTGCCCAGAAGGGGCTGAAGACAGATGAGCACAGCGAAGATGTTGCCGGCAGTCGGGGGAGGTTTTCCTCTGGAAAGACTGAATGACAGTAATTATTCGTCATGGGCATATAAAATGGAAATGTATCTTTGGCGTGAAGGGCTTTGGAGGAGTGTACTTTGCCCTGAACCAGACCTGAAAGATGAAGAAGTTGCTCTAAAGGACGATAGAGCATTGGCAAGCATAATTTTATGTCTGGAAGATAGCCAATTGTGTTATGTTAGAGACTGTCAGTTAGCCTATAAGTGTTGGGAAGCTTTAAAGAATGTTTATCTAAGAAGCTCACCGTTATGTAAGGTTTTACTAACAAGAAAACTTTATCACACTAGATTAGGGGTATCTGATAACATAAGGGATCACCTGCATTATATGACAGGGTTGTTCCAGGAGTTGGCTCAGAGAGATATGCCATTTACAGAAGCTAACAAAGTGTATATAATTCTCAGTTCTCTAAATGAAACGTGGGATACTTTGGCAATTAGCTTTGGTTCGTTATATGAGGAAGATTTAACTATAAGATACTTATCTAGCAGGCTTTTAGAAGAAGAGCAAAGAAGGCAGCAGTGTTCTAACGTAATTAGGTCTAAGCAAAACAGTGTTTGTGTTAAGGAATGTTCTGATAACCAAAACAATGTATTATTTGTGAAGAGAAAATGTTTCTGCTGTGGGTCACAAAGGCATTTAATGCGGGATTGTGATAAGAAACAGAAGCCGAAGGCTAAGCTGAAAATTTCCAAGCCGGGAGACGCTGCACAGCTGTCTTTAATTAGTTCAAATGTAGAACAAAATTTAAAGGGACCATTTTTAATTGACAGTGGGGCTTGTCAGCATATAGGGAGTAACAGACAGATGTTTAAGAGTTTTAGGCAGGCTGATAAAGATCATGTTACTCTAGCTAATGGAAGCATTGCATCTGTCACTGGTAAGGGATTTGTATATGTACCAGGGTTAAATATTGAATTATCAATGTGGTGTGTACCTGAACTGGAGTACAATATAATTAGTGTGTTACAATTGGATAAACAGGGTTATACTGTACAGTTTGGTAATAATGAATGTATTGTTATGAAAGATAACAATGTTTGTGGCAAAGGTATTTTGCAAAACTGTCTTTATGAAATTGTACAAACCAGGACAAGCAGCAGCCATCATGGTTTAGCTACAATTAATAAGCCAACACATGATTCATGTGCGCACCTGTGGCACAGAAGGCTTGAGCATCCGAGTTTCAAAGTGATTGAAAAGATGTCAGAAGCAAGTTCTGGAATGGAATTGAAAAAGTGCCAAGTGTATTTGGATTGCACAGCTTGTAAGGTTGCAAAGTCAAAGGTGTTTCCTGTGAGCAAATTCAGTGATAGGAAGTCACATAAACGTTTTGAATTAGTTCACGCTGACTTAATTGGTCCATTACCAGCTTCAATAGGGGGTGCTAAATATGTTTTAGTCATTGTAGATGATTACACAAGATTTGGGTTCTGTTACCTATTGAAAGCTAAAAGTCAAACATTTGAAATGTTTAGAAACTGGGTGCAGTTTGTGGAACGTAGGTATAGCACAAAGGTGTGTAGTTTACAAACTGACCGGGGTACAGAGTTTCTTAGTGGGAGTTTTCAGCAATGGCTCCGTAGAAGGGGCATTGTGCATAGGAGAACTAACCCACATAGTTCAGCTGAGAATGGCGTGGCTGAACGTAGGAATTTGGCATTGCAGACAGTGAAGGATTCACTCATTGCTGACTCAGGGTTATCAAGAGGATACTGGGGAGAGGCAATATTAACTGCTAATTATTTAATAAACAGGTTATGGAGTGTATCTGTAAACCAAACTCCATATTATATGTTATATGGCAAGAAGCCACCATTAGCTCATTTGAAGGTGTTTGGGCGCACTGCCTATGTTCACATGCATAAGGAGGTACGTAGGAAAGGACAGGCAAAAGCACAGAAGATGACGTTTGTGGGGTATGAGCCAGGGACCAAGGGATATAGGTTCACTGATGACAGGAAAGTTGTTATTTCTAGATCAGCGAGTTTTAGTGAGCATAGCAATTGGCAGAGATTACACGGGAGCAGTGAGGTTTATCTTCCTAGTCAGGGACATTTTGAGTTTTCAGAGCGGATAGAGGCCACTGATGTGATTAAGAAGGAAGAGGAATTAACTCCTAGTGTGCCAATGATGCAGGATGCTACAGTATTGCGTAGATCTGAGAGAGTTAACAAGGGCATACCACCTCAGCGTTATACACCAGGTGATGTAAAAGTGTGTTTCATTGATTATGAACCTCGTAATTACAAGGATGTATTGGAGTTGCCACAACACGAGCAGAGTAGATGGAAAGCTGCTATGGATGTGGAAATGAAAGCCATTAATTCTCATAAGGTTTTCAAATCTACTAGGCTGCCTGAGGGGCATAGAGCAGTAGGCTGTAGATGGGTGTATAAGAAGAAAACCTTAGTGAATGGTGATATTCAGTATAAGGCTAGGTTGGTAGCACAAGGATTTTCCCAGATAAAGAATCAGACTTATGATGAAGTTTTTGCACCAACGCTAAGAGGGGAGACATTTAGGTTTTCCTTAGCAATGGCAGCAGCTGGGAATTGTGTAGTACAGCATTATGATATCACAACAGCATATGCATGCTGATTTGAATGAAGAGATCTATATGATTGAAGCCCCAGGTTATGAATCAAAGATTGCAGGAAGGGTATACAAGTTGCAGAAAGCATTGTATGGACTCAAGCAGTCGGCACGTTGCTGGAATCTTAGGTTAGATAAGGAATTACAAAGAATGGGATTCAAGTGTAGTATAGCTGACCCATGTCTGTATGTAAAGCAATGTGAAAACGATGAACAGATTTTGCTTGTGATTTTTGTAGACGATTTGTGTCTTATAGTGAAAGATCTAAGCAGAGTAATTGAATTTACTGAAAATCTGAAACAGCACTTTGATGTCAAAAATCTGGGAGAAATTAAGAATTACCTAGGCATGGGTATTCAGAAGGTTGATGGGGGTTATGTTCTAGAGCAGTGGAAGAAGATTGAAGCACTGCTAAGAGAGAACAATATGGAACAGTGTAAAAAAGTTTCAACCCTGATGACAACAGATTTTGTTAAAACAGAGACTGGAGATGATGACCAAACTTCATGTGATCAAGAACACTATCATTCAATAATTGGAAGTTTATTGTATATAGCACAATGGTCGCGTCCTGATATTGGGAACGCAGTAAATGTTCTGAGTAGATATGTAACCAAACCTACCCAGAAACATTGGCAAGGTATCAAACGTGTGTTTAGGTATCTGAAGGGGACTATTGATAAATGTTTATTGATAAAACCTTGTAAGCCATTGGAATTGAAATGCTATGTAGATAGTGATTGGGGTAACGATGTACATGACAGAAAATCAATGACAGGGTTGATAATAATGTTTGGTAACACCTTGGTTGGGTGGAGGTCTCGTAAACAAAGTTCAGTTGCCGTGTCAACGGCAGAGGTGGAGTATGCAGCATTATCTGATTTATGTTCAGAATTAATTTGGTATAGGCAATTGTTAATGGATGTTAATATAACAATTAAAGGGCCTATATGTGTATACGATGATAGTGAAGCATGTATACAGATTGCAAAGAGTGATAATGTCAGAGCACGAAGCAAGCATGTTGATATCAAGTATCATAATGTAAGGAATGCTGTTAAAGAGTCTCTGATAGATTTGCAATATTGTCCATCTGAGTGTAATGTAGCAGATGTGATGACAAAGCCTCTAAGCATAGATAGACATAGGATGTGTGTATCTCAAATGTGTATGTCTTCTATTCTGTACATTTGAATGTAATATCTATTGTAAATTGAAGTGGTGTAGGGGTTTGATAAACCCAGGAATTTACTTCTAGATATAAATTATACAGAGAGGCTTGATTTCTAGGTAAAAGGTGAAATATTCTGCACAGTCACCCAATTAGCAGCCATTGTTGTAGGAATGATGTGTCATGTGTGACTCATTCAACAGGTGCTTAGAGTTAGGTTGGGTGTGGTGAATAACGAGAGTGACCTATAATGTTATTGGTCAGGTTCACTATATATACAGGGACATTCTCATTTCCCATTTTACCTCGTGAAAGCTGTATCGTTGATGGTGAGTCATTTGTTACCTGTGGAAGTGATCTGTATATACGTATGTATATAAAGTAAATAGGATATTTGATATAACTTCTGTTTGGAGTCTATTTACTGCATAGTACGTGGATCACTGGTGCCTAGGAGAGAGGCAGGCCGCTCCATCTCCACTCGCTCCCTCTGACAAAAGTCGTCTTTTAGGTTGTTGGAAGAGAGTGTTTGTTATACACAGTGAGCTGTGTTGGCAAAATTCTATCAGCCTATGTCCTACTTCATTTTGTTCTCCCAGACCATGCTTGCCTGTAATTCCAGGTGTCGTTTTACTACCCACCTTAGCATTCCAGTCTCCTGTAATGAAAATAACATCTCTTTTTGGTGTATTATCCAGTAGGTGCTGCAGATCCTCATAGAACTGATCTACTTTTGCTTCTTCAACATCTGTGGTTGGGGCGTATATTTGGATCACTGTGATGTTAAATGGCTTACCCTGAATTTGAATTGAGATCATTCTATTGTTTTTTGGGTTGTATCCAAGCACTGCTTTAGCCACTTTATTATTAATTATGAAGGCTACTCCATTTCTTCTGTGGTCCTCTTGTCCACAGTAGTAGATCTGGTAGTCATCTGATGTGAAGTGGCCCATTCCAGTCCATTTAAGTTCACTGACACCCAAAATGTCTATATTTAATCTTGCCATCTCACCAATAACCACATCCAATTTGCCCTGGCTCATAGATCTTACATTCCAGGTTCCTATGGTGTGTTGATCTTTAGAACTTCGGATTCATCGTTCACCACCAGCACCGTCGGCCACTAGCCGTCCTTTTGGCTTTGAGCTAGCTGCGTCATCACATCTGGGGCTAGTTGAACTTATCCTCTGTTCCTCCCCAGTAGAATTTTGACCATCTTCTGACCTGGGAGTCCCATCTTCCGATGGTATACCGACATATCTCTGGTTGTACTGATCCATTTAGTCTTTACGGCAAGAATACTGGGGTGGGTTGCCATTACCTTCCCCAGGGATTGTATTTAGTCTGACCTCTCTGCCATGACTTTCCTGTCTTGGGTGTCCCTTCACGGTTTAGCTCATGGCATCATTGAGGTGCTCAAGCTCCAGCACCACGACAGGGTAACAATCTCCTTTGCTGTGGAGTGATACGTGCCCGTGGGTTGCCCATCTCCACCAGTCCGCTGCCTTCCACTTTGTGCTAGGACTCGACCACATCCTTAGTATCCTAAGTAGAATGACCCTAAAATAATTCTAGTCTCTTGATATCTTAATTAAGTGAAAAATAGAAAAAACAGATGTTGCGCGACATCTCCATGGGTTTCAACCTTTATACTGACTACTTCATTGGAAGCTTAACTTATCTTGCCTCACTGGAGCTCCTCTCCACATGGGGCAAGTTCATTCCAAGCTACAGATGTGATGCCCTATCTATAAGGGCTTTATAGATAGCAACCAGCATCTTGAATTGCAGCCAGAAGCAAACTGGAAACCAGTGGAACTCACAAAGCAGAGGTCTTACATGGGCATACTGAGGCATGCCGATCACTACAAAATGGCACAGGTGCATTCTGAACCAGTTGAAGCTTCCTGGTGACCTTCAAGGGCAGTCCCATGTACAGCACATTATAGTAGTCAAGCTGTGAGGTAACCAGGGCATGAATGACTGTCTGAAGGGCACCCGATTTAGAAAAGTGTGCAACTGGTGCACCAGACGACATATAGGATAAATAGAATGACCTTAAAATAACCCTAATCTCTTGGTATCTTAATAAAGTGAAAAAGAGAAAAATAACAAGTTGAAATACGCTATCAAGTTATTTTCTCCTACGGTATTGCAAAGAACCCATAATTTTGCAAAGGCAATTATCTCCCCTGTAGTTATCAACCTGTCAAGTGTAACTTCTACTTTACCTCCCAAAGGACATCCAATATACCTTGGCAGAAGAGAACCAACATCAAAGTATGCTACTAAAAGATGTTTTGCCATTTGAGAAAGGGACCCAACACAAACTGTTTGGTGACCTTCCCCTGAAGATTCCTAGTGCAAAGTCTGAGATGGCACTAAAGTCAGCCAGAACTCCTTACAGACATTTAAGACAGGAACTGATGCACAGAAGAAGATATTTCTACCTAAAGTCACCCTTTGTGCTCCTGATATTATTGCTACTCCCTCAGACTATGTCCAATGCCCCAGTGGCTACATGCAATATCCGTTATCCTCTGCCAATAAGTCACCGGTATTATCAGCCAGGGGACCTCACCATTGCTGGCATTATTTCTCAAGTCTTCACGTTTTCCGACCCTGTGACTTTCAATCAGCATCCATCTCACAACCTCCTGGATGAGATTGGGTAAGCCAAGAGCGGGTTAATCCTAGCATTTTCCATCAGGGGTTTTCTTGCTCCAAATTGTATTGTTATCTCAAGCAGGTGATGTTTGGGATATAATTTCATTGAGAGAGGATGAATGGGAAAGAATATCAGGCTTCCTTTATCCAAGGAGACAACTCCCTCTGGCTTCCTCTCGCTTTCCCTCCCACTCTTCCACAGTAGTGTCCCGATTTCACTGCAGAAATTTCTTGTTGCAAGCTACTAAACAGAAGTTTAATCCTTCCTGATCAGAAGGACTATCATCCAATCTACCAGATCACAATTAACCTGGTTGTTATTTTCATTGATTGTATATAATGTCCCTCATTCATTCAATCTATAACCATGACAATATTTCTATAACTGCTATCTATAACTGCTACTATAAATGCTACTCATCATTTAAGAATTTCTCGTATGTCAAATCTGTGGAAGGAGGTTCACTGCATTGCCTTGCATCTGTTAGGAAGAAGGACCTTGAATTCACCCTGTTTTGCTGTGAAATATTTGGAGTAACTAGTGGAGGTAATCCTGGAAAAAGCTCTACATGAATTCCCATGAGTTTTCATTTACTGTTCATGTCCACCCCTCAGTAGCAATTATAGCTGAGCTGCCTTTAATTGTTGAGACTGTATTTAGCTTTCATTTTTTAGAGAGTTTTGATATTTCTGTTCTTGAATTTGTGTCTCATTTCCTCTCCCTTTCATAGATAAAGATGCCAAATGCATTTTTTTACCTGAGAGAATGTTTTATGGTGCATTACCTACTAGCAGAAATGTTATTTTACACTGGTGGTAGTAGTAGTAGTAATGATACATTTGGCTGGTATTCCATGAGTATAGATGAACACTCCTATTGAAGTATTCAACCTCCTACTCACTTCACATAATATTTCACAACATGAAGTGTCAGATATATCCCACATCAAAATATTCTGTCCACTTGATGCAACACCTTGCCTACTTGAGTTTTCTAAACAGAAATCAGATGATACTTATTATTTGTCCACCAAATATCAACTGCATATATCATGTGGAATTCTACCATCAATTTTGGTAATCCTTCCTGTGAGTATGAACTAGTTTCATAAACAACTCTGAAGATACATAGATTTAATGGAATGTGAGAATGACCTTGGAAGAAAGAGGGAAGAGATTCTGCCTAGGGAACAATCAGATAAAAAGGACAGGGGACCACAACTGAGTAATGGGCAGAGAAAGAAACTTAGAAAGAATCCACCCTAAGGATCAGGCAGTAAATCGGGACAGCAGGAGATTTCGACTTTAAGACTTGCAAGATTCTGTTAATGAAGCCTAACAATAAAGTAGAAGTAGCTCATCTTGTCATGTTTCCTCTCTGGTTTATCTGGGAGGACTGAAAATAGACACTTGAGTGGCTTCTTCCCTCTAAATTGCATGAGTGAATGCAAATAAATCAAAAGCAATAGAAAGTTGATCATTGTACCTTCCAGATAGGAAAGAATCCACTCTTGGCTTCCAGATAAATATCACCGTTAAAGTGATTGTATAGCCTAAATACTTGCTTTGGATGAAAATTTAGCAAGACTCATATTCTTCCAAAACTGCACTCATTCAACATGTAAATCACACTGCAGATCTGTGACTCAGATTTATCAACATACCCTGGCCTTTGCATTTGCCGTAATGGAGATCAACGAAAATCCTCAGATATTACCCAATATCTCCCTGGGCTTTCACATCTATAATAGCCATTTTGTTGCCAGTTGAACGTACCTCGCCTCACTGGAGCTTCTCTCCACATGGACCAACTTCATCCCTAACTACAAATGTGATAGTAAAGATAATATTGTCGCAGTCATTGGGGGACCCAACTCAGGTGTGAGTTTCTTTATGGCGACCATTCTGAGCATTTACAAGGTACCACAGGTAAGATGTGCACACAGGGCTTAGTGCCTAAACAAACTAGCAGTAAGTCCCTTCAGTCTTGATGCAGTCTGTTTGTGTGATACAGTATTGATAAACATTATACATCAGTGGGTAATCTGGAATAGATTGAGCGCATTGCAATATTCTATATGGGAGATGACCAGGGCGTGAGTGACTGTACGGAGAGCATCCTGATCAAGGAAAGGGAGTAACTGGTGCACAACATGAAGTTGTGCAAGGGCCCTTCTGGCCACGGTGCCACCTGCTCATCGAGCAGGAGCCGTGAGCCCAGAAGGACCCCCAGATTCCGCACTGGGTCTGAATGGGGTAATGCTACCCCATCCAGAACTAAAGATGATAACTTCCTGGATCCAGAGGAGCCATCAATCCACAGCCACTCCGTCTTACCAGGGTTCAGTCGAAGCCTGTTGTTCCCCATCCAGACCCCCAGAGCCCCCAGGCACTGAGAAAGGGCAGCCACCGCATCACTTACCTCACCTGGGATGGAGATATATAATTGAGTATCATCTGCATATTGATGATACCTCATCCCGTGGTGGCAGATGATCTCACCCAGTGGTTTCATGTAGATATTAAATAGGAGAGGGGAGAGAACCGAACCCTGCGGCACCCCACAAACGAGGGGGCGAGGGTCGGATCTCTCATCTCCTATTACCACCGATTGGGACCGGCCCTGGGGGAAGTAATAATACAAGAATGTAAGACCAGAGCTTACGAAGGGAACTTTGCTGATTTCCTGAATACAACTGATGCTGCAAAGGACTATATTTGTAATCTTAATGTTTGTTTTTAGTTATAATTGCTCTATGACTAATGCATATACTCATACTGTATGTAGAATCTATTTTCTATATAACTTTTTATATTTCCAACTTTTAATATAATATATTTGTAATATGTATAATGTGGTGCCATACGATAAATAAATAAACCGTACAGTTTGTGGGATTCCAATCCAGATTTGGATCATTAAGCTTCAGTTCAGAATTTTCCCATATTTTAAAATTCAGCTCTGCTAAAATATGATAATTATCTGATATTTTTTGCATGAATCCATCCATCCTTAGACCAGGAATATCAATTTAACTGAGGGTTGCAATGTTTAGTAATTTAGATATGGAAACAATCATTTAGATGTGGCATGATACAATTGGGTCCCCAGGACAGACCTCCTTTCTTATTGACCATTCTTTCAATACTTTGAATGGGGTGGAGCCAACAAAGCAGTCCAGCAGTACACATTTTTCCATGCTCCTGCCCTTTTTAATTTTATATTATTTTTAAATAGTATATTTTAGCTATTTTATTTACTTTAGATAGCTTTAGTTCAAATAAGTATATTAGGTTACTGTAGATTTTAAGTTAGATTTTTACTATTAGATTATTTTAAATATATATACATTGGGTGCCAGGACAGACCTGCTTTGCTACTGACCTTTCTTTCAGTGCTTTGAATGAGACATCTGTAACATTCCAAATCCCCCCCAGATGACGGTAGCTATAATACGGTTGTGGTCTTATGTATTCAAGGGTGCTTCAACTCAAAGGGGACTTCAATGTTCTGTCTGTCTGTCTCTATCTATGAAACATTATTAAATTTTCAACATAAAGATAAAATACAAAAAGATAGAAAAAGATTAGAGAGAGACTAAAGGAAAAAGGGATAAACTAAAAAGTGCAGAAAGAAATAGAAAGAAGAATGTGTCTTCTATTTATCTACACAGAAGGCATAAATTTGAGTAGAAATCCTAAATAGGGCTATTCTCCTCAATCACAAAGTACTTCAGTATCAAGAAACCCCATTGTCATAAAGTAACTGATGTTTCTCATTTTCCTTTTCTTCAATTCTGGTAAAATGAAATAGGTAACTGATACTCATCAGCTCAATCTCCCAAGTTCATACTAGAATGAAGGCTGAAAACACCAGATATAGATTGAATAGGTTCAACCCTCAGCTCTTATTCGATTTTTACATAGAACTTCGAATAATTAGGGCTGCTAAGTGGCCCTGAATGAACTTGAAACATTTCTTCCTAGGTTTCCTTCCACCTCAGCACATTGCCATTCATGAGATAAGCTGTCAACTGATTGGCCTGCTAGCTCTTGATGGTCTATGCCTACTCTCTCCCTCTCATTCCTTTCCCAGCCTTCTTATAGTCTTTTATACAGGTAAGGGGACATCTTGCCCTTGAGAAGCTGTTGGAGAACCTGTTCTTCCTCTGGAGAAATTCACAGAAGTCATCTTCTCATCTTTCTTCCTAGCCATTTGGTAGATAATTCTGAAAAACAATTATGTGTTGCCTGCTTACTTCTCTAATTTAAAGCTCAACCCTAATATAGTAAAAGGGGAGATTGGGGTGGTTCCACATTTAACTGAAGTTTCATACTGAGATGAATACGACACAAGCTAATTGAATGTTTGTGGCTTCCCGTGTGGACAGGTCTAACTCAATTCCCTTGTCCTAATAAAATTCCGCAGATCTTACAGAGTGTCTCACCAGGCTTCTGTATCCATGATATCAATTTAGTTGCAAGATGGTTTTATCTCTTCTCAGCAGAACTTTATCTATAGGACGCATTCATCCCTAAGGCTGAGTCTAGAATACCCAGCAAAATGATTAAGGGTTGATGCTAAAGTAGCAATGTAATCCTAATTAAATTTAAGAAATCCAGTTTCCACCAATACCATGCTTGCTTTTTTTTAACCATGTCTATATACTGCTTCATACATTACATTTTCTTCTTTCAACTTCTCACCTCTAAGTTTCTGAGAAATTCATTTCTATACAAGCACCTGGCTTTTCTCCCAGTTGCTCAGATAGGGTGAGATTGGAGCCTGAGGACTGTAGGATGTGAGGGATTTGTGATTGTGGGTCAGGGGCCTGGTTTCCTTGATTTCCTTGTTTCTGCTTTTATAATTGTTGTGTGCCAGCCATACATATGTTCTACAAAATGGGTGGCCAAATATGTCAGCAAAGCAAAGCAAAGCAAAGCAAAGCAAAGCAAAGCAAAGCAAAGCAAAGCAAAGCAAAGCAAAGCAAAGCAAAGCAAACCATAGAGCAAGTTGGGTCTAGTGGTTAAGGCTGGGCTAGAATCCAGGAGACTGAGAGTTCCAGTCCTGCCTTAGGCATGAAAGCCAGCTGGGTGACCTTGGGCCAGTCACACTGTCTATGTCTATGTCTATGTCTATGTCTATGTCTATGTCTATGTCTATGTCTATGTCTATGTCTATGTCTATGTCTATGTCTATGTATTATATCAGTGAATACAAGTAAAACAAAAACAATAAAAAGCTGGTCTTTAAACACTCCAGATGGGAATGAGTCCACTCATGGCTTCCAAATAAATATCACTGTTTAAGAGATATTTTAAGACATCTCTGATTGTAAGGCTTAAATATTTGTTTTGGTTGAAAATTTAGCAAGACTCATATTCTTCAACAACTGCAACTCATTCAGCATGTAAATCACACTGCAGATTTGTGACTCAGATTTATCAACATACCCTGGCCTTTGCATTTGCCGTAATGGAGATTAACGAAAATCCTCAGATATTACCCAATATCTCCCTGGGCCTCCACATCTATAATAGCCATTTTGTTGCCAGTTGGACTTACCTCGCCTCACTGGAGCTCCTCTCCACATGGACCAACTTCATCCCTAACTACAAGTGTGATAGTAAAGATAATACTGTTGCAGTCATTGGGGGACCCAACTCAGATGTGAGTTTCTTTATGGCAACCATTCTTACCACCTACAAGGTACCACAGGTAAGATGTGCACACAGGACTTAGCTCCTGAACAAATCCACAATATGTCCCATAAGTCTTGGATGTAGTTTGTATTGTGTACTACAATATTGATAAACATTACACATCACTGGATAATTTTTAATAGAATGTATAAGAATAGTTGAACACCACATACAAAGGTGTTACAATGAATCAGTAAAATGATTTTGAATGATAAGTGATGAATGAAGTAAAATTTTTAAGAACTAAAAGCTTGACTAAAAGCCATCTCCCTCATAGCATTTGATTTCTAGTTCCTTGATCAGAAATGAGATCCCATCACTGACTTTCTGGGAAGCTATTCTTTCAATTGCATTTAAGATGTGATGTCCAGACAGTACTTGAACAAGACATGATTAGAATGAAGTGAAACCATTTATTTCCCATGATTTGAATATTATAGTTCTTTTCATTCAAATAGAGAATGGAAAGTAAGTCTTCCCTTTCTCTTTGTATTTTATCTTTTCCTTACAGTTCACTTATGCTTCTGCTCCAGTAATAAATGACCAGACCCAAAGTATTTTTTTCCAAAGGATGTTCCCTAGTGGGGAGCATCAATATTCAGGGATCCTACAGCTGCTGCTTCTTTTCAGGTGGACCTGGATTGGAGTTATTTTTATAGATGATGACAATGGATTGAGATTTGTACATGTGGTGCTGCCCAAGTTTTCTGAAAAAGGCATCTGCTTTGATTTTATAGAAACTTTGCCTACACTGTATTTTTCCTCTGATGTTGGTGAAATGGTGGATGGATGGATCAAAACATACAAGGTGATTAGCGATAGCACAGCCAATGTTGTGCTCTTACATGGAGAAATACACACTATGATCTTTTTGAGAATGTTCCCTCGTGTTTCAGAATTTGAGAATATACCAGTCAAGACCAAGAGTAAAGTCTGGATTATGATAGCCCAGATGGAATTCACATCAGTTCCCTTTCTCAAAGACTTTGACATTGATATTATTCACGGTGCTCTATTGATCGCCCTTCATTCAACTGAGGTAATGGGATTTCAAACATTTATTAAAAGAAGAAACCCAAAAGTGGAAAATGGAGATGGCTTCATCAAGGACTTTTGGCAACAGGTCTTTAACTGTCACTTCTCTCCTCCAAGTGGGGACAAGATAGATGAAAATGTCTGCACTGGGGAGGAGAAGGTGGAGACACTGCCTGGATCAATTTTTGAAACCACTATGACTAGTCACAGCTACAGCCTCTACAGTACAGTTTACGCCATGGCCCATGCTTTGCAATCCATGGATTCATCCCAGGTTAAACGCAGAATGAGAGCAGAGAGAAAGAGAAGGAAGACCCTCAGTAAACAACCATGGCAGGTAATGTCCTGAATGGAGAGGAGCTGGTCAGAACCTCCAAAGGACCTCAAGTGTCTTCACTCAGTACAGAAAGCTTTTTCTGTGTTGAGTTTGGGACAGAGTCTTTTCATTTGAAGGTGTAATTTGAAGGTGAAAAAGAGTGATTTGAAGTCCTTAAAAATGCAACTTATTTTCTTATAAAGGAATCTGGTGCATACATGTGTTAGGCACTCAGTCTTATTAGAAAATTCTTATTACAATTGTTTTTGCTACTTTCTCCCTGCATAGACTGATGCAAAAGGACCAGGAAGCAGGAAGTTCACATTTTGAGTTGAGGAACATGACATCAAAAGTTAAGGAAAGTTCTTCCCAATGTGAAGAGCAGAACAAAAGTTTCCCTTGATGGACACGTGGCGTTCCTGTCCCATCCACCCTAAATTCTACCATCATTAGTTGATTGCTGGTGCAGTTGTAATCATAATGATAAAGGTGTGGTGCATCATGACTGAGAGATTCAACAAGATTCAGAAGATTGACACAGGAAAGAGAAGGACAGGAGAGGAGGGACCACACCATTTCTCCTACAAATGGACCACTAGCCGTTTGATGCTCTTGTTCCATACATTCACATCAGACCCAGAAGGACCAAGGAGGTGATCCCCATTCCTTCAATCACCTGAGAGATCAGTCACTTGGATGAGTCAATGAACTACCTTTCCGCGTTTTTCCTGCCACTGCCCTTTCTATTCTAGCCAGTCACTAAAATGAATTATTTTGGTGCCACCATTTCAATCATTTTTCCTAGGGTGAGGTGTTTTTTTTGTTTTTTGTTTTGGTAATAATGTACCAGTGGCCAGAATTAGAAAAAAATGTTCGTATATGAATTAGGTCAGGAAAAAACAAAGCAATGTCATTTAAATTAAGGGTCTTTCCTATTAGTATAAAACAATCTTTCTATTGGAAACATATCATTTATTCCACCTCCTTTTCCTTTTATTTTTATTCTTTATTCCTTATTCCTTTCTCTTTCCGTTTAGCTCCACCATTATTTAAGAAGACTCTCGTTTAACAATAGTCTTGGGGAAACTGTTTCTTTTGATGAAAACAGGGAACTGAATGCTGGGTTTGATATTATCAATTGGGTGACGTTCCCAAACCAGACCTTTCTTCGGATCAAGGTGGGAAGCATTGATCCCCTTGCTCCAAAGGACAAAGCCTTCTCCATTTCTGTGGATTCCGTTGTGTGGCCTAGGCCAAATCATAAGGTATAGTGGATACAGAGGATGGGGGGCATCTAACCCTCTGATGATTTTTCAAGAACCGGTTTAATATATGGAAATGAAAAGAAACCTGTTTGCCTTTCAGATCAGGTACATTTTCCACACAATCCACACTGTTCCAAAGTTTAGGTGACAAAAATCCCAAACTAAAATGTTTCATGGATTTATAGCCCTTGAGATCAATGCCATCTCCCCTTCCCCCTGGCTTAGTGCGTTTCTGGTTGCTTCCAAGGTCATTTCTTAAACTTTTGCTTTCCTTTGGTGTTTATTTCTGACAATTATATGGGGGAAGTGAGTTCAGGGAAGGTGAGTCCCCAAAAGGAGCAGTTAACATGTCTTCATCTTCTTCTGCTTCCCTTCCTTCCCCTTCTCCTTGTTAAACCAAGAAAGGAGTCCTATGGCATCACAAAAACCTAGTTATCCATCATAGCCTTCTTTCAAACCAATCAGGGAAGGGATCATCTGGAGGTCACTTTTATGACTGTTTGGCAATCTTTCTCTGCAACTGATACAACAGTAAAAGGAGTTCTTTGGATTTTGATTCCTTTTTTCTTCCACTGGCTGATGATTCTCAACTCAACTTTTCCGGTCAATATTAAAACATCTGTTCCTATTTGCACACAGGAACCACCCTCTTCTTTGTGTAATGATCTTTGCCATTTGGGTCGCAGGCGGACAAAGAAGGAAGGAAAACCTTTTTGCTGCTATGATTGCCTTCCATGCCCAGCTGGGGAGGTCTCAAGCCAGATGGGTAAGAGACAGTATTTCTGAGTTTCATTGCACCGCGTTGTATTTGACTTGGGACTCATTGAAAGGGGATGTGAGGACAATCTGACTGCAACATCTGTCACCCCCCACCCCATTCATTTGCTGGGCAAAGTGGGTGTCACCTTCCTCCTTTACCACTCCATGTTGTTCAGCGCAAAGGAGTGTGCTTGGGGGAAGAGGAAGAACTCATTGGATGTACATTTGTCCTAACATTTCAAAAACACTCTACATGTGAATAGTAGTTCCTGAGAATGGGATATCTCTAGTGAGCTAGGTCAGCTTTACTTGGTTGTAGGAGGTCCCCCAGCTCTAGATTGTTCTCATCTATGAATGTTTGTGTTTGTGAAACATTGCAACCTGGTTCGGAGCTACTTGTGTGAGATAGTGTAACACTGGATCAGGATGCAAGGATATGAAAATCTTTTGTACAGAGAGATTGTCCTTTTCTTTTTCAGACATGGATTCCTGCACCCCATGCCCAGAAGATCATTATCCAAACAAAGAGCATGATCACTGCATTCTCAAAGATGTAAGTTTTCTGAGCTACAGAGAACCTCTTGGGATCAGCCTGACCACTCTTGCTCTTTTCTTTGCTTGCACCACAGCTCTAGTGCTTTGGATCTTCCTTAAGTACAAGGAAACGCCCATCGTCAAGGCCAACAATCGGAACCTCACCTACCTTCTGATCATTTCCCTCCTGCTCTCTTTCCTTTGCCCTTTCCTATTCATTGGTCAGCCGGAGAAGGTGAGGTGTCTCCTTCGCCAAACCACTTTTGGCATTATCTTCTCAGTGGCGGTTTCTTGCATTTTGGCCAAAACCATCCTTGTAGTTCTGGCCTTTATGGCCACCAAACCAGGCTCCAGGATCAGGAAATGGGTAGGGAAACCACTGGCCAACTCCATCGTCCTCTGCTGTTCCCTTACTCAAGTCGCTATTTGTACGGTGTGGCTGGCAAACTTTCCGCCATTCCCTCATGCTGACATGCACTCTCTGGCTGAAGAAATTGTCCTGGAATGCAATGAGGGTTCAGCTATCATGTTCTACTGTGTGCTGGGCTTTATGGGCTTCCTGGCCATGACCAGCTTCACTGTGGCGTTCCTAGGAAGAAAGTTACCAGACAATTTCAATGAAGCCAAGTTCATCACCTTCAGCATGATGGTCTTCTGCAGCGTCTGGCTCTCCTTTGTTCCAACCTACCTGAGCACCAAGGGAAAATATGTGGTAGCTGTGGAGGTCTTCTCCATCTTGGCTTCTAGTGCTGGGTTACTTGGCTGCATTTTCCCTCCCAAATGCTATGCCATTTTGATCAGGCCTGAGCTGAATGACAGGCAGCAGCTGATGAGAAGAAGGAATCAATGACCTGGAATGTATAGAATCTCAGCCCTGCCAAACTAAGCTTTAGCTATTAATCCCATTGTATGGTTTAAAATGGTCACAAGCACACTGTTATTTTGAGATTCAGTGCAAGCCTACACTTATTTGGTTAGTTAATTTATATAGCTCTTCTGTACTGATAAATTTCTAAGGATTTCCTAAATATTTGGAGTGGTTTCTGGATTTCTATTGAGAAGCTATTGCACAGCCTTGGTGATATTGCTGAGAAACCAGAAATTCTTGCTCTCCTTCAGATTTCACATGGGGAGGAATCATCAGCATTCCGTACTGGGACACACCTAGTGGAGGAGTAACCAACCTTGACTATGAAAAAATGCTAAGTAGAACAAGACCTGTTTAATTCTTGGTTGGATGGGAGACGATCACAAAAATAATCTGTGAGTTAAAATTGACTGGGAGGTAAAATTGAGTAGATGAGTTAATCTCACTGTAAGATGAAAGGAGGAAGTTGGTCAAAACACCTCACTGATATTTCTGAATGCAATGCAAATCCAATGTGCCACGATTTCTCCATTCCTGATGTTCCTGAACCCAAACTATGTCCACACTTTTCCAGACACCACCAATGTACTGTTAAAATAACTTGTATTTTTTTCCCTTCAAGATGGATCTTTCCCCTTCAGCCATTCAAGGAACCTGTATATTCAAACCCATGAGAGCATTTATGACTGTAGGATTATATGATCCAATTCTTGATAGGTCAGTTAAATTCCATTCTCTCTAAGAGCTGCCAAACATTTGTGCAGATTTCTTTTTAAATCTCAGTTTTTTATTTCAGTAACTGACCCAGTAGGCAGTCAGAAATTTCCCACTTCTTGGAAAGAGCTCTGCTGAACTATTGTTGGGACTCAGGTTCCTGCTGCATGAAATGCTTTGTATGCTATTACTGATTTTATGTTAAAAACTACTGATCATTTATGAACATCCCATTGCTTCATTCTTGAATAAATATTTAGCATTGCTTAATAATTTCCTGACACAGAAGATGGTACTAGATAATTATCCAGTTTTCATAAAGTTCCAGCCAGCCAGCCAGCCACTGGAACATGGCCTATACTTCTTCATAAATACAGGAAATAGCCCAAACTGTCATAGATTTGGGATTATGTTTAATTAAAAGTTCTTCATAAATACAGGAAATAGCCAAAACTGTCATAGATTTGGGATTATGTTTAATTAAAAGTTCCTAGATCAGTAAGGCCTGTCTTCCATCAGGTCCTACTCAAAAGGGTTGAAATTGGACACACTTATTTGAGACAGATGTAATCATGATGGATTTGATTTTGTCTCTTCTGCTTAAGTATTCACTCAATTTTTAGGATCCAAATCCAAATTTGTGGTAATTGTGGGTATGTTCCACAAACTAGCAGAAGCAAATGCAAGCCTTATATTTATAGACAACATGGTAGTACCTTAATGATTTTGTATTTTTATAAAATTTGTGATCAGAGTTATGGAAAAACAAGAGATAAGTTTGTAGCAAAACGTTGTTTTATTTAAAAACAAAAACATAGGAACAAACCTCGAATCTTCTTCTTTAGCCAAAGCATGGCATGGTTGATTAGCATAGCCATTTACATTTTGATAGCAGAGAGCAGAGTGCAGAGGCAGAGAACAAAAGAACAAAAGGCATTTACATTTTAAACCTTAACTTGATCAGCATCTGAGTGGACAGAATCCAGCATGTGACCAAAACACCTAGGCAACAGATTCCCAATATGGGCAAAGCTCTAACAGCTAATTCTGATTGGTCAGAACTCTCAGACTGGCCGGCTCCTAAAGGCAAATTAACAATCCTGAGTGGGGGGTGAACATGTGCTCTCTGAGCCCAAACAGGAAAAAAGTTTTGAGGCCTGGCTTTTTAAAAACTCAGCCACATATTCTACAGACATAAAAAATATATACAACAAATGAGAGATTGTGACAGTTCAAAGAAATACAGTTCATTCATGAATAAAACAAACCAGCCAAGCGTTTACTTCCTTGCTTTCTCATTTATTTTACATGATTTTGCTGTTCCAATCACAACACTCTGGGAAGCTCAATATGTTCTATATCATAGCTCTTTTTACTTAATAACTGGAGGCGTGTCTATGTAGCTTGAATGAGATATTACACTACATATAACTTCTTATTGGTGGGATATGGATGCATATACGTATGTGGGCTTGCAAAGTAGATTCTAGATTAGAAATCAATGTGCATAGAATAGCATGAGCATATTTGGAATAAAAATGTTCAAATATGGATTTGGTTTATTTATGGAGTGGCTATTGAAGGAGAACATTTTCCCCCCCAAGCATATGTTTGAACCAGAGTTGCCTGGCTAATCAGCTGATAGCTTATCTCATAAATGCCAGTGTGCTTAGGTGTAAAGAAACCGTGGGAGAAGTGTTTCAGATCATTCAGAGACTCTGACTTAATTGACTCAGTATCAATGAGGCTGGGAAATTCCTCTGACAGTTTCCAATATTCTGTATTTACCCAGACTAGCATTGAAGACACCTCGTAGTTCTTGCTGATTTGATCTTGCCCAGCTGATGAGGCTTGACAACTAATGACAATAAATCAGAAAAAAAAACCATTGGGAGAGATTCCCTCATGAACTCTTCTTCAATATTATAATGAACCTTTGAATATCAAGGAAGCTAATTGTACAATGAAATGTGGAACATTCTTATACGCACCTCTTCACCATTTTGTAATTACATAAACGCAAGGACACTATATTCCACTGAAATGAGGTTTTCTATAAAGTTTTACTCCTTTGAAACAAATATTCTTTCAACAAGTGAATGAGAACTGATAGGAAAAGAAAGGGGAATCTCTGTGTCCATACTATATACAGTAGGTATAATTGTCAGCCTGTTGGTCTCATCCTTCCCACAACATGGAAACAGAAGCCTATTCTAGCCCCTGGCCTTTAATGAATCAACAAATGGAATTACTGCTGTGTCAAAATTTGCTTTGCATTTTCTCAGCCATGCTGTTTGAGCATTTCTTTTGAAATCCTTCTCTTAGTGGTATTTTTGACCTCCCTTTATAGTTGGAAGAAGCAGAAAATGTGGTTGCTGTAATAATATCCTCCATTTGTAGTTACACATCTTCAATGGAGATACAATGCTTATGCAGTAATGAAATGCTCAAGAAAACATACAGCACACACAGAGTCTCTGTAAACTTACAAAAAAATTATTAATTACAATTGCTTAGGCATAAAAGGGGAATGGTGGCTCAGCGGGTAAGACGCCCGGCTTGTCGATCGGAAGATCGCAAGTTCAGAGGTTCGAATCCCTAGCCCCGCATGACGGAGTGAGCTCCCGCACTCGCCCCATCTCTTGCCAACCTAGCAATTCAAAAGTATGCAAATGCAAGTAGATTAATAGGTACCACTTCGGTGGGTAGGTCATGCCGGCCACATGACCGTCGAAGCGTCTTCGGACAACGCTGGCTCTTCGGCTAACAAATGGAGATGAGCACCGGCCCCTAGAGTCGGACACAACTGCATAAATGTGCGGGGGGAATCTTTACCTTTTTTAGATATTCCAGATTGAAGGTCTAACCCTTACAATTTTATTGTAATCCAGATTGTAATCCAGATTGAACCTCTAACCCTTACAAACCATTTTACAGTTCTTAAAATCTTTTGAATGGTACCTTTACATTATTAACTAAGTAGATTGTTATTTGTGTGTTTGTTCGATAATCCTTTCTTCTCCTACCAAATTCCATTGAAACACGGAAACCTCTTATGGACTTTTTGCTGAAAAAAGAAAAAAAATGAACTGGTGATTTACGGATTTGATAATTTGAAAGGGTAGATTATGGAAAGAAGGAAATTATGATGTAACCTCTCTCTTTAAGGTGACATCATAATTTCTTTCTTTCCATAATCTACCCTTTCTAATTATCAAATCCAGTTCATTTTTTTCTTTTTTCAACTGCTGCTAAGTAGATCGGAAGCTACATCTTTATTACTTTTTTCTTTTTCTTTCTTTTCTATTTCTTTTGCTTTATTTCTTTTTTGCTTTCTTATTACTTTTCCCTATTCTTCTCTTCAATTCAAAATTTGTATTGCTTTTATTCTGTTGAAAGCTTTTTATAATAAAAATTATATAAAAAAGAATTCCATGGAAGCACTGCAACATATCAAACTTCAGAGCAGACAGGATATTGATTTCTCAGCAGTTTGCTTCAATCACTGATTTAGCATCTCATAATTTGATTCCTGCCCAGTAAAATGAGGACAGCTTGAACTCTCTGAGAGTTCAAACATGAGGAAGTAGCAATAGGTGATTACAGGGGATAAATATTCTATGGATTCTGTGGATGGAAGCTTTGAGACACGTAGAGAATATTTAGCGAAGGATAAATTGATGAGATGGGATGCTCTTCTCAGACCTTTCTAAAGGTAATCAGGGAAGAAACTACCGTTATCTTCTCCTTCAAATTACACCAATGTTCCCAGTAATTGGGATCAGGATACTTTCAGGGTATAATAAGGTTTCATCTAGCTACAACTCGGTGCATGAGAGGAAATGAGCCGCACACTATCCTCTTGTTTACTATGTTCAGAAGATTTTGTAAAGTAATAAGTAGATTGTCTCTATGGAACTCTATGGAAATTGCCCCCTTCTTTTGGTAATTTTCCATAAACCATTATAAATGTTTTGCTTTTTCTTTATTCTCATGGGCATCTGACAGACTAATCAAGAAAAAAAATAATATAATGTGATAAGGCCTGCTCCATTTTGGAGCTTCAGATTTGGACCTCTTATAATCTTGGCAGCAGAATAATTTCTAAAAAGAGATTTAGAATATCTTTCTCATGAAACTGAGAAGATGTATTCAAAGATTTAACTCCTAGAAGACTGCATGGGGAAAATGATCAATTTTCACATCTGTGTGGCTTCTGGTGGTCCTCTCATAATATTGTCATGGGAGTTGGGGGCATCTTTCTACTCAGTCCTGAATTCTAAGTATTTAGATACGCCGAATGTTGCAATGAAGATTTAGGCCAAGACACTAAAATAACCAGCTGCCAAGACCCTCCCATTGTTAAGGAAGTCATTTAACAAAAGCTAAGACAAGAATTTTTTTTCTAGAGCAAATTTCCCCAACCTGTGACCTTCAGATGTTGTAGGACTGTAGGACTTCATGTCAATGTCCAACCCAATGAACATTGGGTTCATTGTTTCAAATAAGTGGTTTATATATAAATGTATTCATGAGCACACATGGAAAAGGAATCAGCCTGAAAGCATGACTGATTTGACAGTTTATGCGGAAAAAAAAAAGAAAATTAGTAAAGGTTCTGAGGGTGATGAGAGAATGCTGAATGTGAACCTTATTTGGTGGTGTCAAGAGTGGATCTTGGGGAAAAATGGACATGGAAAGAAATAAAACATGTGAAAGAAACTATAATGGAAGTAGAATGGCTGTAGGAAGAGAAAGTGCAAGTCTAGTATGAAAAAGTATCAAAAGACAGATGACATCTCAATAGAATGAATAGAAGTGGGTATAAGGAAAAAGGACATGGAAGCTGTTGGAAGACAGTGAAAAAATTGTTACAAAGTATGCAAAGTAGCCCAAATGGAGAGTAATGAAAAATGATGTTTGGTTGAATGATGGAGTGAAAGAGGTTGTGGATGAGGAATAAAAATGGGCTGGATGGAGAAGTTCCACTAAGAGATACATCCAGCTTGCTGTGAAACTAATATTATAGATATGGAAACTCATTGAGATGTCAGATTAGATCTAAGATTTATACTGAGAAAAAGGAAATGGGATAGATTTGCTCATATGGAAAGCCAGGAGGACTCAATTAACTTGGAGCCATTCATTACAGTATATGTCTTAAATTAAAGGTGGAACCAACCCAATCTCTCTTTGAACCATTAGGGTTGTGTCTTCAAGTTGGGGAATTAATCAGGTGTAGATGCACACATTATTTTCAGAGTTCTCCATCAAATGGCTAGGAAAAGAAACTGGGTGCATGATTTGTCTGAACGTTTCCAGGAGGGAGGAGATATTCCCCAACACTTTCTCAAGGGCAGAACTTCCCCTTATAAATTACAGTTTACACAAATCATGAGTGGTTCCCTCATGATGTCCTTGTGAGATTTTAATTTGGGGGCATTCATACAAACGTCTTGGCCACCTTGTAAGTAAATAAATGCAAGAACACCATAGTCTACTGACAAGACTTTTTAAATAAAGTATGATTCCTTTAAAACAATTTTAAAAACAAATATTCTTCTATCAGAGTCTATAAGAACCAGTAGGGGAAAAAACAGTATCACTCTACCCAACACTAATAGATAACATAGTCAGCCTCTTTGTCCTATCCTTCCCAAAATGCTGAGGGTGGACCTACGAGATAGTTTCCCCATAATGAAGACAAAGCTGAGAGATGGTGCAGAACCCCCAGATTTTCTGAGGGAATGTCAATATTGTGCAAACCTTTAGTCACTCCTGTCTACCGAAAACATGATGATCAATTCAGTATAGGTCAAGGTAACCTCTAAACCAAGGATATCTCATGAGGACACCAGTGCTTGTCTTTTTAGTGTTTTGTATTTAGTATCTTGGCCAATGCCCCATGAACATCTTTGTTTCTCAGGGTATAGATAATAGGGTTGAGCAGAGGCGTGACTACAATGTAAAAGACAGCAATTTTCTTGTCGCTGTCTGGAGTTCTGCTTGACCTGGGTCTCATATACATAGATATGACAGTGCCATAGAACAGGGCGACCACTGCCAAGTGGGAAGCACATGTGGAAAAGGCCTTGCTTCGACCAGCAGCTGACTGCATCTGTAGTACAGTAGATAGAATGAGCCCATAGGAGGTCAGAATAACTGAAAGGGGAACCAACAGGATCAGAACAGCTGCTCCAAAAATTATGGTCTCGGTAACATAGGTATCAGCACATGCAAGTTTCAACACCACTGGCAGCTCACAGAAGAAATGGTTGATGCGGTTGGGGCCACAGAAGGGGAGGCGTAGGGTACAGCCCACATTCATCATGGAGAGGAGGAAGCCACCAACCCATGAAGCTGTGGTGAGTTGCAACTGGCGCCACTTGTCCATGGCAACAACATAAAAAAAAGGATGACAGATGGCCAAATAGCGATCGTAGGCCATGACCCCCAAGATAAGTCCTTCAGTACTACCTAAGGACAAAGCAATGTACATCTGAGTTGTACAACGTATGAAGGAAATGGTTCCATTTCCAGAGAAGAGGTGAACCAACATCTGGGGCACAGTGCTGGAGACATAACAGATCTCCAGGCCTGAGAGGTGAGTCAAGAAGAAGTACATGGGTGTGTGAAGCCTGGAGTCAGTCTGCACCAGCATGATGATCACAAAGTTTCCAACAAGAGTAAATAGATAGATAATGAGGATGACCACAAAAAGCAAAATCTGGGTCTTTCGGTGATTAGTGAGTCCTACTAAGACAAATTCTGAGACTGCAGTGATGTTTTCAGCCTCCATCATGGGCTTCTTCCTGGACAAAAAATCCAATAGTTAGTGAGATTCTCTCGTATTATACCACTCCTAACCTTCCCTTCTCAGTAGCCTTGACATTTCTTGGATGACAACTCTTACCTCCCCCAAGACTATTTGGGGGAGCAAAGCCTATCTAAAATGAATCTTAGTTAAAACTAACTAATGAAGGGCTAGGAAAACTCTATAGTCAGAGATACAGCATAAGAATTCCTGGCTTTGCTGTTAGTTAAAGCAGAGCATTGGATTGAATGGAAGAAAATGACTATGACCAAAGGATTTGACAGATAGATTGGAACCACTTTTGTAGGGAACTGATTTGTGGGTTTGCTGTCTTTTTTGTTAGTTAAAAAACAAAAGGCATAAAAGTATCCTAAAACCTCAGAACAAAATGCATCCCTCTTGATCAATACCTTAGAGCAAACTAAGTGTTATCCGGACAAGTGTGCAAACAAGAAATGGCTTGCATTTCTTTCCCCACCCTCCACATACAGAAAAGAGGAGATGATATCTTTTTTCAAGGAAAGTTTTCAATAAAAGGTTCTAAAGGGATGTCAATCTCCACGGGTAATCTGGATTTCTGTTTAGGTTTTTTGTTTGTTTGTTTTTAAGGAGAAGGAGAAGGAGAAGGAGAAGGAGAAGGAGGAGAAGGAGGCTGGACTGTGTTCCAAAGTGTATTCATTTCCTTTGTATTAAAGTATCTCTGCTGAGGTGTTACTCTCTAACACTATAAAAGCAAGAGAAAAAGAGCTGGGCTTTGTTAGATGCACAGTCCATCCAGTCCAGTCTTCCCAAATCTGGTATCTTAGACTACAACTCACATACTTCCCAAACTGTATTCCCAAAATACCTAATTGGATGAGGTCATCCATTTCATCATCTTACTTTCCACAGTGGTCAACTAGAAGCAGGACACTAATGCAGTAACCCCTTTCTGTTGTTGCTCCTAACTATTGAACTGATATTCAGAGATACGTTGCTTCTGATCCAGGAAGCATTCATTTAGCTATCAAGAACCAGTTTTCTTCCCCCATGTCTATGAAGGTTCTCAGTCATCCAGGTGGAATTGTCTGTAGCTTGAATCATGTCAACTGGATTTCTATTTTCTCAGTGGAAACGTTTCGCTCCTTATCCAAGGAGCTTCTTCAGTCTGAGCAAAGTTAGTAGGATTTTAGGATTCCCTTACTAACTTTGCTCAGACTGAAGAAGCTCCTTGGATAAGGAGCGAAACGTTTCCACTGAGAAAATAGAAATCCAGTTGACATGATTCAAGCTACAGTTTCTTCCCCCATGAATTTGTGTCATCTTTTCTTTAAAATATTTAAGTCTAGTGACTAAGGCAAGAGTAATTTATAAGAATCACTAATAGAGGAATGGCATTTCTCTGACTTGAATTTCCTTTCAGTTTAATTGGATGACACTGAATTCTGGTAACATGAGAAAGAAAGGGACATTTCTACCCATTGCCTCTACTTTGCATTATTTTATAGACTCTACTGTATCACCTGTTTCATACAGGATACTCAAGCCATCAAAAATCAACAATCAACACATGGAATTAATCCTGTATCAAAATCTCCTTTGCATTTCCTCAGTCAATTTCTTCTGCTATGAAAGAGGATATTATTATTATTATTATTATTATTATTATTAATAATAATAATAATAATAATAATAATAATATAAACTTTTCATGGTGCTTGAGAATTTCTTTCAAATTTCCCTTAGTGTTACTTTTGAACTTCCTTTATAGTTGGAAGAAACAGAAGATGCTTCTGCCAGAATTGCTGTTTTTGTTACATATCTTCTCATCACACTGAATTGCCCATATATTCTGATCATCAGAAAGCCAACCATGGGAGGAATTAGTTGGATTAAATGACCCCTAAATCCAACATGGTACCCTCCAGATGTGTTCAGTTATGACTTTTATAATCTCCAGTCAGAGGGAACATTATAGAAGTTGAATTCCAACACATCTGATGGATGCAAGGTACAGAAAGCTGATCTTTCACTTGCAATTGAGAACAGAGAAATCCAAAACTTACTTTAAAAAGGTGAAAGATTTATACGATGTGAAGAGAAACCAGAGTATAAACTTACTTAGACTTAGGTTTATCTCAAGGTAGCTTATCTAAATCAAGAGAGTTTTAAAAAGGGGAAAAATAAGAGAAGGAGAAGGAATTTAAATGGGCATCTCCTGTCAAATTAGACTTTCTACTGAGTTTTGATTGAAATTTGAATACCTTTGACATAGTAACAATTTTGATTTTAGTGGGAGCTGGAGCAGATCTAATATTGCCAGCCAAAATAAATACCTGCAAATAAGTGGTGACTTTTCCTTCTACTGCTGGCTTGCATTCCAGATTATGAAATATCATCTTACCTTCATGCTTCTCCATAGATATTCTTTGCAAACCAAGAAAGACATTTCCATGCACACACTTACACATACCCAAACCAGAAGTATCTACAATGTTCCAGCTACAAAAAATTTTTTTCTGAAGTTCCTTCAAACGTTGGGTTCTAGGCACATGTCCCAAAGACCCTGACATACCTTGTATGTTACATACAGAGCTTCACTTGCCATTCTTTGGAAGGGAGTTAGAAGGATAAAACAATCTCTAATTTTGCCTTGTCTCTAGGGCTTGAGTTAGGCAAATATTTCCTTATGTTAATAATAGCTCTTTGGATAATATCCCTGTTCCTAAACTGGAGACTCCACCAATCTTAACCATGCAAAAGAAGTCCCTTGTCAATAAACTTATTTTGCTAAATTACTTAGGTCAATCCAACCTGCATGTCTAACTGCTTGAACATTCTCAGTCAATGATTGAAGATGCAAAATGTGCTATCTTTTCTTCTTTCAAGTTATCATCTGGCTGAAGCTCCAAGTATAAGAAAGAAGACTCTAAATCTATTCTACAGGGACTTCTTTAGTTCTCTTCTGAATTCTTCAGAATATTACCTCACTCCCTTGGGATTTTTCTTTAGCTAAGAACACAAACAAAGGTGCTTTTTAAGTAGGAGGTTTGAAATATAGAAAGCCAACTGGCTTTATTTATTTTTGTTGCATGACAACCACGGTTGTGTTAACTTTAAAGCAAAGAAGGGGATGACAATGATAAAACATAAAAATGGTTTCATTAAAACTGATAGGAATACTGAAAGTATTTACATGCTTTTCTTTCATCATAGATGGAAGAAGACCATTTGTGATTTCTTGGCTAGGGAGATAAATGGGCAGAGACAAGTAGACCTTTATTCCATTTGTATCCTGCCCTCCCTTCCTCTCATGAGCTGAGACTGCTCTCATAGCATCACAAACAACTCTCTCGCTTAGAAAAGAGAGCTGAAGTGTCTTACCAAGACTGAACTAACATTAATGTTATAATTTTGAGACTACTGCATTGTATTTATTTTCTAGAAGACAGACTTCTTTTATAGCTTTTCTCACAGGCTGTAGTTGCTTGTACTTATCCCTAATTTACTGAACTATGGTTTTTTCTGATTTTTCTGGGTTCTGAACATTAATTATAAGCAAACTTCTTTGTACATTTAGGATAAAATACGGTTGGACAATTTCTGGCTCAGGGCTTCATGCAAACAAAGCCATTATGAGAATTTCAGACTTAAGAATTTTTCCTAAGCTTCTTTCAGCCTTAAAATATTCCAATGTAAGCATAAGTAGAATACAAGAACTCATTTCTTTCAGAGGTGCACCATAGATACACAGGTCTCACCACATCCTCTTGCAAATTTGCATTGAAATAGTCTTTTATTACTTATTCTCTTTGCAAGGTGAGCAAATGCTATATTAGAAGACTCCTCATGTGATGGTGCGTTTGTTAAATTGCACATAAGACAGCTATGTACAGTATTTAACATTTATTAGTGGCCAGTATGTTCCACCTTTCCCAAAATAAACTCAGTGCAGTATACCTGGATGATATTCTGGAGGTGACGGACTCGACCGTGGGGGAGCTGGGGATGGTGACGGCCGACAGGAAGCTCTGGCGTGGGCTGGTCCATGAAGTCATGAAGAGTCGGAAGCGACTGAACGAATAAACAACAACAAGTATACCTGTATCCCATGGGATACAAATGGGATAAATATTACACAAAGGAATTAATGGATATAAGTTTGACATCAGGACTCCAAACAAGGGCAAAATAATATCAGGGCATTTCAACCTCCCAGGATACTCTATTGCAGATCTCAAAGGGTCTATTTTGGAAAAACAAGACTTTAACAGAACAACCGAGGAAGCAATTGCAGAACTCACATACACAAGTATAAAAAGTTTCAGGCTATCTCTAAAAGTCTCAATAAACACAATGAGTTCCATTGCACTCTGTCTCTCTTGAAGCAATAAACACAATTGTTAATTGATCAGGTACTGATAACATCTGTCACATGTAATTTGCATCTGCATAACCAACTTGTTTCCCCCACCCTTCCTCCGCCTCATCCCAGTTTAAATCCTAACTTGGTTTAGATACTGATGAAGTTCCTGCAGTTCACAGAAAAAAGCTTTATTTATTTATTTATTTAGGGTAGTTATAGTCAACTCTCCACACAGAAGATCCTGTGGCAGACAGTAATTTATAAAATCAAAATAAAGCAAGATAAAACAGGAGCATCAAGTAAAATAAATAATAAATTAAATTAAAGCACAACATAATCATTGTAATAATTTTGACAGAAAGCTGCAGAAAATACAGAGACTCAAGAATGAAACCAATGCTACACCAGTCTCCATGGAAAAGATATTCCAAAGCTGAGGTTCCATAACACAGGAGACCTTTCTACAGAATTTCATATAATACTATTCTTGAAGCCAGGGTTAGACCTTACCTATCACATCACCATTAGGACCAGCTAATATAAACCTATAATAGAAAAAGAAGGAGGAAGAGGGAAACACACAGAAAAAAAGTATCACCTTATCAATGGAGGAGGAAACTACAGTACATATCAACAAGTCCCATCTGGACAATCGTGAATGGAACTTGAGTTGAAGAAAAGTCCTGTATGTTCCAGACATCCAAGAGAGCTGGACAGGAAAATGTTCACATCCACAATAGAGCTAAAAGGAATTGTGACTGACTGTGCTTTATTTAGTGCTCCAGTACCATTTGAGAGATATTTATCATCATTCAAAGATAATGATGGGTTTGACTTCTGAATAATGTCATCTTCCATAAGTTTATTTATTATCCAGAAATGAGTTTAATCCAGATTTTAGCTGATTGTTTTTCCTTTGTATTCAGTTCCAGTCTAAACCTGGAAACAGGAATGACCTAGCTGGATGCAAGAAATGGATCTTCTGGGTTGCAAAAGTATGGATAGCCACTAGGTGGTAGCAAAAAGAAACAGACATCTCTTGGAGCATTTTCCAAACCTTAAAATATCGACCAGATATAGTAGATCTATTTGAAAAAATAACTTACAAATGAAAGTTAATGGCAAAAGGCAAGCAAATACACATTCAATGAACAGAGTAGGGAATGCCTTGGATAGATTCTGACACTCTGTAATTATGTTGCTTCCAGATCTACCAGATTGTTCCTATCAAGCAAGTCATTTGCTTGAAGTTTTGCAGTGCTGGAACATCTGCAAAGCACCCGGTTGGAAAAGTTTGCTCTAGAAAAAGTTTACGGATTTTTCTTGAGCCTTAGTCTTTGCCAAGGTCTTTGTTTAACAACAGGAAGGTTTTGGTAGCTGATTGTTTTAGTGTCATGGACCAAACTTTCTAATCACTATGAATCCAATGAATGTCAGAGGGAAATCAAAGCTCTGAGATTTTCTTCAATGTCACATTATCTTTTGCTTATATGATTTAAGAAAGCAATTCATTTCCCCTTGTTTTGACATATTAAGAGCTTCAGATTCCCAATGAGGTTCAGCTAAGACGTAACACATCTATAACCATCTTTGGGTATTTATCAATGGGGATGGAACAATATCCATGGAATATACTATAGTTTATTAATTTATGAAACCCACAAATCTGCTGCTAGTATTGAAACGAAGAGACCAGGGTCTAATTGTATCCTGTCATGCACTGAAAAATTTAATTAAAGATGGAATGCAGAAAGGGGATTGAACCAATCTCTGCAGGGTCTTTGTTATCCTACTGAATCCTCAAATGTCTGAGAAATTGCATAGAAAGACTGGGAGAAAAACAGAGAACAAGCCAGAAGACTACTTATTTTCAAACCACAAAGATACAGGAAATCAAAGAAGTAGATGGGGTTTCATATTAACAAAGATTTTTAAAATTTAAGTGGAGCAACATCTAAGAAGTAAAATTAGTTTATGGCTTGAATCATGTCAACTGGATTTCTATTTTCTCAGTAGAAACGTTTCACTCCTTATCCAAGGAGCTTCTTCAGTCCTTGGCTAAGAGTGAAACGTTTCTACTGAGAAAATAGAAATCCAGTTGACATGATTCAAGCCACAGACTGTTCCACCTGGATGACTGAGAACCTTCATCGACATAAAATTAGTTTAGGAAGTATAGTTTAGTGGAACAGCTAGCATTTTGCAGATCTACATATTCTCAGGATATAGAAGGACACTTGTCTAAGCTTGTTGAGAGCTGTGGTGAAGATAAGAAATGCTAGGGGGAAAAAGCAGGGAGGAAGATGGGGGAAAGATTATGCTTTAGATGATAAAAGGACTTAAAATAACATCTCAATATAACCATGACCTAGCCCCAGGTGTAAGGTCACACAGCTACCTAGAAACATATTTAGGATTCCCTTACTAACTTTGCTCAGACTGAAGAAGCTCCTTGGATAAGGAGCGAAACGTTTCCACTGAGAAAATAGAATCCAGTTGACATGATTCAAGCTACAGACAATTCCACCTGGATGACTGAGAACCTTCATAGACAGGTCTTCAAATTCTTCTGTAGGGCCGGGAGCGAGGGGGCCTGCCTCACCTCCGGGTGAATTTTAAAAATCTAAAGAGGAATGGGGTACTTTAGAGTCTAAAATAACCAAAGTGTTCTGCCAACACAAATTATTGATCTTGTCCTGTATTGGTGGATACATATTTCCTTTCCAAATCCCAAGTAAAGAGGCTTGCCTCTGAAATAATTGGCTATCTGGTGACCTTTCTCCATGCCTAGGCTGACCATATTTCCTTCAGACGAAAACGGGACTTTGGGGATGGCAAAACGGGACAGGGTCTTATGCCACCATGCCGGCCTCCAAACCCCGCCCCCCAGTCCACGCAATTGGCTCCCGCCTGCAAACCCCGCCCCCATCAGCGCGATTGGCTCGGATTTTAATATTTTTTTCGATTTTTAAAGGTTTTGTTTTCCTTCTAGCAGTAAATGGTGCAGCAGAGCTGATGTGTTTGGGGAAGGCCAGAGCACACACACTGTGCACACAGCACTGTCATCAGCCGGGGGACAAGGGGCGGGGATGGAGGGGATGGAGGCCCACCACTGCCCCATCCCCCTCGGGCTTGGCCGAGGTAGGAAGGAGAGGCTTGGCCGAGGGAGGAAGGAGAGTCGCTGCTGCTGCTGCCGCCGCCACCGCACAGTAGAAACAGGAGCTGGCTGAGCTAGGGGACTTCAGCCACACCACTCCGCCCCTTGCCGCCTGCCAGGCTGCGGGAGCTCCCGCAGCCCGGCAAGCGGCAAGGGGCGGCATGGTGCGGCTGAAGCCCCCCAGCCCGGCCGGCTCCTGCCGAGGACGCAAGCCCACCACTGCCCCAGCCTCCTCAGACTTAGCCGAGGGAGGAGAGTTGCTACTGCTGCCGCCGCACAGGAGAAACAGGAGCTGGGCAAGCTGTTGGGCTTCAGCCACACCACTCTGCCCCTTGCTGCCCACGAGGAGCTCCCGCAGCCCGGCGGGTGGCAAGGGGTGGCGTGGTGCGGCTGAAGCCCCCCAGCGCAGCCGGCTCCTGCAGAGGACGGAGGCTCACCGCCGCCCCAACGCAGATGTGTACTAGGATGTGGTTGACCAGATTGCATTTGGCCTTGAAGGGCGATTACTCTGAGCACGCGCGCACGTACACAGGGAGGAAAGCGATGTGCGCACACGCGTGGGCGAGCGAGAGTGGCCGCTTCTTCCTTACACTCCACACGCCTTCCGAAAACAAACACGCTGTCCTCTGCCACACTCCTCCCCCTCCACTCCCCTCTCTGAGGTTCCCCCCGGCCCTGCTTGGGGGCTTCCGAGGATCACTGCCTTTCTTCTCCTTCACCTCTCCCCACCATTCGCTTTCGCCAAACTTGCCACTGCTGCCGCCGCCACTGCCGCTTCCTCAGCGAGGACGGAAACGGGCGCCTCTTTCTCGCCACAACCACCCAACCGCTCACTTTACGTTGGGAAGGAGAGGAGGGGGCGGAGGGATGGAGGGCGGGCGATGAGGGGGATTGAAAAAAGCAAAGAAAAAGAAGGCAGTCCAGAACAATAACGCAGGTGGTGGGAAGTGCCCAATGTGTGTCCCTCAGTCCGGGTGCGGGTCCCACTCAGGCATGGCTAGTGCCCACCATGGAGATGCTCCAACCGCGAGGGGGAGCGGGGAGACCTGGTCTGTCCCCCTCCCCCTCCTCCTTTTGGCACGCACGGGGGGGCATCTTCCCTGGTCTTCCCTTCGCCTCTCCGCCTCGTCTGCTCACGGGTAGGATCAGGTAAGGAGGCAGGAACCGGGTGGACTGTGGTGCTGTGTCTGCTGCTGGGCTCGCACATGGCAACTGGGTTTCCAGTTGCCGCGCTGATAGGGCCTCTTCCGGGCTGCCTCCAATGGCAAGTCCGCCTCCAGTCCTCCTTCCTGTCTTCCTGTCCTCCTTCCCGCCAGGTTTAAAAAAGGGACAAAATTGAGATTTTGATCAAAACGACGGGACGGTTGAAAAATGCTTAAATAACGGGACTGTCCCGTTCAAAACGGGACGTATGGTCAGCCTATCCATGCCTTTTATAAAAAAATTCAACACTCATCCTCCCAAGATGATTGGGAGCCATTTAGCTTCTCCAAACTGAGATAAGCAAGTATCACGATAAATTTTTCATTAGTTGCTGTGGACCACCTGAGAGAAACACTTTGATATGCTCTCGAAGCACCAGGTGTGGTAGATAAGATGGCGGCGCCTTGTTTGGCTGCGGCTGCAGTGGCTCTCAATGGAAAGCGAAAGCAGGGGAACTGGGGAGGACTGATGGCTCAGCTGAAGGCTAATCCATATAGAACGCCGCTTCCATCCATCTTGTTTACTAATGTCCGTTCCCTGGAGAACAAAATGGATTGCTTGAGGTTGGATTTTGTAGCAAGATGTGAGGTGAGAGACTGCTGTGTTGTAATTCTTGTTAGAGATCCGGTTTCAATCAAGCACATCTCACACACAGACTTGAAGGAGGAGACAGCCTCTGCTGTAACCTGATCTCACTTGCTGTGTGTGGGAGGGGCTGAATCCCAGTTTCCTGTTTCCTGTTCCCTTTATCTTCCTCCTTCTCTCTGCTTGAAGGAGGGTGGCCAGCCACATGGCTGCTGCCACGTGTTTCTCATACTTTCATACAGCAAGGCCGCATTAATGAAGACTGCGGGTTTGGTCAGCACCTTCTTGCTCACATGCATGGACCGTTTCTACTAAGGAACTGTGAGTTACAATAAACTTGTAAACTCTTTTTTATGTAATTTTACATTAACATGTGAAATGTGTTTATTTTGTGTTTTGAACTGATTAAGCCTTGCTCAAGTTTATGGGAACGCTTCTACTCTGCTATATACTAATAAGAAGCTGCATGGAGTTCTGGTACTACCATATCAGAATTCCTACAATTCTGACGGAGATGTGGTTGAGGTCATCTGTTGCTGAGGAGGCGGTCAGCATGGAGGGGCTGACAATGTTCTGACAGGATAGGAGCCATGCTCTCAGTGGAAAAACTCGAGGTGGTGGTGTATGCATTTATATTAACAACAGATGGTGTACCAACTCAAAACTGGTTTCAAATCAGTGCTCACCTGATGTGGAGTTTTTGACTATCAAATGTAGACCTTTTTATCTGCCAAGGGAATTTACTGTTGTTATTATCATAGCTGTGTATATACCTCCCTCTGCAAATACGAAGGAGGCCTTGAAGGTTCTTTATTATACCATCAGTGACTTGCAAACTACCTACCCAGAGGGTGTTCTTATCGTAGCTGGGGACTTTACTCAGGCTGATTTGAAAACAGTCCTCCCTCATTTCAATCAATATGTGGATTTTGCAACCAGGAATGGGAACACACTGGACGTAGCCTATTCTAACATCAAGAATGCATTTAAGGCTTCTCCGCGCCCCCATCTTGGTTCTTCAGACCACCTTACTGTAATGCTAATTCCAGCATACAGGCCTTTGTTAATGAGAGGAAAACCAATTGTGAAGCAGGTGAGAGTCTGGCCTGAGGGAGCAATGGAAGCATTACAAGGTTGTTTTGAGTGTACAGACGGGGACATGTTCAAAGAAGCTGCAACAAATAATCGACATACTAATGTGGAAGAATACGTTTCATTTGTAACTGCATATTCAGAAGTGTATGGAGGATGTTAGTGTTATTAAGAACATTGTTATACGGGCGAATCAGAAATCCTGTATGACTCATGAAGTATATGTGATGTTGAAAGCAAGGAATGCTGCTTTTAAATCTGGTGATATAGGGGCATTCAGAACAGCAAGAGTTGATCTGAGTTGGGCTATAAGAGCAGCAAAGTGGGCTTATAGTCAGAAAGTCCAGATTTTTTTTCATGATCCTACAAATACTAGGTGCTTGTGGCAGGGCATTCAGACCACTACAGATTACAAGACTACTCCGACCCTGTGTGAGGAGAAGATAGATTTTCTTAATGAACTTAATATGTTCTTTGGTAGGTATGGGGCACTTAACAATATCCCTGCGAAGAAGGCTGCTCCTCATCCTGATGAACAGGCACTTATCCTTGATATAGCTGAAGTCTGGAGGACCCTGAGAAGAATTAATATGCGGAAAGCAGCGGGCCCAGATAATATTCCAGGGCAGGTACTCAGGGACTGTGCTGATCAGCTGCCCAGTGTTCTCATGGACATCTTTAATATTTCATTGCATCAGGCTGTGGTCCCGGCATGTTTTAAGACTGCAACTGTTATACCTGTGCCTAAAAAATCTACGAACACATGTCTTAATGATTATTGCCCAATGCCACTCACTCCCATTAAGATGAAATGTTTTGAGAGGCTGATAAAGGACCATATTGTCTCCAGACTTCCCCCATCATTCGATCCGCTTCAGTTTGCTTGCCGGCGGAACCGTTCCATAGAGGATGCAATCTCCTCTGTTCTTCATTTGAGCTTGGCACACTTAGAGGTTTCTGTGTTATTGGTAACTTTGGAAGAAGATGATCCTGATTGCATTCTTTCCTAAAGGATAAAGGAATTCTTGCAAAGATACTGTAAGGACATACATTCATTCTCTGGAGGTTACAGATAGTGGAAATTAGTGTGCATATAACTCCTTACTGTCCTTCCACCTGATGTTTGTCACTCTTCCTGAAAATGATCTATAATTCTCCTACATGTATTAGGCTAGGAATTCCAGATTCTATTAATGCAATTCTTTCTGTTTGGGGGATAAATCATATGTGAATCATTCCAACATTTAAGTTTCATAATGGCAATCCCAAGATAGGAGTTGATGCATTATCTGCTAAATGTAGTGCATTGTAATAATCTGTTGAGAATGTCTTTGGTACCATTCTGTATTAATGAAAATATTCAGTAGTGTTGCTGACCAATCCAGAAAGTTGCACTGGAAATCAAGGATCTCTGAGCTGACATTGTACTATAGTGGGTTGGCTGTAGAGTTTTCTCTCCCTCCTCTCTATCTCTGTTTTGCAATTAATCTCATTGTCCATCAATATCTTTACTCTGTAGGCAGGATGCCAAGATGAGAGCTGAGAACTTCACTTCAGAAACAGGGTTCATCCTCTTGGGACTCACCTTTCATCGAAAACAACAAATTCTGCTCTTCGTGGTCTTCCTAACAATCTACTTGCTCACAATTTTGGGTAACCTGCTAATCATCATATTGGTACGCACTGATGCCCAACTACACACTCCTATGTACTTCTTTCTCAGCCATCTTTCAGGCCTGGAGATTGTGTATGTCACTAGCACTTTGCCTCAGACATTAGCCCATCTCTTCACTGAAAATGGAATAATTTCCTTAACACGTTGCATGTTGCAGGGTTACATTGCATTGAGCACAGGCAGTATGGAATGTCTGCTGCTGGGTTTCATGGCTTATGACCGCTACTTGGCCATCTGCAATCCCTTGAGATATGCTTCCGCCATGGACGAGACACACCAATTACTGCTTGCCACCTCCTGTTGGACCATAGGCTCTCTCTTCTCAGTTGTATATGTTGCTTTCATCTTTCACCATCCATTCTGTGGTCTCAATTACATTAACCACTTCATCTGTGAACTGCTTGTTGTGCTAAAACTTGCATGTGATGAGACAAAGCTCACTAAAGCCATTCTTAACGGTCTATCAGCATTTATTGTTCTAGTTCCCTTTTCTGTTATCCTATGTTCCTATAGTTTCATATTGTATTTGGTTTTTCAAACGCAGTCAGCTGCAGGATGGCAGAAAGCTTTCTCCACCTGTGGCTCCCACCTTATTGTGGTCGCCTTGTTCTACGGCACTATCATCTCTATGTATATTATTCCCCAATCAAGCTCATTTCCTGATCGGGACAAAAACATCGCAGTTTTGTATGTTGTGGTGACCCCTCTGCTTAACCCCATCATTTACACCTTGCGGAACAAGGAAGTCCACAAGGCTTTGGGTAAAGTGTTGAAAAGAAGCCGCATTGAAGAAAAGCCACGAACATTCTTATCCTGTTGAATTCATCTGTTTTGACTTAAAGCCTACTACTTAAAGTCACTAACAATATTGCATTCAAATGCATTCAGTTGTTCACTTGTGAGGCGTTCCAGAAACATCAGACATGATTATTAATTAACTGGAATGAAATTTAACTCTGATTCCTCTAGCACTGTTGAAAGGAAGGGCTTGGAACAAAAACCAGGAGAATCCCAATGTGATTGAATCACTCTCTTAATTATTGAAAAGCTGCTGCAGAAAAGTTACTGCTGAACACTGCATGCTGGTGGCTTTCTGAAGAGGTAAGAAAAGTGGGACTTCAAAGTGGTCTCTTTGGCTGACATAATGTATATGCAAAATTTCATGGGATGTTCTCCACAACTGCATTATTTTTTGTTTATAAGTTAAACACCAAATCATTTTTCTTTATTTCGCTTTACAATGTGCTTCAGATTGCAGTAGGTTTGGCTAAGACACAACACTTACATAATCAACATTCTGAAGATAAAGAATAGCAGAGCTCATAGATACAATTTTCCTATTTCTTAGGGATATGGCTTATTATTTATTCTAGAAGATCTTCAGGTACCTCTATCAATTATTCTTTAAGGATATTATAGATGACTCTCCTTCCGTAAGCCACTTCATTGTGCTCCAAGCGTAGATAATTTTTCTCCAAATAAGTTCTCTTGGATTTGAGGGAGTCATCTTAGAGTGATTGAAAATATGAAAATATGAGCAAGCTGGCATTTACACTGAAATATTCCTTCCTCACATCTTTAGCCAAAATCTGCTTCCCTGATATTTTCATCAAGAGACTCATGTTCATTGTAGTCAATCAAGGAACTATTCATTTCCAGCTTCTGTATGAAAGACCTTCTGATGATTTATCAACTGCTGTTCAGTTTCCCTTAGATCTATTGTCTTAACCTTTTCCTCATAGGACCCGCTTTCCAAACATCTCATTCGACATCTAAGTGTCTTTTTTAACAGCATTTAGTAGCATCCAGAACTTTCCACATACACTGATTTTTCTTCTCTCTTAACTTCATGTTTTAAAACAACACCAAGTAAGGAAATATTTTCTTGTATGTTTCTAATCCAGTCATTTACAATAAGTAAATAAATATTTTCTTAATTGTTTTTTTATGTTGGCTGATTTGACAAATTTAAACTACTGTATCTCAACAAAAGGATCCAGCCTCTGTAAACCATTTTGACTCTGCTTCAGCTATTGATCAGCAGTGCACTTATCTGATTCACTTCAACCAATGTGAGTCTCCTTCTCAAATCCATGTGAAATTCCTATGCTTGTCTCAGGTGGCAATGCAGCTGCAAAGACCATACATTGTCTAAACCTGGGGTGCCATCAGAGGAAAACCTTAGAGAATTCCACCTAATTCACCACTCTCAGCCAGGGTTTTTCTTTGTTGTTGTTTATTCATTCAGTCGCTTCCGACTCTTCGTGACTTCATGGACCAGCCCACGCCAGAGCTTCCTGTCAGCCATTGCCACCCCCAGCTCCCCCAAGGTCGAGTCCGTCACCTCCAGAATATCATTCATCCATCTTGCCCTTGGTCGGCCCTTCTTCCTTTTGCCTTCCACCTTCCCCAGCATCAGCATCTTCTCCAGGGTATCCTGTCTTCTCATTATGTGGCTAAATACTTCTGTTTTGCCTTTAATATCATTCCCTCAAGTGAGCAGTCTGGCTTTATTTCCTAGAGTATGGACTGGTTTGATCTTCTTGCAGTCCAAGGCACTCTCAGAATTTTCCTCCAACTTCACAGTTCAAAAGCATCTATCTTCCTTCACTCAGCCTTCCTTATGGTCCAGATCTCGCAGCCATAGGTTACTACAGGGAATACCATTGCTTTAACTATGCGGACCTTTGTGGTCAGTGTGATGTCTCTGCTCTTAACTATTTTATTGAGATTTGTCATTGCTCTCCTCCCAAGAAGTAAACAAAATCAAAAATCAAAAACAAATTATCTTATGTAACTCTATATGAGAAAAACCAAGAGGAAGAGGGATTTACTAAGCATTTGAGTGGAGGAAAATACACAAAAAAAGAAGTGGTTGCAATTTGCTTACAGAGAAGAAACTAATATATCTGACTGGAAAACATATTTGGGCAATCTTAAATAGAACCTAATTTAGGGAGAAGGACTAGATTTGTCAGAAAATCATGAGAAGGAGTAAAGGCAAGTGTTCACACACCACAACAGATCTAAAGGATATTGTAACTGACTCTATTTTATTTAACAGTTCAATACTATTTGAAAAATTGTTACCATAAGTCAAACATGTTGATAAGTTTGAATAAATAGCACAGTATTCTACTTGTCTATTTGTTAGCCCAGAAGAGTTTGGTCCAGATTTTAGCTTTTTTTCCTTTTTTTTCCAGAGGGGGGAAGCGGAGGTACTATACTTTTTTATCCTAGTATACTTCTAAACCTGGACACAGGAATAAAATTTAAAAATGTATTTTAACCATTAATTTTCACTTGAAAATATTTTATTTTATTAGGTCTCTTATACAAGGGCTGCAAAAGGGCACATAATACAATATATAGTATTGTGGTGATATAAACCGCACCAAAGCCATACTAAAGGGTCTATCAGCATTTATTGTTCTGGTAAAAAAGGTTAAAAGGTAAAGGTTCCCCCCGCACATTTGTGCAGTCGTGTCCGACTCTAGGGGCCGGTGCTCATTTCCGTTTGTTAGCCGAAGAGCCAGCGTTGTCCGAAGACGCTTCTGCGGTCATGTGGCCGCATGACGCATGCGGAACGCTGTTACCTACCCACCAAAGTGGTACCTATTCATCTACTTGCATTTGCATGCTTTCAAATTGCTAGGTTGGCAAGAGCTGGAGCTAGTGCGGGTGCTCACTCCGCACGCAGGGCTAGGGATTCGAACCTCCGAACTTGCGATCTTCCGATCGACAAGCCTGGCGTCTTACCCGCTGAGCCACCATGCCCCTATTGTTCTGGTACCCCTTTCTATTATCTTATATCCCCACAGTTGCATCCTGTATTCCAATTGTCAGATGCAGTCAGCTGCAGGATGGCAGAAAGCTTTCTCCACATGCAGCTCCCACCTTGCTGTGGTCACCTTGTTCTATGGTACCATCATCTGTATATACATTATTCCACAGTCAAGTTCAGTTCCTGATCTGGACAAACAGATTGGAGCCTTGTATGTTTCGGTCACTCCCCTGCTTAACCCTATTATTTACACCTTGCGGAACAAGGATGTACATAGGGCTATGGGTAAGGTGGTGAAAAGAAGGCCCTTAAAGAAAAGCAATGAACATCCTAATCCTTTTGACTGGTCCGCTACATACTTACTCACAATATTGTACCAAAATGTTTTGTGATATTGTGGAGATATGCAGAAACATCAGAAGTACTTATTGATGGAATTGAATGGCTCTTGATGAAAATGGCTGCGGGGGGGGGGAGAACCTAAGAGAATCCCAATGTGACTGTACAGGTCTCTTGATTACTTTATGGTTGTTGCTACAAGGATTGTAGCCTTTTCAGCAGTCAATGTAACAATAATACTACTAATACTAATACTAATACTAATACTAATACTAATACTAATACTAATACTAATACTAATACTAATACTAATACTAATACTAATACTAATACTAATAATATCACGATGTAAAACATTATAGCTCTACATTGTATCAGTAATAGTAATATTGTACTGCTACTGTTATGTTATCTACCAGATAAAATGCTGTCTGTGAGGATAAATAGGAATTACAGTAAAAGCTGTTGAAGCATGTCTAAAATTCTTCAGAATATCAGTTCAACTCTGGAAATGAAAAAAAGAGGACAAGGAAGAAGGTGAGGAAAATTTATAACTAAACCCAGTCATCTAAAAATCTAACACCACTGAGCAATAACATACTCTTAAAAACAGTAAATTTCTGATTAAAAGATACACCCATATAATGTAGCTGCATTTGCTCATACACATGGACACTGTCAGGCCCAGCCCAAGAACAACGAAGAGTCAGTGCATTAAAACTCCAGTTCTTTATTTGCTCACACCGTACAGACAGAATCTCGCCAGACTAAAGCTACTCTAACTGACCTAAGGGGAAATAACCTGGGAGACTCTAGGGCAGGGCTATCCTGAACCTCTTCATTTTCCCACCATTGCCTCCCAGACTGTGCCTCCGCTTATCTCCTCCACCTCCTTGGAATGTGCCCCCTCCTTCCTGAGAACCAGCAGCACCGCCAAAATCCACCAGACACACACATACAGTATTTTCCACCTAAAGCCAGTCCATGAAAGACAAGACAAGTTTTAAATTGTTATCTCATCACACACTCTACACAGAAGGAAATTTCACTCTGATTCTTCTACTGTTCCTTCCCACTGATATTCTGAAATGGGGATCTCCCCAAACTCAAGAAGAGTTTTTGTTGAACAGGATCATGTCAGAGCACTGCAGCGCAATATGGTTGGAGCAGGCAGGTTGACATGTTAAGGCAACGGGATATGACTCTGGAGCATTGACTTTTTCTGCACAATGAACTACAGTCCATTGAATCTGCTGGGATGGGAACATGGAGAAGGAAGGGTAATTTAAACTTATCCAGTCTATTTTATGGTTTAATTCTATGACCTAATCCAGAATATATCTAAACTTCAGGCCTTACAACTGCTATCCAGCTTGTGTTTATCTACAAGAAAGGAGAAGCCACCATCTTCTGGAGCAATGTGCTCCCTCATTCGATAGCTGCAAAAAAGCTTCTTCTCAACTTTACTCCAACCCTGATTCCCTACTTTTTCCCTACTTATTCTTTCCCTACTTATTCTTTAACAGGGAGGACAATCCTTTGGAAACTGAAAAGCTGCTCTTTGTCTCCATGGTTCTCTTGGAGAAAGTTGGTTAGGGCAATGTTCTCTAACTGGAGAAACAGCTCAACTGTGGAGTCCTTGGTGCTCTCTGAGCCTTGTTGTTTTCTTGCAGACATTTCATTGCTAGGCTAGGCAACATCTTCAGTGCGAAAAGGGAGTGGGACTTGCTCTCTGTTTATATACCATGGCTTGTCCTGCTTGTGTTGGTGGAGTTGTGTTGGAACTGCAAGAAAACAACAAGGCTCAGAGAGCACCAAAGACTCCACAGTTCAACCCTGAGCTACAAATATTCTCTTTGATTGAAACAGCTCAACTTTTGAGATACATCAGATCTTTTCTTCTTACCTGCAGAAATAAACATTTGGGGCCATTTTTAACATACATTTATGCAGATTTCCTCCATCCTAAACTAATACCTGATCAGGTCAGAGAGGTCAGAAAACCCCATATAATGAATGCATTTGTCACTGCAAATCAGGAGCTATTGAAACAATGGCCCACATACTTCTCTATTGTCTATATTACCACAAACTGTGATACAAACTTATTTCACCTCTGTTACCTCAAGTTTCAAATTGCACTTATTCTTTTTATCTTAGTTAACAAGTGGCAGGATCCATCAGGACCTTGTCAAGAAGAGTTCCATTTGATTATTTATATATAATATACTTTAAATTTTAACTTATTTTATTTCATTAATTTAATGTAAAAGTCTTAATCTGCTATGTTCCTCCTATCTAATCAATAAGTGAAATAAAGTACTTTGACTTTGAATATAAATTGCTCCTCTAGGCTGATGATATGGCCATTTTGGATAATTGTGTAGTGTCATTACCAAAATGTATTAAAGTTGTACAGTAATATGGTTTATACTCTGGTTACACTATAAACTGGAAAAAGTTTAGTTGCTGCCTTTGAGATTTAAAATATCCATAGACTACTATAAGAAATTAGTACATACAATTTGTTCAGACTTGGTTTACATGTTTCTCAAAATATCTTGGAATATCTTGCCCCCAGAGTTGAGGCGGGTTTCCTCCCTCCCGGCCTTCTGGAAAAATCTGAAAACCTGGTTCTGCTGCCTATCATGGGAGAGAAAGGTAATAGCTCCTCCTGGGGGTGGTTAGTATCATAATGCCCTCCCCATTGTTTGAGATCAATTCGCCAGATTGGATTTTATACTTATTCATTATATCATATTGATGATTGTAATTTTATACTTGTATTTTAATCCTAATTTTTATTGTAAGCCGCCCAGAGTACCCCATTTGGGGGAGATGGGAGGTCATATAAATTTAAATAATAAATAATAAATAAATAAAATATATCACACTATGCCTGAATATGTAGGTGCAATTTCAGTAATTATAACTCAATGGCAAAAAGTTCCATTAAGTGTCTAGGTTAAGATTAATGTAATTAAAATGAATATTACATTGAGTTTAATGTATATTTTAAGGATTCCAATGTGAATATCTATCAGATACTTTACAAAAGCTGCTAGAAATATTTGGTTCTTAATAGTACAGGTAGTCCTCACTTAACAACCATTTGTTTAGCAACTTACAACAGTGCTAAACCCAACTTATGACCGGTCCTCGCACTTATGACCATCCCACAGTCCCATGATTGCGATTCGGGCACTTGGCAGCCAGTTTGCATTTACAACTATCACAGCATCCTGCGGTCACATGATCTCCATTTTCAACCTTCCAGCTGGCTTCCAGCAAGCAAAATCAATGGGGAACCATGTGATTCCCACAATGGGGAACAGATTGTTAGAAGCCATGAGTTAATTTTTTGACAGCTGAAAAAAATAAAATACAGAAGGAAAAAATGACTTTCTGCTCAATCTTTCTTTTATCAACATACAGGAAGTGTTTTCTTTGAATGATCTAATATCTATATGCTGTGGTCGCATATGTTGTCCATCACACTTTTCCAGTCAAAGAATGTCAGAAGATCATGGGATTTTCTTCAATACCACATTACCTTTTGTTTTTAAATTTTCAAAAGAGAAAGCATTTTTCTTCATTTTGCCATCTTAACTGCTTCAGATTCCCAGGAGGTTTAATTAAGGAGCAACACAACTATAATGATCTTTGGGAATTGACCAATGGGAATGGAACCATCTCCATGGAATATATTCTACTTCCCTAAAAGAATAACTATTAGTTTATGAAACCTACAAATCTGTTCCAGGTACTGAAACAAAGAAACCAGTGTACCATTTCTATCCTGCCATACATATTGTAAATAATTTCACTGGCAATTTCAGTACAGGTAGTCCTCACTTAACAACCATTCATTTAGCGATAGTTCAGACTTACAATACTGCTAAACCCAACTTATGACCAGTCCTCACACTTATGACCATTGCAGTATCCCACGGTCATCCCATGATCGCGAGATACTAAGTGGGTAAGAACTTCTCAATGGAGAACATTTGGCTGATTGGAGAAGCGGCTACCAGAGTCACTGAAGAACTGGAACTTAGAAATAATTCAAAGACCTTGCATATTTAGCATTTGCAGTATCCCCGGTGAAAAGGTCTCATAGAATAGCCAAGGAATGATTTTTATCTACCCAATACATAAGTCAGAGCTGGGCCCTTTGTCTTACCTAGTGGAATGAATCTTCTCTCCCAGGGCCTTACTGAGAAAATTTACATGAAGAGTTGCAACCTCCTTCTAATCAACATTCTGAAGATAAGAAATAGCACAGTAACTGGCATTTGCACAGCTCACAGGTACAAGCTACCTATTTTTTAGGAATGAATGCTCGTCCATGGGCTGTTTTTTATTCCAGAAGATCTTCAGTTACATCTATTACACATCAAGGATACACTTCTCCTTCCAAAAGCCAAATTCCAAAGAATAGTACTTTTCTTCCCAAATAAGTTCCACTGAAAATGGGAGAGTCAACTCAGACTGGTCTTGTAAGAGTTAAAGGGCCATGTTCTCCTTTAAGGTGAGATCCTGGTATATAAGGAAGTATATCTGCAGCAGGTTATTTGAATACTTTCTAGATATAGAAAAGTGTCTCATCTAGCTGAGACGACACATTTGTCTTTGTAGGTATGGAAGGGAGATGCATATGGGTGAACAGGACATCCTAATGAATGTCTTGCTTGGCCTTGTGGATATGATGAAATAGATACAAAATCTCATGTCTTCTGTTTTGTGAGTTTTAGAGGAATATTTATTTATTTATTTATTTATTTAATTTAATTTATATAACCGCCCATCTCCCCCAACGGGGAACTCTGGGCGGTTTACAATAAATAGATTAGATAAAAATATAAAATAAAAAAATAAACCAACAATTTATACAATTAATATAATAAATAGATATAAAATCCAAGTGGGAGATAGTATTAATAAAAGAAGGGCATTATAAAATTACGGGATTAACCACCCCCATGAGGAACTATCGTTTCCTCCCTCCCATGCCAGGCAGCAGAACCAGGTCTTCAGTTCTTTCCTAAAGGTCGGGAGGGAGGGGATCTGTCTCAACTCTATAAGTTGAAACTCTATAATATATATATATATATTATAAACTCTATAATATAAAGAAAGCATGAATGCTTCCATTATTACTGAAGCATCCTGGCCCAAATTTAAAATTCTATGAAAAATCCTGATGAAGAGATTAAGTTTCAGAGGTTGCCCCTCTTTCTCAGAAACCTGGTGTTCTCATAGGAAGTCAAGGACTTTATTTGAGTAGATAAGATACTTTATTGGAGATATAAGCTATGAAGTTGCAATGAAGAACAACTTGTTTGAAAATCTAGTTCTATATATACAGTATATGTCCCAAAGGTTAAATCCTAAGATTCTTTCACTCATCCTTTTGTTTTAATGGACTCCTTGCAGTCCCTTTCTCGTGCTGGCTGCGTGCTTGCACCTGGCTTATATTTTCCAAACAGTCGTATCTAGTTCCAAGCATCTTGTTTACTATCTTGCTGTCTCCAGTCCTCACACCATTATATTATTGTCTCAGAGTACACTTCTAACTTTTTGTGGGCAACCATATAGATGAGAAACAGCATGACCCAGAATACAGGATCTTTGTGATTGGAAGATCAGATGTTGTTTCATTGGCTTGAACATGCGATTTTAGATGCACTGGCAGTCTTTACATTAATTGCAGAACAATTTTTCTCTGTTTGCTTTCTTGGTTTTGCAAAGGCCTCCCACTACATGTCTCTTCAAAGTTACATTCCACTTATTTCAGTGGAGATAATTCCCAAATAAGGCTACACTATCCTGATCTACAATGGGGAAGGATCTGATGTGAGAAAATATAGATTGGTGGCTCTAACATTTCATTGAACAGAGAGTTTGTAAGCATCTACAAAACATAATTGGGGACAATATAGGTTGAGAAGAATAAATCATATCAGCCTTAGTTCCTTTTTTAATACCAATCATAGTCTGGTAGATATCAGAGTGCTATGGACAGAATGTATCTTGATCTCAGCAAAACATTTCTCATGTTCTTTTATTATTAACAATGAGATAAAATGTAGACTGGATGTGGCAAGTTCAGGTGTCTTCTTCAAACATCCTGTTAGCAAGTACAGCAAACATCCTGTTAGCAAGTACAGCAAGTACAGCAACACAATCCTCATTAATAACACATGATGAAAATGGAGATAGCAAGGTTAATGGCAACAGGGTAGGAAAAAACACAACATGGAATAAGTTAGGACATAAAAATACAATGAAAGGTTTGGCCTGAAGAAGAGAAAGCTATGCTATCATGAAGACCAGGTGTGTTTTTGACATCAGGATTACAAACATAAAGGGCTGAATGATTATTTACTTAGCTAAAGTACATCCCATAATTTTAGATGCCATTTCCATAATTTATGGACCTGCTTTCCTCTTCTGGCATTGGCATATGTAGCGACTAGGGAGGAATGTCATCTCAAAAGTTCTACACAACTGAATTAACGGAAAACTCTATCAATCAATGTCTGTAGCTTGAATCATGTCAACTGGATTTCTATTTTCTCAGTGGAAACGTTTCGCTCCTTATCCAAGGAGCTTCTTCAGTCTGAGCAAAGTTGGTAAGAGAATCCTAAATATGTTTCTAGGTAGAAACATATTTAGGATTCCCTTAGAAATAGAAAATAGAAAAATTGAGAAAATTGAGAAAATAGAAATCCAGTTGATATGATTCAAGCTACAGACAATTCCACCTGGATGACTGAGAACCTTCATAGACATATCTATCAATCAATAATCTATCACTGGAGATTGGAGATCCAGGAAAAATATAGCAATCAAAGGAATAGTAGAGCTAGAAAACGTATAGAGTTGTTTTCTTTTTAAAAAATTATCAAAAGTAATTTGAGCCATTGTTATACTTTTTGCCTTTGTTGTTCATGTTCTTCTTGTGTTATGTATATTAAAGTGTGTTTTTCCCCTGCCCTGCTATGATAAACCCTGCAGAAGTCATGGTTAATTTTCCTTTTCTCCTGTTGGCTTTCAACTTCTGTCTAGTTCCTTAATCTTGACATGCATAATAAAGACTTCAATGCTTACTGAATCAACACTAACCTACCACAGGTGTGGGTACATTTGCATTCACTCTGTTACAGTATCAAACAGGTTAGGTGAAAGCATCATGTATAGTTATAAGTCTTTGGGATATTCCCCATTAGAAAACCAGCAGGTGAGAAATTTTAATTTTCTTACAGTGAGTTTCTCTCACTATTTTCCAGCCTCTCCATCAAATTTCAATACCTCCCGTCTTAAGCTAAAAAGACACTTAATTAAGCAAGATTAAAATATTCATGTTTTTTCTTCAAGCTCCCATCTTCTCAGAATTTTGAGTACTGCTGAATGGATGTCTTTGTTCCTCAGGGTGTAAATGATGGGGTTAAGAAGGGGAGTGATTACAAGGTAAAAGACAGCAATTTTCTTGTCACGATCAGGGGCTGAGCCTGATTGGGGAACAATGTACGTAGAGATAATAGTGCCATAGAACAAGGTTACCACAGCAAGGTGGGAACCACAGGTGGAGAAAGCCTTATGCCATCCTGCTGTTGACCGCATGTGCAATACAGAATCCAGAATGAACCCATAGGAGGTCAGGATAACAAAAAGGGGAACAAGAACAATGAAAGTTGAGAGACCAAAACCAATGACTTTGGTGATTCTTGTGTCACCACATGCAAGTTTTAGCACAACAGGTGGTTCACAGATGAAGTGATTGATGTGGCTGGGGCCACAAAAGGAATGACGAAAAGTACAGATGACATAAATCGCAGAGAACGCAAGACCAATGGTCCAACAGGATGTGGCAAGCAAGAGTTGGTGCAACCTGTCCATGGCCAATGCATATATCAATGGATGGCAGATGGCCAAGTAGCGGTCATAAGCCATGGCTCCTAATAGCAAGCACTCAGTACTACCCATGGCCAGAGTGATGTAACCCTGTAACATGCAACGTGCTAAGGAGATGGCTCCATTTCCAGAAAAAAGGTGGGCCAACATTTGGGGCAAATTGCTAGTAACATACCCAATCTCCATGCCAGCAAGATGGCTGAGAAAGAAGTACATGGGGGTACGCAGTTGGGAATCAACCCGCACCAGTATGATGATCAGAGAGTTCCCAAAGATGGTAAGCAAGTAGATAAGGAGAACAGCCACAAAGAGTAGCAGTCGGGATTTGGGATGGCTGGTAAGCCCGAGTAGGATGAATTCTCTGGTGTAATTCTCAGCTCCCATCTTGCCTTCTGTTTGAGAAGAGAGGCGAGATTCAGACAAAATGAAATTCCCTGAAAATGAGTTGACCTTTAAAAAGGGAATGCATCCAACTGCAACACTTTAATGAGCGAAATCATCTTCATTCAAAGAATCCTGCTTTCCAGTATTGGTTTTCTGCAGGCATCATTCTTACGTTTGACAGCATCAGGAAAGGTTGTTTTTTGTGGCAGCAAATTAATTTTTTAGTGAATCTGTGTGCAGAGCAAGACATTGGATATATATGGCAGATAATGCATCGTCTACGGTATTAGAATGAATGAATATCATGAACATTAAACAAAGAAATGGGATAGGTGTGATTCATCTCCATGCTGAAAGTATCTTACCAATGGAATCCAGAGTTTCCAATTTATTTTTTGTAGGAGGGCTTGCAGGTATATTTAGATAAGAACAACTGTATTTGGGAGGAAGAATGTAATAAGCAATGTGGCAATCTGTTTCCCATAAGATATAGCTGTCCTATATTCAACACAGGTATATATGTATGGTGGGGGGAGAGAAAGGTAGAGAGAGATCCTTGAATTATTTTATAGTAGAACAAGCATGTAATCAGTGAATACTTCAGTCTTCAGTGGAGAAATTAAGTGGAGTCTCAGATAAGGACCTTCAAAAATGTTTATGCTCATATGTTTTATGTTCATTCATGGTCTTCTTGAAAAATATTGCTTCTTCCAAGAGCCTTGCTGGCTAATGCTTATTAGTTTAAAGACGTGGAGAGTATCTAGGATTTCTAGGCTGAATAATGCAGGCATTCTCATACTTTGTTATACACAACCTCCTAAAATGATACATCAATTTGTGTGAACCTGTCATGAATAATTTCACTGGCATTGAAATAAATATACTATACATATACTACGGTATAAATATACTGTACATATACAATGGCATATTTATAGTAATATATTATAAATAAATATAAATATAAATAGCTTACCAAAATATATGTAACTTGCTTATTTTTGTGAGTACAACCAGTAGATTGGTTACCTACCTTTTCTTTCACCACCCAATGAAAAGGTGCAAAGGATAGAAATTTCAAATCATAGACAAACATTCTGAACTTCCCAAACATGTACATTTGTCCAAAGCCTATGGATATACAGTACCACTTCATGACCTCTGATCCTTGTTTTGTCTACTATGGGCTTCCCCAAGAAAAGCACAAGTGAATTTTGACAGCACTTCCACTTAGACTCCGCCAGCCTGATCAGCTTTAAATATGTTTTGTGACCCCCTTCTAAGTTGCTAATGATCTCCAGCTTTGAGAATTCTTGAAATTATGGATAAAAGTATCTGATGATCTTCTGAAATAACTGCCTGGCTATGGACACACAAACATTAATGAAATATACACACATAAACACTTGTAATCATGTATAGTACTGGTGCAGTCTATGCCAACTAATTTGCTAATAAATACCTTTAGAGTTAAAGGAGGTTGGAGGGAGTTCATAACATACTGTTTTGCTGGGTAGATCCTCATTTTTGAGATTAGAAGAGGCATTGCTTTATACCAATATAGGCAACCATCAGATAGATGTCACTGAATGATCCTTATCTGAGCTCCTTTAATGAAGATCCTGAGGGAATGAACTTACGCAGCATTAGATGGAAAGGTGCATACTAAAGATCTCACCAGAGACCAAATCCAAAATACAGAACTTTGCTGCAGAACCAACTTTAAAAGTTTTGACAAAGCAGCAACAAAACAGAAATATGAATGGGATATGTCATACAGATGCGTGGCAACATATGGGCCTGAAAAATGACATACTGTAACTTCACATATCCACATGGTCAACCACCTACGAGATGGAAAGATGAAATATGGGAAAACCTTGGTCTCAGTTGGAACGCTAGAGCATTGGACCGTACACAATGCCAACATCTGTAGGTATTGTTGCTTTAGGTGATGAACCTACCCAAATGAATATGATGACTGGAGTATCAGAGTAAGTGTTTGCACAATGTTCCAGCTACTCAACCACTTTACTTTAACAGTTGCTCTACTCACAACAATTTTAAATCTTTCTCTAGGATTGATCCAACTCACTTGGTGACTTCCGCTAGCAAACTATTCAAGCAGCACTCTGGCCTTATGTTTCATGGTGTGTAGATTTGAGGTTTCCATAAGGAAATAAAAAGGATATAGACCTACTCCATGGAGAGTGCTACACTCCCTGTTGTACTTTTCTGTAGATCATTATAAATGTGCAGCTCTTTACCTCTCATGGGTATCTGATATACCAGCCATCACACTATTCCCTTTCGGGATAAGCACTGCTATGCTTATGCAAAACTCAGTAAAAGAATACTAGGCCAAAGAGAAGCAAGGCATGAGATCAGAAAAAAAAAATGGAAATACAAGTAAATTGGTTTACACCAACATCATTCACTACAATTTCCATGCCTTTCTAACCTTTCATACAATTGTTGCTTCCACAACATCCATACGCTACTTCATATACTTTTGTTCTTTAACTTCTCAACTCCTCCTTTTTTAGGACCTCATCAACTCAATCCAGTGACTTTCTTGGTCTTCTTCCTCCTATTTACTCTTCATTTTTCTCCTCATTCATTCCATCTATATGAGCAAACTACTACAACATGCTTTGTTAATACTAGTCACTCACCTTTCTATTCAGTGCAGATTCGTTCAGCACCCATTCATTCTTGACCTACGGGATCTTCCCACACACACCCATGGCAGAAAGCTCCACTGCCCTTTACAAATGTTTCCATTGTCTCCATTTGCACCCTTGCAATCAGAATTTTGCCAATACCTTCCCAGGCACACTTAACAAACTGATCCCCTTGAAATGAAAGTTTGGACCCAGACAAACTAAAATAATTAGCTACGAAGACCTTTTGTTATTAAGAAAGGTAGTTTAACCACATCTAATGCTAAAGAAAGAGCAAGACCACCCAGAGAAAGAGCAAGACCGCCCAGAGTCCCCCTGGGGGGGGTGATGGAGCGGTGATATAAATAGAAAAATAAATAAATAAATAAATAAATAAGTAAGTAAGTAAGTAAGTAAGTAAGTAAGACATTTCTTCTTGAGAAAATGTCTCAAATTTAGTGTCCTCCAGATATTCCAGATTGAAGGTCACTGACTTTCCATAAAGCACCACTGAGTGTTATTTGGAAAATCTGGTTGTCCCCAAACCAACACAACTAGAGTGTCTATTATCTAAAGAGGTGATATTTTGTTTCTTCCTTCTTCTCCCACCTCCCAAGAGAAAATACTTCACATTTGATTAAAAAGAAAAAGATTCAGTAACAATTTCCAGGTCTTTAATGCTGCAATTGAAAAAACAATATGCTGTAAGAATGTATTCCACATAAATAATTCCTATTACTTCATATCAATATTTAGGCACCCATTTTCTTTTGATGTAGAATAGGCTAGGGTTTTTTTAAAAAATGTTTGAGGACAGAAAGTTATTTTTTCCAATTACTTTGATACCAAGGCCAGATCTATAGCATTTGGTTAGAAGTACTATATTTTTGTCTAAGTTTATTTTGAGGATACACAAATTGTTTAAAATCTGTCTACCAGCTCCCCAAAATAATAATTCTAGGAAGAAGGCAATGCAAACCAGTTCTGAAAAATATTGCTAGGAAAACTGCAAGGACTTGTTCATATAGTTATCAGGAGTCAAGACTGATTCAAAGACACAAAAATCATTTTGTCAGTAGGCCAAGTCAGGAAACAAGTAAAGGTAAAGGTTCCCCCCGCACATTTGTGCAATCGTGTCCGACTCTAGGGGCCGGTGCTCATCTCCGTTTCTTAGCCGAAGAGCCAGCGTTGTCCGAAGACGCTTCCACAGTCATGTGGCCGGCATGACGCGCACAGAATGCTGTTACCTACCCACCGAAGTGGTACCTATTTATCTACTTGCATTTGCATGCTTTTGAATTGCTAGGTTGGCAAGAGCTGGGGTGAGTGCGGGAGCTCACTCCGTCATGCGGGGCTAGGGATTTTAACCTCCAAACTTGCGATCCTCTGATTGACAAGCCTGGCGTCTTACCTGCTGAGCCACCATGCCCCTTCTCAGGAAACAGACTCCACAAGAATTATTGGAACTCTGCTTTATTGATATGGGGTGTATATCTTGAAAACCTGACAGCATTTCTCCTTCCTCCCTCTTACACCAAAGAGGCCAATCTTGAGTTTGTTTCTCATGTGTTCCTGTTTTCCTGGGCTAAGTTCATGTTTTGCCAATGTGTGCCACATATTTTCTTCAAGGCCATTTCCACAGTCCTGCCTGCTTTTCCACCTCATCATCTCTGCAACGCAGCAGGAACGGTTAAAATGTTATGCTATAATTTTTATAGTCGGCCTCCCTCATCTTAAAGAAAACATAACAAAACACCAATCCAGAAAGATGTAAATACTCATGTTCATTGTTCAAAGCCCCATATTCTCACCATCTTGAACACTGCCAAATGAATGTCCTTGTTCCGCAAGGTATATATGATGGGGTTAAGCAAGGGAGTAACTACTAGATAAAAGACAGCTATTTCCTTGTTACGATCTGGAGCTGAGTCTGGCTGGGGGATAATGTACATAGAGATAACAGTGCCGTAGAACAAGATGACTACAGTAAGGTGGGAACCACAAGTGGAAAAGGCCTTACGCCATCCTGCACTTGACCGCATGTGCAATACAGAATTCAGAATGAATCCATAGGAAGACAAGATAATTGAAAGGGGAATCAAAACAATGAAGGCTGATAGACCAGAGACAATGGCTTTAGTGATTTTTGTGTCACCACATGCAAGTTTCAGCACAACAGGCAGCTCACACATGAAGTGGTTAATGAGGCTGGAGCCACAGAAGGAGTGACGAAAAGTACAGACAACATAAATCATGGAAAACACAAAGCCAGTTATCCAGCAAGTGGTGGCAAGCAGGACCTGGTGGAACTTGCTCATGGCTGTAGCATACAGCAAGGGACGGCAGATGGCCAAATAACGGTCATAGGCCATGACACCCAACAGCAAACATTCAGCACTGCCTGTGTACAATGCAATATAACCTTGCAACATACAACGTGTTAAGGAGAGAACTCCATTCCCAGTGACCAAATGAGCCAACATCTGAGGCAGTGTGCTGGTGACAAAGCCAATCTCCATGCCAGCAAGATTGCTGAGAAAAAAGTACATGGGTGTATGTAGTTGAGAATCAGCCCACACCAATGTGATGATCAGCAGGTTGCCCAAAACTGTAAGCAAGTAGATGATGAGGATGACCCCAAAGAGCAGAAGCTGAGTTCCTCGATGGCTTGTGAGTCCCAGCAAGATGAATTCTTTAACAGAGGTGAAGTTCTCAGCCCCCATCTGGCCTTCTACTTGCAAGGTAAAAGAAGTTGTTGAAAGATAGTGAGATTCCCTGGAAATGAGACAACCCTTTTAAAAAATAGGATATCCACAGAAGTCCATTGCAGGCAGTAACCAAGGTTAAAGAGTCATAACAGTCTGTCTCAGACCTTTAAGAGTTCCTTTAATCAGAAATCTTTCTGGGGAACAAGTTCATTTAACAAAATTGTCTGTAGAGAACATTTGGAAATAATACATCAGCTACTATGTGAGATTTAATACAAAAATTAGACAAAGAAATGACATGGGTATTTTTATCCCCATGGTAAAATCACCATGCCAGTGGAATTTCTAAACCATTTTTCATGAGATAAGAAATTGCAGGGAAGGTTCAACAAAGGTGATCAAAGTTAGGTGGTTGGGAAATGAGAAATACTGCATCATACTATTTCCTGCCACATGTATCTCTTCTTGCAAGCTATGCACATGGCTGTTGTTGTCTGTTTGTATGTGTCCTTTACTTAAAGAATTGTAAAAGAAATTTTATCAAAAGCATCATCTTCATTCAACTCATCCAGTTACAGTGGCAAGTTTAAAACTGCTTAATCCTTACTGATCACTTCAAACACTGCAGAATGAGAGAGAATCTTGAGCTTCTCATTCTTCAGCTATGTAAGCCAGAAGCTTGAATTTCTGGGCATCCAGTGCAGAGATATCATTAATCATGCAAAAGATAAAACATTACATCTGGATTATACAATGGGCGTCTTGTACTCTGTTGGAGATGCAAACACATGTTTGTCGCCACAACTAAACTTGATCTATCCTGCCAGGACAAGTCCAAGTAGAAGTTCTGCATCAAAGCACCAGACCACAAATTTGGTGTACCACAAATCTTATCCCACTCAGCTACTGTAAGTGGAATGGCACCTTCTTGCCAATTTTGTCTTAGCATGCCAAGACTGTACCCACTAACCACCACTGTGGACAGATAAGCACATAGCTGCCTACAGCATCAGAGGTTTAGCAGCACTCATTAAGGCTGTTGACCACAATGCTTAGTTCTTTCAGAGGTACCAACGAATTTCAGCTAAATTAAAAACAACATCTTCCCCCATAACCAAATTTCCAAATTGCTGAGCAGAAAAAGAAAGGGTAACTTCAAGGGCTTCCAAAAGGTGAAAGGCAAGAAGCAATCACTTCATTGTTTCTTATCAGAACCAGAGGAACTTGAAGAGTTAGATGTTTTTCTCCTTTCTAACAAAGTCAGACTCCATCCTCTATCAACTGACTTCCAAATGGCGGAATGTCTTACCTTTCTGTCTCTCCAAAAGGTTCCTCAACCATCAAGAAGGACCACCTCACACTACCAGCTTGTGTTAAGATATTAGCTGGCTTCCTAGGGCAACACAGTGAGAAATTCAATGGACTGTCAGAGGAAGATCCTTAGAAATTCTCCAGCGTAATGTTCTTGTGATTCTTGAAAAGGGGTCTCTGTGCAGGGAGCCTGTTAACCTAATGCCTAGCAACTTATGGAAACAGAGACCTAGCTGAATAAAGGATAGTTGTATGAAGAACCTGTGTAATATATTACAAGTCATGGAGATACATACAGACTTAAAAATCTGGAGAGAGCTTGTGTGTTACTGTTACCCTATTCTTTACTTTCTGATGCCAATTAATTCCGACTCCTTATTTTCAGTGTCTTCATTCAAAGGAGGTTGGCAGAAGATTGTTACCCCATGATTTTATGAGTAGGTCTTTGAGACTGGAAGTGGAATTGCCTTAGATTAAGTCACACAAGGAGCCATCCAGGTTAGATGACCTATCTTAATGACCTCCCCAAGACCTCAGGTACATAGATGTTTTTCCATGGAATTTTCTGAAGGTTTAGCTGATGATACCAACTGTTCTTCTTAGTGCAAAGTATATTTTCAGTAAATCTAAGCTCTAGCGCATTGGTCCCCTTAGCAGCTAATTGTGGCTAGACCCAAAGCCACTTATCCTTTTTCTTTTCTCCCAAGCATTGGCAGCTGCTGCCTTGCTGTGTGTGGAAGCACTAAAGATTGCAAAAGATAATAAAGACCACATGGATCTACTCCATGGAGATTGTACTAGTTCCACTGGTACTTTGCTGTGTTTCATTATAATTCATTGTTCTTTATCTCAACCTCTTGAGAATTGAAGTACATGATCTAGCAAAGTCAAGTAAGAAAAGGTTCTTTGAATATCTCAACAAAGGTGATTAAAATAAAGGCCATCCCGTGGTATATTTTGAGCCTGATTAATAAATAGACTGGATATATTTTAATACAAATAACCCTCCCCCCCCCAACATCTTTTTTAAAGCTACCTCTTTCTCTGATGATGGGACACTATGTCACAGTGTGGACATGGGAGAAATGTTCAGAAATTTTCTTCTGAAGCTGAATGTACTGAATAAGAGTTTAGTTTGTGTTTTCCTCACCATATATATCTGATCAATGGGGGGAACTGCAGGAAGACCTGCCTGATCTACAAAAGAATCCAACCCACTTATAGCCAAAGTTGCTTTCTGTAGAGTTTCATGACTAAACCTCCTTATTTTAATCTAGATATCAAAAAGAAAAAGGGGAAAATGGGGGAAAAGGTGTTTTTCTTCCTTAGAAGTGAGATTGGGAGAATACGACATTTTCTTCCGCTAGATTTCCTCCTCAACATTCTCAATATTTTCTACCATATCTAAAATCACCAACAATTCATCTTGATATAATATTCATAGTCCACAGTAAAAAAAAATCACACACCTTAGAGTTAAATGAACAACCCCATCCCCACCCTAAAAATCTATTCAGCAAGATGGGAATGCTCATGCTTTAAAGCCAAAGTCCCTCAGCATTTTGAGGGCTGCCTTATGGACTTCCTTGTTTCGCAGGGTATAAATGATGGGGTTCAGAAGGGGTGTCACCACAACATAAAAGACTGCAATTTGCTTATCACGATCTTGACCTGTGTCTGAATGGGGGATGATGTACATAGAGATAATGGTACCATAGAACAAGGTGACCACCAAGAGGTGAGAACCACATGTGAAGAACACTTTACGCCATCCAGTAGTTGACCTCATGTCCAATATGGAATATAGAACTAAACCATAGGAAGACAAGATGACTGAAAGGGGAACCAGAACAATAAATGCCGATAAACCAAAGACAACAGCTTTAGTTATTTTTGTGTCATCACATGCAAGTTTTAGCACAACAGGCAGTTCACAAATGAAGTGGTTAATGTGATTGGGGCCACAGAATGGATGATGGAAGATGAAAGCAACGTATATAACTGAGAAGAGACAGCCTATGGTCCAACAGCATGTGGCAAGCAGTAGCTGGTGCATCCTGTCCATGGAAGAGGCATATGTCAGGGGATGGCAGATGGCTAAGTAGCGGTCATAGGCCATGACCCCCAGCAGCAAACATTCTGTACTACCCATGGTCAATGCAATATAACTCTGCATCACACAATGTGCTAAGGAGATGGCTCCATTTCCAGTCAAAAGTTGAGCTAACATTTGGGGCAAAGTGCTAGTAACGTAGCCAATTTCCATGCCTGCAAGGTTGCTGAGGAAAAAGTACATGGGAGTGTGGAGTCGGGAATCAACCTGCACCAGGATGATGATCAGCAGGTTCCCCAAAACTGTAAGCAAGTAGATGATGAGGATGACCCCAAAGAGGAGAAGCTGTGTTCTTCGGTGGCTGGTGAGTCCCAGTAAGATGAACTCTTTGACGGAGGTAAAGTTCTCATTTACCATCTTGGCATGTTGCCTGAAGTGAAAGGAAATTAGTGAAAGATGATGAAATTTCCTAGAAATTTTTTATTTATTTTTATTTATCATCATATTTATATCCCGCCCATCTCCCCCGCAAGGAGAGACCCAGGGCGGTTCACAGCATAGGTTTAAATTCAATAAAAACATAAATACTACAAAAAATTCAATAAAATATCTAATACAGTTTGATTCTAGGAATGGCAGTTCTTACTATCCCATGGTCAGAAGGTTGGTCAAAGTAGATCTAAGCGATCAGCCAACCCCAAGACTGGCTATTCCCCTTCCCTCCCCAAGCATGATGGCAAAACCAGGTCTTTAGGTTTTTTCTAAAGTCCAGGAGAGAGGGAGCCGATCTTATTTCAGGGAGAAGGATATTCCAAAGGGCGGGGGCTACTGCAGAGAAGGCACACCTCCTGGACCCCGTCAGATGGAACTCTCTTACAGACGGGGCTCGTAGCATGTCCTCTCTGCAGGACCGGGTAGGACGGGTTGATGTGATAGGGATGAGACGGTCCCTCAGGTAACCTGGAAATAAGACCACCCCTAAAAAAATAAATAAATAAAGTTCCAGAGTATATCCAAAAGAAACTCATCATCACTATAAGCTGCCACATCTCAGATGTCAGTTGAGAGACTCTTTCTTGGATTTTCCAATATGTAGTTACCTGCAAATATTGAAAATGGTGGTACTGAATATTTTCTATTTTTAAATTTTTAAAATCTGTCAGAAGACTATGGCCACCACTAGGCATACAATTCAAGATCTTTGAGCCACAGTTTCTATATCTTTACAGCTTTGTGAAAAGGTATTTCATTCTTTATCCAGGGATAATCTCTGGAACAAATGATAATATTCTTCAGTGGTCAGATAATTCAGTGAATGTTGAATAAATGTCTTCAGCTTGCAGTTATAAATGCAATTCATTTATAACTTCCAATCGAAAAGCCTGGCGTCTTACCCGCTGAGCCACCACGCCCCTTCTCCAAGAAGGTACCCCTCCATAAACTCATTATAAATTAGTCTGAGAAATTCCTCTTAACAATTGTCAAGAGTCTGTGTCGGTAGCTTTAAAGATACCTTCCTGAAATCCATGTTCTTGTTTTCTCTGTTTTGTGGTGGGGGGGGAGTGGGTGGCTTGGGGATCTAGATGTGAGGCAGAGCCTATACAGTGGTGATATTGATTTTTGTTGTTGGTTTTTAATACCTCAGTCGTGGATTGTGTTATATTTTATATGTTTTTTATATTGTATGTTGTTTTTATGTTGTTTCTCATTGCTGTAAGCCACTCCTGTATTTGAGATGGGTGGCTATATAAATCGAATAAATAAACAAACAAATAGACAAGCAGGCAAGCAAGCAAGTGGGCCTCTCAAGGCTTTTGCAAATGATGAATGGGAGAAGGCTGAGTGGCCTTGGCAGATGCTACTGAAGGGGACAAAGCGGTGGGCATTAAATTGCAACTCTTCCCAACATTCTCCATGGCACTCGCCAAACACAGACGATGCTCCAATGTGGTGCAGTGCTTAAAAGGGCAGTGAAGCCAAATCAAAGGGGGGGGGGAGAAACATTGCTTTGCCTCCCTGTCCAAAGTGCCACGCTTTTTGCAAAATAGCTCCTGGAAGTTGCTTTAATCCAAACTTCATCGAACAATCTTTGGATGACTGGCACAGCCTCATCAGGGTATTTTTATTGATTTACCTTTACTCTGCTAAACTAATTAATGAAATGGAAGTATAAATACACGTAGTACAACAGTTTCAATGACATGATGTAACTTAAAATTAATCAGCACAATAAATCATAAACAAAAAAGGGGGGGAAGGAAGGGGAAGTGGGAGCCTGGAAAATTATTATAAAAACAGAAGAACTCTAAAAATTTTGACCAGAGTGCTAGAAATCTTCCCTGACCCTTTGTAAAAAACCAGAAAGCCTAATTTGAACACTGAGAAGCGTATTAACAACCCATTGCTGCAAATCAGGTTTAGATTTTATTTCCAGGATTGTATGAACTCAATGCCTGAAAAATCCATAGCATTTGATATCTTTAATTACTTATCCTGCCTTTTTTGTACAGGAGCTGAAGGTGTCATACCTATTGCTCCATCCTCCTACTTTTCCTCACAACAACAACCCTGTGAGGTAGGTTGGGCGCAGAGAGAATGTGACTAGCCTAGTGAAGACTATGTTTTCTCTCATGTCTAAAAGTTGGACAAACCAAAATAGTGGATATGTATGGTTCGTCTCACACTGAACTTACTTTCCAATGAAATAAAGACTTACATTATTTTTTTACTGGTGATTTTCTGATAAGTTTAAACAGGAATGATTAAAGTTCTACCCAGATCATAAACTGTTCATATACTTCTTTCAAATCATTACAGACATGAGATAGATAGATGATAGATAGATAGATAGATAGATAGATAGATAGATAGATAGATAGATAGATAGATAGATAGATGATAGATGGATGGATGGATGGATGGATGGATGGATGGATGGATGGATGGATGAGAGAGAGAGGGAGAGAGACAGAGAGAGAGAGATCTACAATTTGGGCAATCAAATCATTTCTGAATGAGTTATACAGTAATAACATTTTGCCTTAGTTCTAATCTGCTTTCAACTAAAGCTTTGCAATCTCCAAAAATTAAATAGCTGTTGACTGGATTCAGTCAACTGATTCAGTATTTCATGATTTAAAGCAACCTGAACAATAATCTTAAAATAATTCCACAGACAGGCTAATTAGCTTAGGCTGGACCCCAAAATGAAAGAAACCAGAAGGTGGACCTACTCAAAGGTTATATTCAATAAAGATCATTGAATATGAATCCCAGACAAATTACCAATACCAAGAGAAGCTAAGAAATTAGCAATCATTCTATGTACATCCTGAGATAAAAAAGGGAAAAGCAATTTGCATGGTTTGCCTTAGTGTATGCTAAATGTTGTTTGCATTTATTAGAATTTATTATTTATTAAAACAAATAAATGTTGTTTGCATTTATTAGAACCAAGAAACATTTAAGATAGAGTATGCCTATATTAAAGTTTCTATTTTAAGATAACTCTACCAAGTCAAAATATTTCATCCTTTAAAAAAACTTTTCCCATAAATTAAATTCCAAATGACCTAATGGAATGTTACCTTTGGGCATCTCCAAGATCTTTCTCACCCACCAAGAAGGATCTCCTCATGATTCCAGTTATAACAGCCAACATCTTAGTATACAATGTTGAGAAATAATTTGAAATTTTAATGGAATATTTTCAAAGGACCATAATAGTGGAATATCACTGAAGGATCTAAATGAAAAAGAACCCTACCATGCCATGTCCTTGTAATAATTTGGAGGAAGATCTTTGTGGCAGAAGCTTTTTGGATTACTCTATGATGAAATTAGAAAAGATTTAGGTTTAAATTCTTCTTGGTATTGATGACTTACTGGATCTGATGACTTTTATCTGAGATCTTTACAGGGGTTCTTTAAAACCCCTTGCTACCAGTACTAAGCTTCATCTTTTCAATCACTTTGACTCCTGCTCAACCAACCATGTTTTCCAGCTTCCTAAGGGTTAGTTCATATATGAAAGAGTTCCAGAGCTTAATAGGGTAGCATTCTGGCCTCTTCTCTCACTGTCTGTGGAAGATGCCAAGATTTCATGATAATAATTCCAATGAGATTACTCCAGTCCCTTTGGTTCTTTCCAATAAATTGTTAAAGACATCTAGCTCTCCCTCTTCATCTCATGGGTACTTTAAGTATTCACTAAAAGAAAATAACGTTATGTCAATGTATCAACAAAGATAAAAACAGAGCTTTCCAAACTTTTCATGTTGGTGACACACTTTTTAGACATGCATCATTTTGTGACACACTCTTACAGCAGGGCACAAGGCAAGCACTAGGACCTGCGCGGAATCACAGCAGATTTGGAGGCAGCAAGGCACAAGGCAGGCACTAGGACCTGCGCAGAATCCTGGCAGGGCAGGTTTGGAGGCACAGGGCACAAGGCAGGCACTAGGACCTGCATGGAATCCTGGCAGAGCAGGTTTGGAGGCAGCCGGGCACAAGGCAGGCACTAGGACCTGCACGGAATCCTGGCAGGGCAGGTTTGGAGGCAGCAAGGCACAAGGCAGGCACTAGGACCTGCACGGAATCCTGGCAGGGCTCGGAGGCAGCAGCATTGTAAGCTTTTGTAAATTATTTGTTATGGCAATGGGCTTTCAACTAGAGAGAGATGTAGCCTTTCATACCAACTCTCCTTAGAAAGTGTCTGTTTATTTTAATGTATCACAATTTTTTTCTTTCTTAGAAGATGGACCACTGCTGAGCAAAAGACTAAGTATCCATGTGGCTTTCTAGTTTTGAACTTTTTTTTTTGCTAATAACCACAATCTAAATATCTATAAAATGTGACTGATAACTAAACTGGGATGAGTTTGAACTGGTGATTCCTGAAGAAGTGGGCAGGGTTTTCTAAGCTGTGAGCAAAGCCACCTGTGTGCTGGATCTAGGCCCCTCCTGGGTTAGGAAAGCAGCCAAGACGGTGACCTGTGGTTGGGTCCATGCTGTGGTGTCAGCCCCTTTGATAAAAGGGGTGGTGCTTCCAGCTTTGAAAGATGTGGTGGTATGTCCCCTCCTCAAGCAGCCATCCTTGGACCCAACAGTTTTAGATAACTACCACCCCATCTCTAACATTCCTTTCTTAGGAAAAGTTATTGAGAAGGTGATTGGACAGCACTGCAAAGGATGCTGGAAGAAGTGGATTGTCTAGATGTGTTTCAGTCAGGTTTCAGGCTAGAATTTAGTGTAGAAACAGCCTTGGTTGTACTTGTAGATGACCTATGGTGGACCCAGAATGGAGGTGGTGCATCCAACCTTTTGCTCCTTGATCTTTCAATAGGTTTTGATACCATCAACCACAGCATCCTTCTAGGCTGGCTTCAGGGGTTATACTCTTTCATAGACTTTACAATGAAACCTTTTTTATGTGTACTCAGAGTCAAATGTCATTTATATCATTGCTGCAGAGTCATTCGTATGAGATGGGCGGTGAAGAAATGTGATAAATAAATGAATGAATTAATAACTTTATTATGGTCTTTGACCAGCCTTTACAATAAAAGAAAATAGTTTAATTCAACAATTCATTGTCAGGAAAAAGAAAAACAATGAAATAGTAAAACAATGTATCTAATTTAAAAAATGTGTAATTGTATAGCTTGATAAAAATATTTGGCCACCAGGTATGTGAGTGTAGGTAAAGGTAAAGGTTTTCCCCTGCACAGTCGTGTCCGACTCTAGGGGGTGGTGCTCATCTCCATTTCTTAGCCAAAGAGCCAGCACTGTCCGAAGACGCTTCCGCAGTCATGTGGCCAGCATGATGTGTGCGGAACGCTGTTACTATGCCACCGAAGTGGTACCTATTTTTCTACTTGCATTTGCATGCTTTCGAATTGCTAGGTTGGCAAGAGCTGGGGCAAGTGCAGGAGCTCACTCTGTCATGTGGTGCTTGGTTCTGGAACCGCCAACCTTTCAATCGACAAGCCTGGCATCTTAACCACTGAGCCATTGCACCCCATAAATGTTAGTGTAGAATCACAATAAATAAATATTCCCTAGTATGTTATCTCTATTTTCAAAAAGTACCATGGGGGAAAGGAGTATCAACTATCATTGATACTGGGCAAAAGTTTAGAACAGATTATGATATGATCAACCTGTGATAATATAACAAATATCCATTGTTCACTTGAGATCAACATGTATTTATGAAGAATATCCCAGACTAATAGTATTTCCTGAAATGTAGGCAGTAGACCAGAGCTTTCCAAACTGTGTGTCACGACACAAAAGTGTGTCGCCATACACAGTCTGGTGTGTCGCCACACAACCCAGAAGCACTGATCGTTATCATTATCAGCGCTTCCGGGTTTTCCCGCGGCGACACACCAACGCGCCGGTTGGTGTGTCGCTGTGGGAAAAACTTTGGAAAGGCCTGCAGTAGACTGTCTACTCAAATCATTTCACTTCATTTCACACACAAAATTTTAGTTAATATTATATCAATTCTTCTCCAGCTTTAACTATGATATTACAGGAAGTAGGTACAGTATAACAGCACCATATATACCCCACTTTTTCTAAAAACTCTATTTACGTCACACCAAAATACCATGATAATAATAGGCTGAGTGACCGATCATTCACAGAAGCATTGGGTGAGTTTATGGCTAGACAAACCAACATTCAAGGCATTCTGAACTAATACTCATGATCAGCCAATTTGAGATGACCATTTTTTAAAAAAAGACTCACTAAGCAAGATACAAATACTCATGTTTTCTGATCAAAGTCTTTTCTTTGGCATATCTTTCTTACCGCCCTATGGATGTCTTTGTTCCTTAGAGTATAAATGATAGGGTTAAGCAGAGGGGTGACCAGAACGTAGAAAATTGCAGTTTGCTTATTACAATCAGGAACTGAGTTTGATTTTGGAATTACATACATAAAAATGGTAGGGCCATAAAACAAGGTGACCACAAGGAGATGGGAGCCACATGTAGAGAACACTTTACGCTGTCCAACTGTAGACTTCATGTGTGATACAGAATAAAGAATAAACCCATAGGAGGTCAGGATGACACAAAGGGGAAGCAGAAGGAGGAAGGCTCCTGCACTAGAAATAATGTTCTCAATGATTTGTGTATCACCACATGAAAGTTTTAGCACCGCAGGAATCTCACACATGAAGTGGTTGATCTGATTGGGGCCACAGTACGTTTGGCAAACCAGGAAGACATCACAGATGGCACAGAGCAGAGGAGCAATTATCCAGCAGGCGAAAGCAAACTGCAACTGGCAGCGCTTGTCCATGACAACAGCATATGTTAAGGGATGGCAGATGGCCAGGTAACGGTCATAAGCCATGACGCCCAGTAGCAAAGACTCAGTAGTAGCCATGGACCCTGCAACATATATCTGGGTAATGCAGAATGGGAAGGAGATGGCTCCATTTCCAGCCATGAGATGAGATAAAGTTAGGGGCATGGTGCTGGTGACATAACACATTTCTATCACTGCAAGGTGAGAAAGGAAATAGTACATAGGAGTGTTAAGTTGTACATCAACCTGCACCAATATGATGATCAGCAGGTTCCCCAAAACTGTAAGCAAGTAGATGATGAGAATGACCAGAAAGAGGAGAACCTGGATTTTTCTGTGGCTGGAGAGTCCCAGCAAGATGAATTCCTTGACAGAGGTGAAGTTCTCAGCTTCTATCATGGCCTCTTGTCTGAAGAGAAGGAAAAAGAACGAGAGACCATTAGATCAACTACCATTTTTAAATATATAAATACACTAAAACAGGGCCATGACAACCAACAGCCATTTTTCAGATCAGAGTAATGAAATTATTCCAGGAAATGCTGTTATCATCATTTGAAGATAAGCGTGCTTTGATGCAGGGAACATCAAATTTATTATCAGGTAGAAAAATATTCCTGCTTTTGTTTGGGTTTCTTTCCTATCAATTCTCCTTTATCTGAGATAAGAGAATTTGCTTTAGAGCAGGCGTGTCCAACCCGCGGCCCACGGGCCGCATGCGGCCCTGAACAGCTGGTAATGCGGCCCCAAAAATTGTAAACTTTTAACATTATTTTGCTATTTTTTTCGTGACTCAATCGCGCAGTGCTCAATCGTGGGGCTGCGTAGGTAGAAACAATGGAATGCTGTGTAGGGGAGGGGGCAGTACAGTCCTAACGCCGCCTTGAGAACTCACTGAGAGTTGCAACCACTTTCATCGAACCAGACATTGATGCATTAGTTTCACAAAAACAAGGTCAAATATCCCACTAGTTTTATGTTGCCCACTTTTTTTTAATTTTATAATAAATATAAAAAAATAAATGACGTTTTATTACTTAACTATATTATATATTTTATGTGTGGCCCAAGACAATTCCCCTTCACTCAATGTGGCCCAGGGAAACCAAGAGGTTGGACACCCATGCTTTAGAGATTGGTTTAAAGAAGAATCTAGATAAATTATTTTGGGTGAAGTCTGTTTTTCTTGCAATCTGTACTGTTGTGTTTTTTTTTCTCAGTTTATAGAATGTACTTTTATACCCATCGTCATTCTAAATATTTAATCTCATGGTAAGATTTTTTTCAGTTATTGCATTCCTGGCAGAGTAATAAAGGGAACAAAACAACAACAATTGAAATAACTAGTTAACTAGCTACTTTTGGCAATTGACTTCAATTAGACTATATGGACTTTTGCAGGCTTCATCGTTAGTAATAATTTATTCAGTTATTTCTTCTGTAGCAATGCAAACTAAAAATATCAAAGGAATTTGTTACAACTAGGTAATTGTGCAAAACTTGCCATAGGTTCAGAAACTGCAAAAAAAATTGCCATGCTAGAAAATATACATAAGGCAATTCTATTGTTGGTTTCCTACTCGTGGGTGGGAACCAAAATAAAGAAATATAGTTGTGAGTTTCTTAAAGGATGTTGTATATATTTTATGATTTAGAAAGAATATGGAAAGCTGTTTTAAAAGTCAGACTGAAAAGTTTTTTTTCTGTTGGAGTCAGGAGGGGCTCATGTTAACTCCCTCCTCAGGAATGTTGATTAATGGTGCCTGAAGGTCTAGTTAGTTTAGCCAATCAGAAAGTTACCTGTTGGTTCTTTTCCAAATAAGTAATAGGTGAGTGGTCACGTGCTGAGTGTTGTCCACTCAGGTAACGCCAAGTTGTTGTTGTAAAGGCTTTATATTGTAAATCTTTCTTTTGTGTTTGTGTGAGAGAGGAGGCAATTGCCTGCAGCTATGTAAATTAAGCCATGTGCTCTCCTCGGCTGAGGAAAGCAAGCTAAGTTTTGTTCCTTTGTTTTAAAATAATATCAGCATTTTTTCTACTGCAAATGTTTCAGTTCATTTATCTCTCAATATTTCTATAACTCTGATCTCACAAGTTATTAAAAACTATAAAAAAGGATTCTACTTCAAGATGGTTTGAACAGTAATCTCAAATATACTGTATATTACACAATAACAGGTTAAGAAGAAATACTTCCTGAGAAGAAATGTTCTCCTAGGGTCTTTCCAAAAGGAAATGGAATAGAAATACCTCTGTTACATCACCAATCTTTATTTGAATTTATTCAAATTAGGAAACAAGTTAGAACATGCCCATATTAAACTTTATCTAGTTTACTAACACATAATTTTTTTCTAGGAAAACAGAGGTTATCTCAGCAGATTCAGCACCTAGATGACCTTCTTTGGACTTCGAAGGTAAGAAAAGTTGGGTAGAGTTAGTATTTGGATTGGAGATGACCAGGGATTTCCGGGACTGCAGATTACCTTCTTTTTTTTCCACTGACAGAGTATAAACCTACCTTTCTTCTTTCCCAGGATGTTCCTCAGCCATCAAAAAAGAGCCAATCATGTTATCACCTTCTCCTAAGGTGTCCAGCAAGGTGGAATATGATCCATTTGCTTTCTACTAAAGCCAGATATTGGACACCTATTGGGGAATTTAGGGCTCTATCATGGAAAAGCATATATGAATTGTCACAGAAGTTGTCTTAGTAAAAAAAATAAAAGATTTTCTTGGCAGGAGCTCAGCAAGCTATCAGTTCATGAACAATGAAAGCTTCTAAGCTCTTATGGAAGAATAATGTCTTATACCGTCTGGAGGTGTCTTGGGATTAGTTACAATTTTTAAGCATATTCATATCCCTAAGCCAATCTAGGGGTTGTGTAACTGGGAATATGAATGTTTCTTTGCTTCTGATTAGCCTCAGAATCTCTGTTGAAAGGTGATTGTTAAGAGATAATAATTCCCATGAGATTGCTTCATACCCTTTGATGCTTTCCTATAGATTATTCAAGGCTGCTCTGTATCTTAACCTTTTGGGTCTCTCAAAATCTTAATGAAGGAATACACACACACACACACACACACACACACACACACACTTTTAACCTCTACTAATAGACAGAGAGAGAGAGAGATCAGCAGAAGTTAATGCATGCCCCATTTTTATTTATTTATTTATTTATTTTATTAGATTTATATTACCGCCCATCTCCCCCAACGGGGACCCTGGGCGGTGCACAATAAAATAGAGTTAAATATATATAAAATTACATCAATACAAAATATAAATTCCAAGGATAGAATGTTAAAATAAGGCACTAGGAGGCTTCAAGGGGCCAGCCATCCTCAAGAGGAACTGTTGGCTTTTCCCTCCCAGGCAAGACGGCAGAACCAGGTCTTTAAGCCTTTGATATGTTTCTATCAGTTCCTAAAAACACTTAACAATAAATCACATACATATAATTTTAACCACTGATCAATCGATCTATCTATCTATCTATCAGCAGAGGTTAAAATAATGTGTATGTTTGGATATGTTTGTGTCAGTTTCTAAAAACTCTTAAAAATACATCATAAACTTCACCCAGGCCTTTGGCAAGGGAGAGTAAGACCCCTTGCTTCATCGTGCTTGTCATCTTTTATTTTATGTACACCACAAGGGAGTGACTGCCTAGTCAATCTCTCTACCCCAGGGCTTTCCAAAGTGACACACCAGCGGCGGCGGTGCGGGGGGGGCGCGCACACGGCGGCGGTGCGGGGGGGCGTGCGGCGGCGCGCACGTGCATGGTGGCGGCGCGGGGGCGTGTGGCGGCATGCGTGCACGGTGGCAGCGCAGGAGGGCGTGCGGTGGCACGCACGTACACGCTGGCGGCGTGGGGGGGGCGGTGGCATGCGCATGCACAGCAGCGGCAGCAGCCTCTGCTAAAACGTGGAAACACTGATACTGCGCCGCTGCCGCCGCCACCGTAGACACGCGTGCCGCCGCTTCCGGGTGGTGTGGCGACACACCACGCTGTGTGTGGCGACACACTTTTATGTCGCAACACACAGTTTGGAAAGCTCTGCTCTACCCCCACCAGCACAAATTGGAAATGACCGTGAAAGAAGTGATACCACAATCCCCAACCTTCACAGGAAGTCCAGAAGAATAGCATAGTAGATGGTGTTGAATGCCTGTGAATAGTATAAAAGGAACATATCAACAAAGGTCATTCACAACAGCAGCCAATCCTACCTCCATCCTATGCTAGGCCCAAAACCCTGGCTTAAATATGTGTAAATAATTCATTACACATAGAGTATTCTGTAGCTACCCATCCCCTGCCTTCAATATCCTTCCAACCAAAAGGAAGATTATAGACCAGGGCTTTCCAAAGTGCCACCGCTGGCGACACCCAGCGGTGGCGGCGGTGGCAGCGCAGCGGCAGCGCGCACATGCATGGCGGCGGCACGGGGGGGCGTGCAGCGGCGCACGTATGCATGGCGGCGGCGGCGGCAGCAGCAGCAGCCTCCACTAAAACGCGGAAGCACTGATCCCTCGCCGCTGCCACTGCCGCCGTGCACGCACACGCCGCCGCTTCTGGGTGGTGTGGTGACACACCACGCTGTGTGTGGCGACACACTTTTGTGTCGCGACACACAGTTTGGAAAGCTCTGTTATAGACAGAAAAATAACAATCAAGGGTGGATAGTTATACTTCCTGACATCATATACTTATTGGAATGGCATTGGAAGACCTTTCAAAATATCTTTTAACACAGCATTGGAAATTCTAAAACTGAAAGTGGGCCTAAAATTGATGAGGCTAGTTTGGGCCAAGGGACCAAAGTCGTCATTTGACCAATACTTTCCTATTGTTTGTTCCTAGAAAAGTTAAGAAGGATCCACCAACATTGTCTAGAACAGCACTGTGTGAATGTAGTATACTCTAGTTTTCTTCTATTGAACTTCCACAAGTCCCAGCCATGATAGCTAATGCTGAATGGAATTTCTGAGATTTCCAGCTGCAATATCCCTGGATACCACCAACATGCAGATGACTGCTATAAAACAAACTATACTTGTTTCCCTATTTTCTCCCTCCTTGCTTCTCTGGAAATGAAGCTGTCAGGTTAAAGAGGAAGTGACCTGTAAAATATATGAAAGATGGAGGTGGACTGAGAGTCATAGTGATACATAGTCTTCTAGATGACTTGTCTGGAAAAGCATTCAATTATTATGTATGGAACAACTATGGAACAACTATGTTCCAGTATACTGTATACATTTGTAAATGAATAAAAACAATGCAACATCCCTCTAAACTTTCCATTACATTATTCAACAGAAAGTGACATCAGTATCACTGTATTCATGGAGTTTGTACCAGTTGAAATGTGCGTAGCAATGCACTACAAGCACACCCACATGTCATATTGAAATCATTGTATGCATGGTTTTAAAGAAAAATAGATCAAGAAGATTGTACTCCTTTTATTTTCTTCTCAAAAAAGCCCATGATTGCACATCCATAGATACCAAATCATACTAATAAAACTCTCTCCAAATACATGTTTACTTGATAAATAGATTTCTTTTTGTCCAGTATTCTATTACATTTGGCAGATTGCTATTTCATTTTAAGATTATTTGTAATACATTCTACACTGCAATTGATCCTGCACAAAATATAGGTAAAGGTAAAGGTTTCCCCTGCACAGTCGTGTCCAACTCTAGGGGTCGGTGCTCATCTCCGTTTGTTAGCTGAAGAGCCAGTGCTGTCCGAAGACGCTTCCACGGTCACGTGGCTGGCATGACGCACGCGGAACACTGTTACCTTCCCACCGAAGTGGTAGCTACTCATCTACTTGCATTTGCATGCTTTCAAATTACTAAGTTGGCAAGAGCTGGGGCGAGTGCAGGAGCTCACTCCGTCACACGGCGCTCGGGTCTCAAACCTCCAAACTTGCGATCTTCTGATTGACAAGCCTGGCGTCTTACCCGCTGAGCCATCGTGCCCCTACAAATATACAACAAAATATAGAACAGAGTATTTTATATCTTCTTCTCTAAGCCCTTAGAGTTTGAACAATTAAAGTGGTATAAAAACATTTAGAAGAAATGAACAAATGGTCAGTCCAATAACATCTAGAAATAGTGCTTACTTTGGTTGTCATGGATTTATAACGTATATGCCAGACTAAGCCTATTTCTGGAAATCTAAGGAGTAGATCCTTGTCATCTCTACCTGAATCATTAGCTCCATCCTTACACAGGTACATTCACTATAGATCAGATTTGTTCCTCTCCACCCTTAAAGAGGACATTTCAGGGACTTTTCAAAAGAGTTTAGACAACATCCAGATAAGCAAGCATAGCAGTGCTATATTTACCCCACATTTCCCAAGAACTGTGGTTTCAGGTTATACCATCCCATCACAATAACCTGTTAAGATTAGAATGAGAGATAGATCATCCCAGGAATCACTGGGTTGACCTGATAGTTAGACAAAGCCAACATTCAAGTCACTCAGGCGTAACGCTCTAATAGAAGGCCATCTGTTTAAAAAAAGCTGGTTAATAGGACAGAAATACTCATGGTTCATGCTCAAAGTCTTTTCTCTGAAGTATCTTCAGTATCACCCTATGAATGTCTTTGTTCCGCAGAGTATACATGATAGGATTGAGCAGAGGTGTGACCAGAAAGTAGAAAACTGCCATTTGCTTATCATGATCATGATCAGGAGCTGAATTTGACTTTGGAATCACACGCATCCAGACAGCAAGGCCGTAAAGCATGGTGACCACAAGGAGATGGGAGCCACATGGAGAGAAAGCCTTGTGCCATCAATATTTGACCTCATCTGGGATACAGAATAAAGAATAAACCCATAGGAGGTTGGGATGACAGAAAAGGGAAGCAGAAGGTGGAATGCTCCTATACCAAAAATCATGTCCTCAGTGACTTGTGTATCACTACATGCATGTTTCAGCACCACTGGGAACTCACACATGAAGTGGTTGATCTGGTTGGAACTACAATAACTTTGGCAAACAAGGAAGGTTGTTGATCGGTTTACTATGTATGGGTGGGAAGAAAAAGAAAGACATTTTGTTGTGAGATTATTTATTTTATTTATTTAAAAGATTTATATGGCTGCCCATCTTAAGCAACTCTGGGCAGCTCGCAACAACAATAAAACCAATGACTATCAAACAATCATAAAAACAGTAAGACAATAAAACAATAAAAAAAAACCTGCGCCTTAATTGTCCCCCTAGGATGCCCCACACATATAGTATTTATATCAATTTCATAAGTGCTTTTAAAGAAAGTTCAAATAAATAATATTCCGCCTTTTATTTTACTTTGTTGTTTATTCAAAAAAGCCATATGATCCTAGATCTAAATTCATAGATCCCAGCATTCAAACCAAGAAATCTTCTCCCAATACATGCTAAATTGAGAAGGAATTGCCATAGACTGTGTTTGTCTCTCATTCCAGTACATTTAGACAGATTTCTACAATATTTCAGCACTATGGGTGGTACATGTTCTTTGGAAGACCTTACAATGCAATCCTATTAATGTCTATTCAAAATAAAATCTCATCGATTTCATTGCAGCATATTCCAGAGTATATTTTCTCTGTTTTCTCAAGTGTAGGGGAGAGATGTAGACTCATTCTGGTCAGCTACCATTGATGCCAGGCAAAATTATAGGACAGATTATATGGTCACCCTGAGAATATCTAGAAAATGATATTATTTGTTTGGGGGCAACCATGGGTTTTTAAAGAATATACAGGCATAATCCCATTTCCTGGAATCTAGAGAATAGATTGTATCTTCCCTACCTGAATCCCATAGCTTCATCTTTACACCAGATTCACTCTGTATCCAATTTGTTCTTCTTCAGTTTTCACTGTGAGACTTTCCAAAAGAGTTCACACCACAACCAGAAAAGCAGGTACATTAGAAGCATACTCCACATGTCATAAGAACTAGGTTTTGAGGTTTTAACATGTCAACACAATTACTGAATAAAGACTAGGCTGAGATATAGATCATCCATAGAATCCATGAGTTGATTTCAAGGTTAAACAAACATGGACTTTCAAAGCATTCTGGAGTTATACTCATAATCAGACCATCAGTTTAAAAATCAGGTTGATTAACCATGATAGAAACCCTAATGGTTTTGTTCAAAACCCCTTCTTCACAATATCTTGGCTACTGCCCTATGAATGTCCTTGTTCCGCAGGGTATAAATGATAGAGTTGAGCAGAGGGGTGATCACAACATAGAAGACTGCAATTTGTTTATCACGTTCAGGATCTGAATCAGACTTTGGAATCATGTACATCCAGAGGGCAGGGCCATAAAACAAGGAGACCACAAGGAGATGGGAGCCACATGTAGAGAAAGCCTTGCGCCGCCCAACACTTGATCTCATTTGTAATACAGAATGAAGAATAAACCCATAGGAGGTCAACATAACAAAAAGGGGAACCAGAAGGACAAATGCTCCTATACCAAAAATAATGGCCTGAGCAATTCTTGTATCACCACATGCAAGTTTCAGCACCACTGGCACCTCACATATGAAGTGATTGATCTGATTGGGGCCACAATAGGTTTGGCAAACAAGGCAGACAACACAAATCACACAGAGCAGAGGAGCTATTATCCAGCAAGCTGAAGTGAACTGCAGTTGGCAGCGCTTGCCCATGACAACCATGTAAACTAAGGGACGGCAGATGGCCAGGTAGCGGTCATAGGCCATGACACCCAACAGGAAAACCTCAACAGCAGCTGTGGCCAATGCAATGTACATCTGGATCATGCAGAATGCTAAAGAAATGGCTCCACCTCCAGCCAGGAGCTGAGTTAACATTAGAGGCATGGTGCTGGTAACATAACAGATGTCTACCCCTGCAAGATGAGAAAGAAAATAATACATGGGTGTGTGGAGTTTTAAATCAACCCGCACCAATATGATGATCAGCATGTTCCCCAAAACTGTAAGCAAGTAGATGAAGAGAATGACCACGAAGAGGAGAAGCTGGGTTTTTCTGTGACGGGCAAGTCCCAGTAAGATGAATTCTTTGACAGAGGTGATGTTTTCAGTTTTCATTCTGGCCCCCTGCCTGAAGAGACAGGAAAAAGGAGTTGGAGCTTGAATGGGAACACTGTTTTTAAATGATCAGTGGTCAAGACCTTACCACCAGAGGCCATCTTCTAAAGATTCAGATTGCTGGTATATTTTAGTTAGCTAAATCTAAAGCTGTGTTTCATTTTCTCTTAAAATCAAGTGAACGTTTGTGAACGTTTATATTTTTAAGGATACATTGTACTGGAAATTCAGCTGGGTTTTAATTTTGCTTATCTGTTAATATTGTTGAGTTTGATTACTTGATGTGAGTTTGACCATGTGGTTGCTTAACAGGGAGGGTCTTTCTCATGAGCTTGTTGGTTTGACATATACCTTATGAGCATGTAAGTGAATAGCTACCTAGCAGTGGCAGGTTAGCAGAAACACCAGTACATCCTGCAAAGGCAGTGCTTTCTAAAGTGCCGCCATTGGTGACACACCAACGGCAGCAGCGGCAGCGCAGCGGCGTGTGCGGGGGCGGGAGCGTGCATGGCGGCGGTGGCAGCCTCCGCCAAAATGCAGAAGCACTGATGACGCGACGCTGCTGCCGCCACCATACACACCCCCGCTGCCGCTTCCGGGTTGTGTGGTGATACACTAGACTGTGTGTTGCAACACATAAAGTGTCGCGACACACAGTTTGGAAAGCTGTGTGCAAAGGCATCTGGCTAGAATACTAGTGCTTTCGTAAGAGGCATATTTGTTTGTTCAAAATGTGTTAAGACTCTTGATAGAATCATGTGGCCCATTATGTATGTACTTACGTGAAAATTAGATAAAGCCGTTGGGTAGAATTGGTTAAATAAATAAACAAACAAATTTTTTATCCCACACAAATACCATAGAGCTAAACTAAGGTTTTCTCAGTTATTTTTCAAGGAATGGTTTCCAGATAAGTTTAAACAAGAATAATTAAAGGGCCATAGATATTGCAAACCATTTCTTATAATCTAGCGCTTTTGTGTATGTTTCCTCTTGATTTATAGAAATATGCCTTTAGCACTGTCATCATTTTAGCTGTTTAATATAATCCTAAGATTTTTCAAATCACTTCAAACCCAGAATAACAAGGACAATTTTAACACATTTTGGTCAGTTGAATCACTAATGAACAGTTTGATTTTACTGTCTGATTTCAATCTATAAATAACCAAGGAAATTGTTAAATCGATAAATATTATTCATTCAGCATTGTAAACACTGACATTTTGGGCACTGAGCTGTTCTGTTCCTAGTTTACTACATATGGGCAGGAACCCGAATGAAGAAATATCAGCATGAGATTGTTCAAAGAATCCCTTTCACTGAAAGTTGCTTGGATAGTAATTCCAGAGATTTCTTTTTCAATCACACCATAAACTAAGAAGGAAAACCTACTCAGAGTATTCTCTAGGGCCTTTCTAAAAGGAAAAAGAATAGAAATAGCCTGATTGCCTTGACTATCTTCATTTGAATTCATTCAAGGTGCAAAACAAGTTAGAACATGCCCCCATTAAACTTTCTTTTGAGTACTTCCAAAGTAGATGATTAAACACATATTTTTCCAAGGTAACAAATTGTGTCTCAGCAGATACAGCACCTGCTTGACCTTCTCTGGGGTAAAAAAAAGGAAGGGCTCAATAAATATTTGGATGGGACACAACCAGAGATTTCTAGGATTGCAAATTAGATTAGAAGGGGAGAAACCATCCTAGCAGTAGTCATAAAAACTTCATCAGTGTAACAATATAGATACTAGGAATCAAGTCAAGTGATCTTTATCATTACCTTAATAACACTAATAATAATAAAAAAAAAATTTTGCTCCACTGGCAGAATATAAACTTACCTTTGTGCTTTTCCCCGCCACCAAGCAGAGGCTGTTCATGCTACTAGCTTCTCTTAAGATGTCTAACACTTTGGTAGACTATCCCTTTGCTTTTCCCTAATGCCAGATACTGGGCACTTATTTGGAAGTGCTGCAGTTTATCGTGAAAGAAACTACATGAAGTTTCACAGAACGTGTCTTTGTAAAATTTCTGAAAGCTTCTCTTAGCAGGAATTCAGCAACCTGTCACTTTATGGAAGCTAGAATCCCTTAAAACCACCCAGTAGAATGTTTTATAGTGGCTGAAGATGCATTAGAAGTAATTACAGGTGATGGACATATTGAAACCCCTAAGGAAATACACGGATTGTGTATATTATCATTGGGAATATGCTACTTTCTTTGCTATTCTTTACTCTCAAAATCTCTGATGAAAAAGACTGTTAGGAGATCATAATTCTAATGAGACTGACAAGAGATCATAACATCCAGCATTTTCTAATACATCTTTGTTTACCTGGGCTGGGAAGACAATTCAAAAACTCTTCTTTTGATATTTTATTTTAATTTCAATTGTGGAATGATCTTTAAACAATAATTATCATTTCATGGAATCACACTTAATTCTTGTTCTGGCCAAGTCCACTTTGGAGAGCTTTGCCTTAGGAAGCTCTCATCATCCATGCTTTCTTGCATCATCAGGTGGCTTAGAGACACCATTTCAAGAAGGTTGTTGAAAAAGTGACTGTAATCTTAGAATGTATGAATAAGCAAAATTATTATGGAAGGGAACATCAGATATGGTATATCCAGTCCTGGGTGCCACATTTTGAAAAAGCTTTGTAACGTATGTCTGTAGCTTGAATCATGTCAACTGGATTTCTATTTTCTCAGTGGAAACGTTTTGCTCCTTATCCAAGGAGCTTCTTCAGTCTGAGCAAAGTTGGTAAGGGAATCCTAAATATGTTTCTAGGTAGCTGTGTGACCTTACACCTGGGGCTAGGTCATGGTTATATTGAGATGTATTTTAAGTCCTTTAATCATCTAAAGGAGGATCGTTAAGATCACCATGCTGCTGTTGAGCTTGTGAAATGGTCTTAATCTTCCTAGGCACAGAAGACAAAGCAGGGAGGAAGATGGGCGATAGGTTGTGCCTGAGGCCCTATCTAACCTATCACCCATCTTCCTCCCTGCTTTGTCTTCTGTGCCTAGGAAGATTAAGACCATTTCACAAGCTCAACAGCAGCATGGTGATCTTAACGATCCTCCTTTAGATGATAAAAGGACTTAAAATACATCTCAATATAACCATGACCTAGCCCCAGGGGTAAGGTCACACAGCTACCTAGAAACATATTTAGGATTCCCTTACCAACTTTGCTCAGACTGAAGAAGCTCCTTGGATAAGGAGCGAAATGTTTCCACTGAGAAAATAGAAATCCAGTTGACATGATTCAAGCTACAGACAATTCCACCTGGATGACTGAGAACCTTCATAGACACTTTGTAATATATATTATCTCCAAAAGGAGATGACCAGGATGGTGAGGTATTTGGAAATCAAATGCTAAGAGGAATGGCTTAGCCTGGACAAAAACATGATGACAAGGAAATAGGATAGCTATTGTAGTCTCCAGTTATCTCAACTGTTGTTTGCTGAGCTAGAGCAAAATTGTTCTTGGTTGCTCCACAAGGCAGGACTGCAGGCAGAGGGTAGAGATGGCAAGGAGACAAAGTTTGGTTCAAGATTAGAGGTAATTCCTCAGAGTATAAGAATAAGGGTTGCAGGTAGTCCTGCAGATCCTACATAAAGTCCCTCCTACTTTTACAATGCTAAGTTTATAGGAAAAAATGGACTGTGATAATTCAGCATCACTAAATACTATAATTTTATCTGCCATTTCCATTTCGCCAAGACCTGTTTTCACTTATAGTGTTCACTTATAATGTTTGCTGAAGGTATATGCAAATATAACATTAGAATGTTGGAATTTTCTGAAAATACAATATGTGGGAACATTAAAGGAACTGACAATCACATACACTGGTATGTAAGTGTCGTGGCTAGGTGAAGAACGACGCTGAGCCGCAAGAGATAAGCTCTAGATCTTTATTCTCTACCTTACACAGAATCTTACCAAGCTAAGCTACCAGAACAGTTCACAGGGAAAATCCCCCAAGCACGCTATGGCAGGCCCGGCCTGATTCTCTTGGATGGGTGCCCAAGGTCTTCCGTGCTATGGAAGCGCTTCTTCCCCTGGAAAGCACCCCCTCCTTCTTGTCGAGCAATCTCCATGACACGACACTTCCCCTTCAGAGAGACATTCCATCACAGTAAGTGATTGTGCTTAATGTTTTTCTCAGCATTTCTCAATCACTGTGGAAAGTTTCACTCAAGGCATATCTAATGAGTAACTTCTCGTGAGATTGGCCGCTATATAAATCTGATTCAGAAATGAAATGAAATGAAATGAAATGAAATGAAATGAAAATAAAATAAAATAAAATAAAATAAAATAATAAAATAAAAAAATAAAATAAAATAAAATAAAATAAAATAAAATAAAATAAAATAAAATAAAATAAAATAAAATAAAATAAAATAAAAGCATGTTAAGAGAGCAGAATGAGAATTATTCATGTGTGTTTCTTTTCAAAGCTTATTCTTTGCAAGTCCTTGGTCATTCATGGCCTCAGGGACATCTTGTTCAAAAGAATATAGATAGTTAGGCTTAGGTTTTGGGGTTCAAAAGAGGGGTTTTGGACTTTGTATAAGAACTGCACCTCTCTGCTAAAGGAGCCCAACCTTTCTTCCACAATGAAGAAATGTCAAGTTCCCTTGACTTTTTATTTGATGAAAATCTCAGTTGTGCATTCTCATTAAGTTAATAAGAGCAGTTAAGAAATTAAAGTTATAGAGGCACAATATGAGGTTAGGGCCTTTCTAGAAGACTAAAGGAAAGATATCACTTGTATCTGTGTTGGCTTTTATTGAGATTAGAAAACTTTCAAGCTGGAACATGTCCATATTAATGGATTTTTTTACTGAGATCAAGAAAAGAAAAGATGATTTTACTAAGCAGATCAATTTCAACTTAAGAGGAGAGAAAAAGAAAGTCCTTCTAAGAACCTAATTTAAGTAAAGAATATACTAAGGATTTTTGCACTTTCCCACCATCAGTTACAGGATGCAAAGGTTGAATGGGTTTCCAACACAAAATGTTAAGAAACATAATGAAACCTTAGAGATCCTTGTAGCAGGATGCCATCACCTAAAGCCTAGTGGCTTATTTTTCCAGTTATAAAAGCAATTTTTCAACAATTACTCAAGGCCAGAGTTTCCCCTTTTCTGATGATGGATCACCATTGCATCACTAGATGAAAAGCCCCAGGGAATGAATTCTATCATGATTTAATCCTGGGATTAAATAGGGTCTGGGTTTAGTGGACAGGATAAGGAACACTGAAATTCAGGAAATGTGTAGGTGCTCCTTGGCTTCCTTGGAATTAAATGCTACAAAACCAAAGTCTTCAGAAGTCTATCCTTATTGTAAAGCCTGCAAAAGAGTATGTACTTCTAATGCTGTTGGAATATTACAGAAATTGTCTGAATGGACTGGAAGGGGGATGAAATGAAGACTTCCCAGGCTTGAAGCAAAATACAACTGGATGGCACAACGGGTGAAAGAGATGGCTCCAGTGCCAGAATAGAGGTGGACTAATATCTGGGGGAAAGTGCAGGTGACGTGGCAAATCTCCAGCCCAGAGAGTTGAATTAGAAAGAAATACATTGGTGTGTGGAGGGAGGACTCAGCCCATACAAGCAGAATGATCACCAGGTTTCCCAGAATGGTGAATAAGTAGACAATGAAGAAGACCATGAAGAGGACAATCTGTATCTTCCGATGGCTAGTCAGTCCCACCAAGATGAACTCTGTAACACAGGTGAGATTTCCAATCTCCATCATAGTCTTCTGCCCATTGGTTCAGCAAGAATTTTTGGTAATGTGGCAAGCCTAAAAATAGGTAAATCAAGAAGTTGTATTAAAATGCAAAGTCAACATTTACACATATTGATCTTGGTAACATAACTCCAGTTTTCCTTGAACACGAGTGGTATTTTTTACAGGTGAAACTGCAGCAAACAAGCCCAAACAAGCAAATCAAAGTTCCAAATTTTCCAGGTCTGTAATATTCCATGATGGTTTTTGTGTTTCAGCACCAATCACATATTTTAAAGGATGTCTCAGACAGAGGGGGCTGTATGTGGACTTTCTTACAATTCTTAGATTCTGAACTCCAGAATTATGGCCTTGTTGAATGACTTCCCAGCATTCTTCCTGTCCTCACAGAAGAAAAGATCCAAGGTCTTTAACCAGCTTCTTGAGTCCTAAAAGAAGTAGTTAGTCTTTATTTTGAGATCCTTCTTGACAAGATCCTTTTTATTTTATTGCCTGGGAAAAGCTAGAGTCCCAAAATCACTGTCAACTTCCCTAATATTTTTTAGTGTTGATGGATTCTAATTGCCATATAATTAGATGTTATATTAGTTTTGATGCTTCTTTATTCATTTATTAACATGGCTTGTTAATCATCTAATGATTTGTAGCATCAGAAGATGGACATTGTGCTGTGGAGGGTTGTCTCTCCTTCTGCCTTGTTAAAGCTGTGATTGTCTGTAAAATAAAATAAAAGCTCTAAAATAAAGAGGACAGATATTCTCATGGGAAAGTTCTGATCCCTATGAAAGATTCTTCTAGATCATTATCAAACTCCTGCTCTGAACTCAACATTTTGCTTCCTATGGGGTTAATTTAGCAAATTAGAAACAAAACAATTATTTGTTATTTCCAAAAATAATTTCCAGAGAAATAAAGAGTATTTGCCAAAAAAACACCCAATTGTAGTAATGCTAAGTGTTATTATGAATAGACTGGGGTGGTGGGGAAGGATTAATTGTTCATGGAGAATTAAATCCAATAAATCCAGAATTTATCATTATGATACTGTAGTCACCACAGATTGATTCAAAGGTCAAAACCCGTGTTCCTCTAAAACTTATTTTGGTGTGGCCACAGCTCCCTTCCTCAACTTCCAATTATTTTGGGGACAGAAGTTTAAAATTATACTTAGCAGTTTAAAGGGTGGAAGAGATGGAACAAGATTATTGGAGGGGCATTATCAATGAATCGTGGGGGGGGGTTAGGAATCAATGGGATTTAACTAAAAATAAATATCTAAAAATAACAACGAAATATATGTCCTTCCTGCTCTGATTACATCTACTTTACTCCTTGCCTCTCCAACATGGGGCACTCCACACATTTAACAAGACCTATTTGTGGCCCTCGGAGGTGTGCGGTTTGGGCTGCCAGATTTGGAAAGGAGTTCTAATGGAAGAAGTAAAATCACTGAGAGAACTCAAACCCCTCCTTTACTAGAAAGGGCTAGGAGTTCTGGCACGCTTTAGGTTGAGAAAGAAGCTATGGACAAGGGACATGGCTGAGAAGTATAACATCAGACATGGCGTGAAGAAAGCGGCCAGGGAGTTTTTCTCCATCTCTCCAAGCATTAGAGCTAGGGGCCATCCAAAAACACTGATTGGAAGGAGATCTAGACAGCACTTCCTCACGGAGCACACTGCCTGGAATCCATTACCACAAAACAGGGTGAAGGCCTCTAACGTGGGCGGATTGACCAGAAGGGAGGGAGCTCCCCAAAGCAGCCTTAAGTGGCCAGTAGGAGTGGGGCAGATCCCAGCTGCTTAACTGTATATCAGTCACGTTGTGGATGAAGCATCATGTTCATAACCAAAACTGTGTCAGAAAAGGAGGAAAAATACTACTTTAAAACTGGAACAGCTAAAGATGACTATAAGCTGTCTCTGGTGTGGACAGGAGTGAGATGAAGGCAGTATCATGAGGACATGTCATATAGACATGGTTACCTAACTGGGCTTTGGTGTTTCCACACTATGGCTGACTGAATGGGGCATTTTGGAAGTTTGGGGGAGGCTGCTGGAGGTGATCTCATAAAGATGGTAAATTTTTCTGGATCAATCAGCCCTTCTTCTCAGCATCTTTATCTGTAGCACCTTGGCCACTGCAGCATGGACATCCTTGTTCCTCAAAGTGTAGATGACTGGGTTCAAGAGAGGAGTGATCACTACGTAAAAAATAGAAACGTATTTGTCAAAGCTGGGGTCTCTACGTGACCGGAGTCTCATATACAGAGCAATGAGGCATCCATAAAACATGACAACCACCATTAAGTGTGAGGCACATGTGGAGAAAGCCTTGCTCCGCCCAGCATCTGACTTCATGTGCACCACCGTCATCATGACAAGGCCATAAGAGATCAGAATGGCAGTGAACGGGGCCAGCAAGATGATAACTCCTGACCCCAAGATGATAGTCTCCGTGAAATGTGTATCCACACAGGCAAGCCTCAGCACCATCTCAAATTCACAGAAGAAATGGTTGATGTCATGAGAACCACAGAATGGGAGGTGCATAATGAAGGCAGTGATCATCCCAGAAATGAGAAAGGCTCCCAGCCATGAAGCTGCACCAAGCATCAAATACCGTCTCCTGTTCATGGTCACTGCATAAATCAAGGGAAAGCAGATAGCCAGATATCGGTCATAGGCCATCGCCGCCAGTAGCAGCCCTTCAGTGCACCCCAGCGAACATGTGAAGTACATCTGAGTTATGCAACGTTTGAATGAGATTTTCCCATTCCCAGCCAGCAGATGAGTCAAGGTCTGGGGCACAATGCTGGTTACGAATCCCATCTCCAACACTGAGAGGTTGGTAAGGAAAAAGTACATGGGGGTATGGAGTCGGGAATCTGACTGCACCAATATGGTGATAAGGAGGTTGCCCAACATGGTGAGCATGTAGGCAGTGAAGATGACTACAAAGAGGGCAATCTGCATCCTTTGGTCACTGCTGAGTCCCACAAAGACAACTCCAGTGATGGAAGTGTGATTCCCAGGCCATGTTTTACTTTGCAACCTGCAGAGGAAATACCAGAGCAAGACTTAACAAATACTTTCCCATGAACCCACCCACCACCTTGGTTATCTGTTATGTCTTTCTGGACTTATTCTCCACCAAAGAGAAAGCCTGGTAACATCATTTGTACCACAACAGCATGAAGTAACAGTTGCAAATGACACAATTCTTATTATTTGCATGATGACATCATGACACATGTGATGCCATCATATTTTCTATAGAATGCCTAGGGCTGGTGGGAGTTTTAATTCAAAATATCTGGAAAACATGAGGCTGGGGAAAGCTACCCTCTGCCTCACTAGTTTTCCCCAAACTTGTTATCTTCCATACCACTTGAAAATCCTAAGAAGTAAAGTTGAATAGATTTGGAAGAAACCAGTTGGGAAAGGCTGTTTATTAGATCTGTACAGAACTCTAATACAGGTTGACCCTTGTACTCCAACCTAAGGAAATTTACACATTGCATTCCTGCATTTTTTCATAACACTAATCTTTCTCAGGTTGCAAGATCCCATAACACAGTGCAAATCTGTTGTTGTCAAATGGATGAATTGAACAGAAAAGGGTCAGTAGCCAGAAGCAGAAATGCTGTTGCAGACTCTCTTATTCAGGCTGCATGAAATTCAATTCCTATTTTGTCTCTTTGTAGAACCCCACTTTGCAAGTGCAGCCTGGTACAAAATAGTAGTTCAGAAGTAGGAACAAACCCAGCCTCAGAAATAGGAATATGGTACCTCCAAGCACATGCTCAGTCCCATTCCTTTGCAAATGAACTGTATAACCTTGAGTTTGTTGTTTATTCGTTCAGTCGTTTCCGACTCTTCGTGACCTCATGGACCAGTCCACGCCAGAGCTTTCTGTCGGCCGTCACCATCCCCAGCTCCACCACGGTTGAGTCCATCACCTCCAGAATACCATCCATCCATCTTGCCCTTGGTCGGCCCCTCTTCCTTTTGCCTTCCACTTTCCCTAGCATCAGCTTCTTCTCCAGGGTATCCTGTCTTCTCATTATGTGGCCAAAGTACTTCAGTTTTGCCTTTAATATCATTCCCTCAAGTGAGCAGTCTGGCCTGATTTCCTGGAGTATGGACTGGTTTGATCTTCTTGCAGTCCAAGGCACTCTCAGAATTTTCCTCCAACACCACAGTTCAAAAGCATCTATCTTCCTTCGCTCAGCCTTCCTTATGGTCCAGCTCTCGCAGCCATAGGTTACTACAGGGAATACCATTGCTTTAACTATGCGGACCTTTGTTGTCAATGTGATGTCTCTGCTCTTAACTATTTTATCAAGATTTGCCATTGCTCTCCTCCCAAGAAGTAGACGTCTTCTGATTTCCTGGCTGCAGTCAGCGTCTGCAGTAATCTTTGCGCCTAGAAATACAAAGTCTGTCACTGCCTCCACTTTTTCTCCCTCTATTTGCCAGTCATCAATCAAGCTCGACCTTGAGTACATGGTTCTATTTTACACAAAAAAATCCACTATTAATTCATTACACAATACATCTCTTAGAGTCTTTCTCGGTTTGCTCCTAATCATGGCAACATCTGTTTTCTGACATGTCCCCATGACATAGCTTTCCAAACTGTGTGTCACAACACTTTAGTGTGTCACAACACACAGTTTGGTGTGTCGCAACACAACCCGGAAGCGGTGGCAGGGGCGTGCACGGTGGTGGTGCGCGCGGTGGTGGTGGTGCGCGTGGCGGCGGTGCACGCGGCAGTGATGGCAGCGGCGTGCCATCAGCGCTTCAGCGTTTTAGCAGAGGCCGCTGCCGCCGCCACCATACACGCCGCCGCCACCGTGCACCCCCCCATGCCGCCGCCATGCACGCCCCTGCCCCCGCCGCCGCTGCTGCTGCCGTTGGTGTGTCGCCAACAGCGGCACTTTGGAAAGCACTGCCCCATGACATTGCTTTCATCTCATCTCCAGCCCAGTAAGATAGATTTAAGATGTTCTTAGGTATATTGGTATTAAAGTAGTATTTCCACCTTATTCAGATCCCACCCAAAGGCAGCTTCAAGATGGTAAAGATCTGTTAGGCTTTGCCACCCTATACCTTGGAGGAAAGTTAGAGGTTGGTAAGGACTGGGAACTAGCAGAAGAGACAGGATAAAGATCAGCAATGTTCATGTTGGGATAATTTTCTGCTGACTGAAGGATTGGTGGAAAATGCTTCAAGTTAGCAGGGGAGAAAGGCCCTTGTTTGCAGCAAGCTAATTTTTGTGTCCTCCCCCCCCCCCCCCCATAACACAGATATATCTTTTTTCTGTGGTCACCACTAAACGTCCGGAGGAAACTATGTCTGTTGTATTGCAAATAACTCAGAGATACACACCTACATACACTATTTCTCTCTAACCTTGTTGATAATGACTACTTTTGATAGCATCAGGAGCTTCTGAAGATCAGTCAAGAGAGATTACAAAATTGTATTATTTTCAAGGGGATCAAAAAGAAGGAAGGAAGGAAGGAAGGAAGGAAGGAAGGAAGGAAGGAAGGAAGGAAGGAAGGAAGGAAGGAAGGAAGGAAGATTGTATGATAGAAGACATAAATTTGATCTCCATAAAATTCAGTTATAAAATGACATCGTAACAGCCTCATCTGAAACATCCTACAGGTAATTTCTTGAAGAAACTAAGAAAGTGAGTTGACAAAATTATTATTAATCTTCTCTGTAGTCAGAGGGAGGTGGCAAAAGTAGAAAATAATGGAGGCATTTTGTGGAATACATCTACAAAGACTCCTAACTCTCCAGATTTTTGCAGTCCAAAGGTGTTACCCTATTCAATATGCATATTTGAAATACTATTATATTAATAATAGCCAAATATTAATCCCATCACACACTAATCCTAGAATTGTCATCTGTGCCCTTCTTATAAAGGAAACAAAACCCAGATAGGTGGTTACTTGATCTCTGGAACATCTCAACACTTGAAGAAACGAGATGAAAAGGCATCAACCAAAGCAATCTATCAAGGAGAAAGCCGAAGTTGATTAAACATGACCTAGGTAAAGGTAAAGGTTCCCCCCGCACATTTGTGCAGTCGTGTCCGACTCTAGGGGCCGGTGTTCATCTCCGTTTGTTAGCCAAAGAGCCAGCGTTGTCCGAAGATGCTTCCACGGTCATGTGGCCAGCATGACGCACATGGAACACTGTTACCTACCCACCAAAGTGGCACCTATTAATCTACTTGCATTTGCATGCTTTTGAATTGCTAGGTTGGCAAGAGCTGGGGCTAGTGTGGGAGCTCACTCTGTCACGCGGGACTAGGGATTCAAACCTCCAAAGTTGCGATCTTCCGATCGATAAGCCTGGCATCTTACCCGCTGAGCCACCACGCCCCTTTTCGCTGAGCCACCACACCCCTTTGACCTACAAACATGACCTACAGAGATTTAAACTGGGGACTGGAGTGCCTTAATTTTGGAAGAGACAACATTGAGGAAAAGGTGATAAGGATCCATACACAGGTTCTCAAGAAATATTAAAGATAAATGGCAGAAACTTACCTCGGCATAATCTCAATTTTTTTGTGAAAAACTCAATTTTATAAACACTGTCTTCTGTGACAACTCCAAGATCAGAAAACCAGTGAGGTGAACGTTCTCAACATAATTAACCTTTAGAATTCATTACCATCAGAAGAGGCATCAAGGAGTAGTAACAAGAGCAAGGAGGGTCAATGCATAGTTTGATTTGGAACTGGATAACTGAACTTTCCGAACCTGAAATTCCTGGCCGTTTCTTCAACAATATTGACCTTTACTTTCAGAATGATCTCAAACTGTTCAAAATTTCAGAAGTGATGGATTTTGCAGTTTTCTTCTGGTGATTGACCTGGCAGCCCACCTATTCACCTATATGAAAAATGGAATGAAACCTTCTTGTCTCGGGGTTCTTCTGTAATCTGTCCACTATAATATATTTAACATATTGGCATGTATCTTGGCAATAAAGATTACTGAACGGGGACCTATCACTGCTCTTAAGTCATTTTTTGTGTACAAAGGCAATTTAAAAAACCCTCATCAGTGGTTCTATTTCCCTGAGGTTTTAATTAATTGTATTTAATGAAAGAGAAATAATGAATCATATCGAATTGTTTCTTTCCACTTGGGCAGGTACGGGCAATTTGCTCCCAGGGCTATATAGAGCCTTGGAACAAGCCCCCACCCCACCTCTTTTTTGTTTTTTTCCTGGTCCACACAGCTCCTTTCACAATCACTGAAAAATAGTCGTGAGGTCCCCCCCATCATTTTAAAGTAGGCAACCCAAGGAAAATGCAATACAGGTAGTCTTCAGGTTAAGACGGCAATTGGGACTGGAATTGCTGTCACTAAGTGATGTAGTCGTAAAGCGTGCTGTCATGTGACTGCATCGCTTAGTGATGGCAATCTCAGCAGTCCCGGTTGCTGTCGTAACCCCAGGACCGTGAAGGTCGTTAGGCGGGAAGAGGCAGGAGTCCCAGGCAAGGAGCACAGGGAGGTTGGGGGTACCTTGGAGGAGTGGGGGAGTGCTGCAGGCAGGCACTATGGAGTGTGGGAGGGCCAGCGGAGGCCATGGGTGGGTCGGCAGAGGCTGCAGAAGGGCTGGCAGAGGCCGCGGGCAGGAGGGGGTGCTACGAAGTACGAGATCCTTGGTATCTCAGACTCTGTAGTGGGATACTCAGGAGAAAAAGTGGTGGGAGCAACTTACTGGAGTGACTTGCAACCTTCCCTGCCGGCTTCCCCATTGACTTCGCTTGTGGGAAGCCAGCAGGGAAGGTTGCAAATGGCAATCATGTGACCATGGCTCGCTGCAACATCATAATCGCAAGCCGGGCACCTGAGCACCCAGATTATGATAATGTGACCACAGGGGTGCTGCGACAGCTGGAACTTCGAGGACCAGTCATAAGTCCATTTTTTCAGCACCACTGTAACTTTGAATGGTCACTGAACAAATGGACATAAGCCGAGGACTACCTGTAGAAGACTCCTGGTGACTTCATGGATGCTTCCATAATCTTTGTTGGCAATGATAAAGATTTGTTTTACTTCCCAACCTAGCCTGAGGCTTTCTGGTGGTCTCTCATGCAAGGACTAACCAGAACTGACACAGCTTAGTTTTTTTTTCAAGTCAGCCAAGGTCAGCTTAGTGCTGCCTCCTTCTGTGACAGACTATTTATAACCTGTGTTTACTTTTTTTATGCCTCTCATTGGGGATCAGAACCTTTATTGGTCTTGAAGCATGTTTTCAGAAAAACATGCTTATTCCACTGCCTGGGGTCATGGAATATATTAAAGTATAAACTAGCCAAAAGTAATTGGATTCATACCCAATACTAAGCCACCCAAAAACCCTAACTCTAACCAAACTTTGCATGTTATGTAAATACAATTGTTAGAGCTTTAACTGATTTGACAGAGGGTGTTGTGTGAACACTGAGAACAATTATTCAGGATCCAATGGTTTTTTAATGGGTTTATTCTAAGTATGACTAAGTCAACATCAAGCCTCCTGCAACCTACCACCCTCTAGATGTGTTGGAGCTGCAAAATTCCTGGAGTATACCAGGTTGGGAAAGACTTACAATATCTAAGCTGTTTCACTTTGCAGTATCTCAATTATGTTTCATTAAAAAAATAGGGGGGAGTCCAACAGTATGAAGGACATTATTGAACTTGGTGTCTTCTTCTGTCTTCTTTATGGATTATCTTGTCAACTGAGTTAGGTGTATCCCTTTGCCCTCCGAAGGACACATTCCTGTGCAATGCCAGTACTTAGGTGGAAAGGAATGAGAAAAAAGACACCTGCATAGGATGACCAAAAGCTATGTTAAGAAGCCATGCAAGCAATGAGAATGACGATCCCAGAAGGCAATTACCCAAGGAGACTTAGAACAATCATAACTTGAAAAAGAATCTTCCACTATTAAAATAAGGCATATGTTAAAGGTAATCATGCAATATTATCAGATTATCAATGTTCAGTCCATAGACATCTTACATGCCAAACGTGTTAAAAGATATTTAATATGAAATGTGAAAATGACCATATTGCCTCTTCTCTTCCTAAATATTAAGTCTTTATGGATCTGAAAAGCCTCTGAATGATCATCAAATCTAGCTAGAAAGATGGAGGAAAACAGCCATCTGGGGAAAATAGAATATTTTTTTCAATACCAACCCCTGTAGATCCGCCCTGTGTTATTAAATTTGGCTGTCCATTAAGCAATGATTCTTAACCTTTCATACCTTAAATCCCACCATTCTCTCAGTCCAAAAACCTGGGACTGTTGTACTAGAAACCAAGCTTCCTGTGTACCCCGCCTAGACAAATGTGGTTAGTGTGGTACTGCACATCCCACCAATTGAAAACCATTTCATAAAAGTGTTTAAACTGACCCTCTATAAGGAATTGAGCTTGTATGGTATATTTGTAAATAAACTTCAATATCATAATGCTCCTGTAGTCTCCAACAATATCCTTCCAAGATAAGTCGTATTTGGGTAAATATTCCATTCCCCCAAATTCCCACTCCTTCCAGAATTTGGGATAGGTGTAATAATATGGTTCCAATTATAAAAGAACTATTGAGTTGCAAAGTAGAATGCTATTGTATTGTCGAAGGCTTTCACGGCCGGAGTTCAATGGCTGTTGTGGGTCTTCCGGGCTGTGTGGCCGTGTTCTGGAAGTTGTGGTTCCTAACGTTTCGCCAGCATCTGTGGCCAGCATCTTCAGAGGGCAGGAGCACAGATAGAAGCAACTCAACCACACGGACAAACTGGTCAGCTTTGACGTGGTCTCCCTGTTTACCAAGGTGCCAGTAAGGGACACCCTGGCACTCATCAAGCAAATCTTCCCAGAAGACATTACAGCTTTATTTCAACACTGCCTAACAACTAGTTACTTTCAATGGGAGAATGAGTTCTACGAACAGATGGATGGCGTTGCCATGGGAAGCCCCCTGAGCCCAGTCATAGCAAACTTTTACATGGAACACTTTGAAAAACAGGCTTTGGAATCGGCACCCATTACACCAACAGTCTGGTTCCGGTTTGTGGATGACACCTTCACAATTTGGAGTCATACTGAAGAAGAACTGGAGAAATTTCTGGACCACCTAAACGGCATCCACCCCAATATACAATTCACTATGGAAAAAGAAACTGATGGCAAACTTCCATTTTTAGATACGCTGGTCATACGCAATCCAGACCTCAAACTAGGACACAAAGTATACAGAAAACCCACCCATACGGACCGATATCTACACAAAAATTCCAATCACCACCCACGACAAAAGAGAGGCATGATCAAAACCTTGGTGGATCGTGCTAATCGAAACTGTGAAACCCAATTTCTCAACAATGAACTTAACCATCTGAATTGGGTCCTACAGGCAAATGGCTATTCCAAGAATGAAATAAAAAGAGCCATCAAACCAAGAAAACAACATCCAACTGAAGAAAAACAGCCCCCCACAAACAAAGTATTCCTGCCCTACATCAAAGGAGTCACTGACCGCATGGGAAAACTGATGGAAAAACACAACTTTCAAACAGTCTTCAGACCCACCAGAAAAATACAACAAATGCTAAAATCAGCAAAAGACAAAAGGGACCCCCGCACCGCTGCAGGAGTATACCGCATACCATGCAGCTGTGGACAAGTATACATCGGAACCACAAAACGAAGCATTCACACCAGGATAAAAGAACATGAAAGACACTGAAGACTACAGCAACCAGAAAAATCTTCAGTAGCTGAACATGCTCTCAAGCAAACGGGACACAAAATCCTATTTGAAAACACAGAAATACTGGACAACACCAAAAGCCACTACACCAGATTATACAGAGAAGCCATTGAAATTCACAAACACCAGCACAGTTACAATAAAAAAAAAAGAAGAAAGTTTAAAAATTAGCAAAACCTGGCTACCAGTCCTGAAAAACACAGCCTGCAAAAGGTCAACGAACTCAGTCCAACCACCAGGACATGGGAATACTTCTCACAATGAACATGCTAATCACGCTCATCAGCCACTCGTTAACATTTAAACACAACAAAAAACCCCACCTAATCTCCTATAATTTAGCTCTATAAATAGAACATTGCCACTCTACCTGGGCACAGAGATTTTGCTTCTATCTGTGCTCCTGCCCTCTGAAGATGCTGGCCACAGATGCTGGCGAAACGTTAGGAACCACAACTTCCAGAACACGGCCACACAGCCCGGAAGACCCACAACAGCCATAGAATGCTATTTATTGTCCAGCATAGGCCATTGATATTTCATCAATAAAACCTAATGACTGAATTAATGGCGTTTTTGGAATTAATTAATTGAGTGATCAATACAAAATCAGAGGTCAGGAAAATTCGTTTTGGGTACCTGAAGTTTGATTAGCTAATTTGACCAGCTTCATTCTGAATCTAATGACAGGTAATAGAATATCCATTTATTTGTTCCTACTGAAGACCTGCTTGTGTTGTCCATAAATGTTATCTCAAAGATCCCATCAATGTTCTTTATTCTTCCCCCCTAGACAACAACATCTGGTTCTATTTATTTTGTAGTGTTTGCAGTTTTACAACTGGAGAAGTGGAAAAGACATAGCAAAATATAAATGTTTGTGGTGCTATCATAGATAGAATGAAGTTCTCCAATTTTGTGGTGTCTAGCAACAGGAGGAAAATAAAATGTGACTAGAATTTTATTTAAAGAAAAATATATTAGCCCCCAAAAAGCTTCAGAAGAAGGAAGAAGAGGACGTTCAACCAATTAGTTCTTCTCCATTAAAATGAAATGGAATTGTTGGAACGAATTGTTGAAACAAATGGTAACCTCCCACTTCCAGCAAATTGACATAGTAATTCTTTCTGAGATATCTGGTTCAAAATCCTGGAAAGTGACTCATCATCCAAGTCATTAATAAAAATGTGTAAAAGTAGATGGCCCAAAACTTAACCCTGGGGCATCTGACTTGATTCTTCACCATTTGAAATTTACCCAGAGTAGGGACTCCCCGGTTTGTGATGTTTTATGTTTGCTTTGTTGTTGGATTGCCATCTCGTGATTATTATGTAGTTATTTTTTTATACTTGTTTTTGTTAGTTTTCTATATTTTGCAGCTTTTATGCTATTTTATTGTTGGGAACCACCCAGAGTTGTTTGGAGTCAGGCAACATCCAAATTAAATTAAACAAATAAATTAATTAATTTGATAAATTTGATTGACGAACACCACTGTTTGTAAGCCACCTGTGTAGGCACTTAATTGCTATTCTATTCAGCTCACACTTAATTGGCTTATTGTGGGGTACTTTGTCAAATGTCTTTTCTGAAATCAAGATATACGTAGAACATTCTCACATTCCTTCCTGAATAAGGAATGAGATAAAATTAATCTGTCAAGATTTGTTCATGACAAACCTATTTTGGCTCGTGGTAGTTACTGTTGGATACATCTTCTCCATCCACCAAATTGTTTCCCTCAATTTGGGAATGGCCTACTTTCCATCTCTATTCTGCTTCTATTATATACATAAAAGGATTAAAGATGGAATCACCAAAGGCCCCTCCCTTTGGGCGTGTCCATGCTAATTACCCACATAATTGGTTCCAGTGGTTCTGGAAATTCTGTGCCTTTTGACAGAAATATATAATGTAAATTTTTGTCTGTTGTTCATGTCTCTCCCTGCTTCTGCCTGCTTTTTATCCTGTTTTGCCAGTTAATAGTTTTTTTATGTCTGCTGATGTTTAATAAATCAACATCGGGGGGTTTTTTTGCTAGCTGATCTCAGTGGCATGTGCGCTTGCTCTGATTTGGCCACAGAGATTGAATGGGCGTACGCTGGGTGTAAACTAAACTGCAAATTACCCCCATTGATTCTCTACCAATTATCACACTGTTTTCAAAGTGCTTACAAATCAGTGTCTATATAATCTGCTCTAGAGTTTTCCCAACTGTCTATGGCAGACTGATTATATTTCCCTCAATCCTCTGGTTTCTGGTTTTTGAAGATTAGGGGCAACTCCTTCAGTCATTTTCTTTCCCAGATCATAGTTCATAATTGATTTTTTTCCCCTGTAAACATTGTCCTTATAGTTTGTTTCTTTCAGTTCGAAAGTCATGAAAGTTTTTTTTTCTCCTAAGTCTTTGTTCCAGACATTTTTCTAGGAGAATGGGACCATGACTTAAAGTACAGAATTCCTGCTGTCAGGACCAGCTAGACTTCTGTATACCAATCAATGAGAATATTTGTAGCTCAGGGTTGAACTGTGGAGTCCTTGGTGCTCTCTGAGCCTTGTTGTTTTCTAGCAGACGTTTCATTGCCAGACTAGGCAACATCTTCAGTGCGAAAAGGGAGTGGGACTTGCTCTCTGTTTATATACCATGGCTTGTTCTGCTTGTGTTGGTGGGGGTGTTGTTCTCTCCTTGGGAATTCCTTGATTGGGCTGTTGTTGTTGGTTGATTGACTGAGTTAATAGTTCCTTGATTAGGGTATTGTGTACTGTTTGATTGTTCTTCTGGTGCTAATCTTGGTGTTAATCTTTGCATATCTGGGTGTTGATTGCTGGCGAGGAGGTGTTCTGGTCTTTTAGATTTTCTTTTGTCTCTTTTGAATGGTATGTAAATGTTGTTTACCTCTATGTTCCTCTTGATGGTTGACTTGTCTGACTGCCAAGCTTCCAGGAATTCCCTAGTGTTTTTGGATTTGGCTTGGTCTAGGATGCTCACAGTTTCCCAGTTGAAAGTATTCTCACATTCTACAAAGACGAGCACAAACGCACTGCAGCAATCCAGAACACCAGAAAAAGGAAACAGACCACCTATACAGCATCTTCCAGCAAAATGGATACCCATGCAACTTTATCAAAAAGTGCCTGACCACTACAGCACAACCAACACAAGCTATGAAAAGGATAACACTGCCATACATCAGAAACATCTCGGAAACTACCAACAGACTATTACAACCACATGGCATCACCGTAGCACACAAACCAAACAAAGCCCTTCAAAACATCTTAAGCAAACCAAAAGATTCAGTAGCCCAGGAAGAAAAAACAGGAGTCATCTACAACATACAGTGTAAGGACTGTAAGAGCCACAATGTTGGACAGACAGGCAGAAGACTAGCAGAACGCATCCACGAACACCAACTAGCAGTCAGAAGACATGATGAAAACTCCTTAATCTCACAACACATGGACAGACTCAACCATACTTTCAACTGGTTTGGATGATGCTAGGAGAAGGATGCTAGGAGGACCAGTCATGCAGAATGACACCACAGAGTCCCCGTATTTTAACTTTGGCAGACTAATCTTTGGTTTGCCTTTCTTGTCGACTGCAGTTCTGTCTCATCTCCCACTGGGCTTCCATAACTGCGCTTAGAAATATCGGGATAACAACTGGGGGACAGCAAAGAGTTAGGGTTGTTTGTATTTCTTTGCTACCCCCTACTGGTCATTCCAACTTCTGAAGCCCTACTGGTGACCACCAGTGCACATTTCAAAAGTTTACTACCAGGAGAGCTGAGAACGTCCCAATCTGCTAAGTAAAAAAAGCTGAAAATTCTGTTGTCTGTGAATGGCTGAAGGAGAAGGCGGAGAAAACAAACAGGAAAGTTGTGCATGTGTGAGAGCAGGGGAGAGTCTGTGAGAGTCTTAGGTCATGGATGGATGGATGGATGGATGGATGGATGGATGGATGGATGGATGGATGGGAGGCAGGCAGGCAGGCAGGCAGGCAGGCAGGTAGGCAGGCAGGCAGGCACCCACGTGCGCAAACTCACAATCAAGTGTTCTTATTGAGAATTAAAGCATCTCAGCTTGATCCTTAATAGTTTAGAGAGCCCTCTATCAGGAGTCAATACACAAGACAGATAATAGCACTGAACCTGGTTACTCTCCATACTCATGTGTTAAACTAGATCAGCCTCCTTCCCTGAAATCTCCCCACAAAACAAGCATTAAAAGCAGAGCATTCCCAAACATTGCATTACTAGACAAGTTCAATGCCCTAAAGTGATCCAAGGTGAATAAGGGTTAACATACATAAATTACAGAACGAAGCAATTGGGAGGACCCGACTTTCTTCACTTCCTCTTTCCGTTCCCCTGCATTATGAAACTGCCAGCTGCTGTGTACGCAGCAAAACACATAGCTGCTCAAAGGAGCAGAAAAAGATCTTGGGAAGAGGGAGAGCAGGAATCTTGAATCACTTTCCCACTCACTTCTTCAAGTTCTTCCATCCAGTCCAAGATGGATGTTGGACGTTACCTCCAACGGATTGGATTCCAAGGAGTCTCCACCTGCCCTTCTTTGGAGACCCTACAGTGCCTCCACCGCTCCCACCTCTTCTCAGTACCGTTTGAGAGCCTCAGCATCCATTGTAAAGATCCCATCGTTCTGGAGTTGCCACATTTGTACGAGAAGATTGTTCAAAACCACCGGGGTGGCTTTTGTTATGAACTGAATGGTCTTTTCCTGTGGTTGTTGCAAGCGTTAGGATTTCATACCAAAGTCATAGCTGCACGTGTTTGGAACCGCTTCACAAAGTGTTACGGTCCTCCATTGGACCACTTGATAATTTTGGTAGACTTAGACAGACACCAGCTTCTGTGCGATGTTGGCTTTGGAGAAGGTTTCCTGGAACCGTTAGAGCTGAAGCCAGAGTTGGAACAAGTTCGGGAAGGAGGTATATTTTGGTTGAGCCTGAAAGGAGCTATCTGGGTATTGGAGCGTCGGGAAATTTCTGGAGGGAGGGGCAGGCCCCTCTATAAATTCACCCTGGAGGAGAAAAGACTAGAAGATTTTTCTGACATGTGTCTGTATCACCAGACTTCACCCTGTTCCATCTTCACGTGTAAATCCTTTTGTTCCCTGCACAAAGCAGGTGGTGGACGTCTGACCTATATTGGTCAGCGCCTCATTTTCACCAAGGGAGAGGAACGTACAGAAACCCTCCTGCAGAACTCAGAGATCCCAACTGTTCTCTTTGAGAAATTTGGGATCAAATTGAAGAGGAACTTTGAACCAAAGGATGAAAAAATCCTGCCACCTCCTCAACAAGATTAATTGGTGGGGAGAGGGAAGGATGATCATCACTCTTCGTTTAGATTGTAATGAAATATGGAATTGGGAAGGTTGATCTATTAAGGATCTCTTCCATGCCTATGATTCTGAAATGATTAACAGAAACTTCAACTGATTAACTTTGGTTATCCTGCTGGTTAGCATTGGCATGTTGTAGCAATTATTATTATTTAGATTTCTAAGGAACCCTGCACATGCTTTTGCCTGGATTTGTACACTTATCAATGACTGCTAGATTAAAGGTGAACCAAGATACATTGGTGGTCTGTGAGTCTATGCTTTCTTGCACCAGCTTTAAAACAACCTACAAACCTACAAACTCTTTCTTCCCCAGAAACATGAACAAGATACTACTTTGTTTTGTAGGGCAATTAGGGCCATTCACAGTGGTGATCCACCCTTGGAAATTCTTCTGGTCCTTGGGTTGTCAAATACAAGCTAACATAAAAAGGTAAAGGTTCCCCACACACATTTGTGCAGTCGTGTCCAACTCTAGGGGCTGGTGCTCATCTCCGTTTGTTAGCTGAAGAGCTAGCGTTGTCCGAAGACGCTTCCGTGGTCACGTGTCCGGCATGACACGGAACACTGTTACCTACCCACTGAAGTGGTACCTATTAATCTACTTGCATTTGCATACTTTCGAATTGCTAGGTTGGCAAGAGCTGGGGCGAGTGCGGGAGCTCACTCTGTCACACGGGACTACAAGCCTGGCGTCTTACCTGCTGAGCCACCACGCCCCCTCTACAAGCTAACATACCAGCTTCCCATTGTTTTTCTTGGAGCCACATCCACACTAAAGAAACATCTCAAGGAAGTGGATATTTCCCTTCCTTCCTCCCTCCTTCCCTCCCTCCCTTTCCTTACTTCCTTCCGCTGCCAAATCTTCTAGACTCATTGCAGTTGACAACAAAACACATACTATAGTCTTAATTCTTGCTTCAAGTTAGCTTTGTGTTGTACAGACAAATTTGTACCCTTCTTCCATAGGAGGAAGGTGGTCAAATTAAGGATCAAGGAATACTCAACTACTTCAACAAGAAAAGCCACCCTTTCCCTTCTACATCTGAACAGGGTTTTGTTAATACAGCTACATTAACAGAGGAGTATGGTACTGTAACTTTCACCCAGGGTTCATTTTTTGCTTCCTAGGGCTGGAACAGAGAAAAAAAAGCTGATTCTCTACCTATTAGAGGGGCTGGATGTGCACATTTATTTAAATAAAATAAACTATACCTGAAAAGGAGTCTGTTGGTAGGATGTACGTTGGCTTATTGGGAAAAATCAAGGCTTGAGAATAAACAGACAGAGTGCAGCTTTTATGGCTATAATGTCTTTACTTGTGATAAAAGCAAAGTTGAATATACATGGTACAGCATTGCAAAAGGAAAAACAAACTCACAAGCAGAGATTCGTGTATTGTTTCCAGGGCCAGGGCTCATGCCATGGCCTAAACACACAGCCAGGCATAGCTACGCACCTCCCAGTCCTCAGAGGTAGAACACACACACGAACATGGCTAAAAAACCGGACAGAAGTCAAGAAGCATAGAGCACCATTTTGCATGGTTAGATATTCAGTTCCTCCAGCTTTCTGATTGGCTGGAAGTTAGGTGTGACACACACCAGGCCTAAAGCATAGGCCCTGCTACTTTGTGGCAGTGTCGCAGCAAGCATGCTGTCTCCTCCCTCCCTCTGCTCCCCCTGGAGCAGGCTTCCCACGGAGGGACTCAGGAGACATTGTTCCCATGCGAATGTGTAGGCACTAGCCATAACAATACATCACATGGTACCTTCTAGCTTCATATCTAATGAAGATATAAGCAAAGCCATTCAAAGCTATGGGAAGGCTTTTTTTATCTGGCCACCTGGCGTCACGTCATCATGCTTTGTATAGAAAACGATTTGCAATCTCATACGAGAAATCTGACATCTGTATGTCCCCACTATCATCTCTCTCTATCTGGGTTTCCCAAGCTGGACAATTACCAGATTGAGTGGACTTCAACTCCCTGAATTCCCCAGCCGGCAGGCCCACGGCCCCGACTTCGGGAAGTTGCCCAGGTTGGGAGAACACACCTTTCACTAGGGTTCCTCAACCAGGGTTCCGTGAGAGGTCACAGAAAGATCGTGATTTATTTAAAAAATTATTTCAAATTCCGGCAACTTCACATTAAAGAGGTACATTTCGTTATTTTTAATTTAAGAACACTGTCAATGCATATATACAGGCTGACACATGAAACAGAATAATTTTGTAACTTCTGGCCTAGATTTGAGCCTGAACATACAGGGGTTCTCCGAGGCCTGAAAAATATTTCAAGGGTTCCTCCAGGGTCAAAAGGTTCAGAAAGGCTGCTTTAGACCCAGATTCCTGCTAGAGAGGCCACTGATACTGGGAGTACACCACCAGCATATCAGAAAGATAAGCTCTCTAACCCTTTCTCCATTTGCTAGATTTCTATTTGCAAGTAGTTCTGCCGAGGGGGGGAAAGAAAGCGTTGGATAATGTACCAGTTGCCTCTGAAGTGTCAGTCCCTTTTGCCACCTGAATGCAAACGGGGGGTGGGGTGGGGGAGAAATGTAGTGATCCTGCATTCGGGCCAAAGAGGCGACACGGCGCAGTTGCCAGAGTATTGGACTCAGGCGTGCAATAATCTCTGCAAGAAAGGCGCTGGGCAGTTTTTTCCCGTCTCCGGCCAAAAAAAAAAAAGGGGGGGGGGTCCGAAGACGACGCCAAAACAGATTTGGAAACGGGAAGAAAACTTCGTGCAAACAGCTGCACAGACCGCTCGCAAGTGAGAGTGAAAGTGAGTGTGTGTGTAAGGCTTCAAACTTTTAATCTTCGTGCAAACAGCTGCGCAGACCGGCTCGCAACTGTGCGCTGGTGTCCGTCCGTCCGTCCTTGCAAACCGAAAGGCTTCACAATCTTCGAGCGACGCCTTTTTCGCCCAAGTCAAAGTCCCCACTAGCACGCAATCTTTCGGGCGCGCCACCCAGCCAAGCCAAAAGCGGCGGGGCGGAGCGGAGGGGGCCAGCCCGCGCGCCAATGCGAACTGCGACACACTCCCCTCCCGCCTCCCTCCCGCCCTTTCCTGCTCGGCCGGATGGCCTCCAGCGCCCAACCGGCGTCCCACCGCCCCGAAGCCGCAGGTGGGTTTTAGGGCTGCAGCACTCGCCAGCCGCGCTTCTGCGCCCTTTTGCTCTCGCTGTTTTTATTTTTTTTCCCAGTGCCCCCATCAGGTCTCCTCCTTCTCCTCGGATAGGAGGAGCCACGCTCGGGCGGCGCGCTCGCCTGCCTGGCCCCGGAAGCCGCCGCGGCCCGCTCTTGCGCTGCAGGGCTCCGGATCCCCTCTGCGTCCTCGCGGGCTCGGCGCCGCCGTCGAGCAGGTGAGGGTTTGGCCGGGGCGCCTCCTCCTTTCCTCCCCCTGCGAGACTGCGACCCGCCGCCTCTCCCTCTGCCTCCGGGGCTGACTTTCTGCCCCGCCGCTCCCTTTCCTGTCAACAGGGCGTATTGGGGCTTCTCACGGAGCAGGAAAACGCAGTGGATTAGCGGGACGGCCTTTGCATTTGACCAAAAAAGGCCAATTTGGCTTCAGTGGGCGAGCATTCCGTATTGGATAGCCTCCCTTAGGTCACCAAATGCTCCGCCCGCTTGCGAGGACTCTAAACCCGGAATTGGCCCAAGGAAAATGTTGCCCTAATTCAGTGTGGGGAGGAGGGGGAGAGAGAGAGAGAAAAAAGGTTAATTTCCGGCCTGAAAATGCGATGGAGGAGGGCGGTGAGTTTTGAATATGCTCACGGTCAGAACTTCGCCCAGAAGGATCTGCAGCCCTGATTTGAAAAGAAAAATTTAAATCTTTGTGGGGATTAAGTAGCTTCTCCTACAGCCTTCCCATCAGCTGCAGTCTGGGCTAGATGCCCCCCCCAGAAAATACACGATATATATAGATATATGTGTGTGTGTGTGTGTGTACACACACCATGTATATCTGCTGAATGTTGATATGCTAAACCAAACACTCATAAATACTTATAAGTATAATACTAATATATAATATTAATAATCATACAGATTATTTATGTCGATGAAGGTTCTCAGTCATCCAGGTGGAATTGTCTGTAGCTTGAATCATGTCAACTGGATTTCTATTTTCTCAGTGGAAATGTTTCGCTCCTTATCCAAGAAGCTTCTTCAGTCTGAGCAAAGTTTGTAAGGGAATCCTTAAATATGTTTCTAGGGTGGCTGTGTGACCTTGCACCTGGGGCTAGGTCATGGTTATTTTGAGATGTTTATTTCTAAGTCCCTTTATCATCCAAAGGAGGATCGTTAAGATTACCTTGCTGTTCTTGAGATTGCGAAATGGTCTTAATCTTCCTAGGCACAGAAGACAAAGCAGGAAGGAAAATAGGGGAAAGATTGTGCCTGAGGCCCCCACCTCTATTCAAAGAAGGATTTTCCAAGTTGGCATAAATGGATTCCTTGACCCCTCTTTCAAACCACTTATCTTCCCTGTCTAAAATGTGAACATTAATGTCCTCGAATGAGTGTCCTTTTTCCTTTAGATGAAGGTAAACTGCTGACTCTGGTCCTGTGGTGTTGCTCCTCCTGTGTTGGGCCATCCTCCTGTACAAAGGTTGTTTGGTTTCTCCAATGTAGAGCTCAGAGCACTCCTCACTGCACTGGATTGCATACACTACATTGCTTTTCTTGTGTTTTGGAGTTTGATCTTTGGGGTGTACAAGCTGGGGCTTGTAGAATAGGGTGAATAGAGGTGGGGGCCTCAGGCACAATCTTTCCCCTATTTTCCTTCCTGCTTTGTCTTCTGTGCCTAGGAAGATTAAGACCATTTCGCAATCTCAAGAACAGCAAGGTAATCTTAACGATCCTCCTTTGGATGATAAAGGGACTTAGAAATAAACATCTCAAAATAACCATGACCTAGCCCCAGGTGCAAGGTCACACAGCCACCCTAGAAACATATTTAAGGATTCCCTTACAACAGACTGAAGAAGCTTCTTGGATAAGGAGCGAAATGTTTCCACTGAGAAAATAGAAATCCAGTTGACATGATTCAAGCTACAGACATACAGATTATTTAGTTTACTGATCAAACTCAGGACAAGGTCTTGACTGTTTCCCACCTTGGCAACTTTGAGATGTGTGGACTTCAACTCCCAGAATTCCTCCATGCCATCACCACTGATTTCTAAACCAGGGTTTGTGCTTTAGTGCATTGTATGGGCCCAGGCAGCTGTGGCTTAGTCAACAAAGCATGGTTTATATGTGTACCCATTGTGAAGTTCTCCGATTGTACTCAGTCGTACTAGTCTCCGCCAGCATGGCCAGTTAGGAGAGCTGCAAGGAGACAGAGCAGAGTTTCTCAACCTTATCAACTTTTAAGATGTGTGGACTTCAACGCCCAGAATCCCCATGCTGGCTGGGGAATTCTGAGTGTTGAAGTCTACACATCTTAAAGTTGCCAGGGTTGAGAAACACTGAGATAGAGTGTAAGAGCATTAGGAAGACCATGTGAGTGTCTAAAGCAGGGCTTTTCATTAAACTCTCACTGTTAATCCACAGACTCCTCCATGGCTTCCATCGTTCCCCGGACAGCTTCCCCAGGCACGGGGATCTTCATCACTCGCCACGGTGCTTTTGTGGTCCGCTCAGATTTGGGTTGTTTCCTTCAAACGCTCGACTTCTGCTCAGGACAAGATATCAAAGTGCAGCCACTCCACCCTGCTTGCCGTGGAAAGGACCACTATGTGGGAGACCCCAGCAGTTCGACCATCTTTCTCCTCCATGGGGACTCCTTCTGCCAAGTGTCAGACCTGAACTCTGAGCTGCCCTCTGAAGTCTTCCCGTTGCATCCCAGCTGCCGAGGGGGAGACCAGTATGCCTCCTGCGAGGGACACTTTTTCATCTTCTTCCCGTCACGAGGGGTGGTCCTCTCCGTGGCTAATCTGGCCACTGGGGCCTTGATGAAAGAGATCCACCTGGAATCCACCCTTCTCAATGGGCTATACTATTACGGTGCTGATGCTGCCCGTCTAGTCTGCTTCAGGATGGACGAGGAGCAACACCTTTGTGGCACCAGTTTCACCACCACTGCAGGACACAAGGAGTCCTTTGCGATCCACCCAGACGTGGTCTCATTCCTCCCAGGTGGACTGTCCCTTACCCACGGAGCTGCCTTTGGAGAATGGCAATGCCTCAAACTCCTCTCCAACGCAACTGACCTGCCTGTGCCCAGTAGCTATGAAATATCCCGCACGGTTGGCTATTCTAAGCTGGAACTTGGGCTAAAAGCTCATGTCGACAAATCAGTGGATCCAGAGTCCCTGGCAGTCTCCCTTCTCCAGCACCAGTTTGCCCTCCCTGCAATCTACGGAGGGCTGGGGCTGCAGACCGAGCAAGAAGAATGGGAAGCAGCAGCAGAAGAAGAAGAACCTCTCCGGGTGATCCTGCAACCCAGGCAAAAGCTGTACTGGTGGCATTACTGTCTAGGGTTGGGCAAGAAACCCATCTTGTACTGCCGGTCACTGAAGATCACCCGCAGTCCCTCACCCCCTACGCACATACCTTTGCCACAGGCTGATGTTTGAAGTCAGTCTTCAGGATGGAAGCATTTAACAGGGATAGGAAGAAGTAAATAAATGTACATAGATGAACCACCTCTTCTTGTGTCTTTCAGTTCAGTGTTACAGGTAGTCCTCATTGAGCGACCACTCGTTCAGCAACTGTTCAGAGTTACAGCGGTGCTGAACAAGGGGGATTTACGACGGGTCCTCGTAGTTGCGGCCGTTGCAGCGTCCCCAGGGTCATGTAATCACAGTTCGGGAGCTTGGCAACCAGATCGCAATTACAGTGTCGCAGAAACCCCCAGTCACATGATCGCCATTTGTGGCCTTCACTGATGGCTTCCGTCAACCAAAATCAATGGGAAAGCCGGCAGGTCGTAAATGGCGACGGGATGCTGCGACCGCATGGGATTCACCTAACAGCAGCAACTGAGACTGCCGCAACTGTCATAAGTTGGCGTGGTCATGTCACATTGCGCTTTACGACTGTGTCGCTTAGCAACGGAGTTCCTGGTCCCAATTACCATAGTTCAGTGAGGATTACCTGTATTCCAATTCAGAGAAGGTAATGTAGTAATTCTGGGTTTTGTCGCGACACACTAATGTGTCGCGACACACAGTTTGGAAAGCTATGCCTTATTGGCTCTGGTTGGCAGTCTGTTTTGCAAATAGGTAGCTGTCATCACAGCATCTGCCCAATATTTCTCAGGTATATCTGCCTCTAACATCATACACCTTACCATGTCCATCAATGATCTGTTATTTGTCTCAGCAACTCCATTACTCTCTGGCGTGTAAGGACTGGTCAGCATGTGTTCTGTGCCTAATTGTGTCAGGTATGTTTGCATGGTGTTAGATAGGAACTCGCCTCGATCGCTCTGGAGGGCCTGAGGGGTCCTGTTGAACTTGTTCCTCACCATGGCTACATACGCCTTCAACATGTCAGGTGCCTGGGATTTCTCCTTCAGAAGGTATGCAACACAGTAGAAAAATCATCTACAAAACACATTATGTATTTACTTCCACCAGCTGATGCTTTAAGACAGAGCTTTCCAAACTGTGTGTCGGGACACGTTAGTGTGTTGGCTGCAGTGTCTGGGTGTGTCGCGGCTGCTGCTGCCTCCGAGCCCTGCCAGGATTCCGCGCAGGTCCTAGTGCCTGCCTTGTGCCTCGCTGCCTCCAAACCTGCTGTGATTCCGCGCAGGTCCTAGTGCCTGCCTTGTGCCTTGCTGCCTCCAAACCTGCCCTGCCAGGATTTCACGCAGGTCCTAGTGCCTGCCTTGTGCCTTGCTGCCTCCAAACCTGCTGTGATTCCGCGCAGGTCCTAGTGCCTGCCTTGTGCCCTGCTGTAAGAGTGTGTCGCGAAATGATGCATGTCTAAAGTGTGTCACCAACCTGAAAAGTTTGGAAAGCTCTGCTTTAAGAGGTCCACACACATCAGTGTGGATAAGCTCAAGTGGCTTGGTTTCCTGTCTTTCCCTTTGCTTGGGTATGGCTGGTCTGGTGGCTTTGCCTTTGATGCATACTACACACCCTGGTTGGCACCTTTCCCGATTGCTTAGTTCAAAGTCCCTTATCATATTTTCGTTCTTCATTCTCAAAATTGCATCAAAGTCCCTGTGTGCAAAATGCCTGTGCCACATGTTGGCACTGTTGTCCTCTTTCTCCTGCTGCTGCTGCTGCTGCTGACAGGCGAGGCTGACATCTGGTGGTGATTGCTTGCAGTTCACCTGGTAGACTCCATCCTCCTTAAAGCCTGTAACAAAAACTTCTCTTCCATGTGTTACTTCACACGTGCCATTTGCTTTAAATATTACATTGTATCCTTTGCTGGTCAGTGTTGAGACACTCATTAAGTTAGTAGATAACTGAGGCACATAATATGCTTCTGTAATCATGAGGTCTCTGTATGCACCTCTATTAAAACACCTTAAACGTATTTTGCACTTACCCTGACTTGAGATGGAATTTCCATCAGCAAGAGAAATATTTCCTTGTGGTTCTTCAACTAGCTCACTGAAATATTCTGTTTTTACAAAGATGTCTGCTTGCTCCTGAATCCAGGATCCATCGTTCTTTGCTTTCATTAAAATTAGCCTCAAGAGCACTTTCTACCCTAAAAACTGTAGGCAGACCTGAATTTTTCTTGGAATGCTGTTTTCCAGAAAAAACCTTTTCCTCCTTGCCTTCACAAAATCTTGCAATGTGCCCAGGCTCCTTGCAATTGTGACAGACTATGGGTCTTTTGTTGAGTAGGCTGCTCACCTCTCCCCCTTGCTGCCAGGCCTCAGAGATGATCAGGTAATGGTTTCTGATCACACACACCCCTTGCTGCAAGATACCCATTGTCTTCTGCTGGGCTACTTTTCAAATGTGAATTTTCCTGCCTTCGGGCCTCTGCTGGAATCTTCCCAAACAACTGAGAAAGATTTGTCCCATTTAGATTTTGACTTGCTACAAAATGCAAAAAACTTTCAGGCAGGGAACTTAGTAAGAAAGACATTTTTGTTCTTTCATAACGTTCTGCAATGAATTTAATCTGTCAGATATTGACTGCATTCTTAATAAATTTTTGTTGTTCAGTCGTTCAGTCGTGTCCGACTCTTCGTGACCTCATGGACCATAGCACGCCAGGCCTTCCTGTCCTCCACTGTCTCTCGGAGTTTACTCAAATTCATGTTCATTACATCGGTGATGCTATCTAACCATCTCATCCTCTGCCGTCCCCTTCTCCTTTTGCCCTCAGTCTTTCCCAGCATCAGGGTCTTTTCCAGTGAGTCCTCTCTTCTCATTAGGTGGCCAAAGTATTTGAGCTTCAGCTTCAGCATCTGTCCTTCCAATGAGCAGTCAGGGTTGATTTCCTTTAGGATTGACTGGTTTGACCTCCTTGCAGTCCAAGGGACTCTCAAGAGTCTTCTCCAGCACCACAGCTCGAAAGCATCAATTCTTCGGCGCTCAGCCTTCCTTATGGTCCAACTCTCACAGCCATACATTGCTACTGGAAAAACCATAGCTTTAACTATACGGACCTTTGTCGGCAAGGTGATGTCTCTGCTTTTTAATATGCTGTCTAGGTTTGCCATAGCTTTCCTTCCAAGGAGCAAGCGTCTTTTAATTTCATGGCTGCAGTCACCGTCTGCGGTGATCTTGGAGCCCAAGAAAATAAAATCTGTCACTGCTTCCATTTCTTCCCCTTCTATTTGCCAGGAAGTGATGGGACCAGATGCCATGATCTGGGTTTTTTTAATGTTGAGTTTCAAGCCAGCTTTTGCACTCTCCTCTTTCACCCTCATCAAGAGGCTCTTTAGTTCCTCTTCACTTTCTGCCATTAGGGTGGTATCGTCTGCATATCTGAGGTTGTTGATATTTTTCCCGGCAATCTTAACTCCGGCTTGTGATTCATCCAGCCCGGCATTTCTCATGATGTACTCTGCATATAAGTTAAATAAGCAGGGTGATAATATACAGCCTTGTCGTACTCCTTTCCCAATTTTGAACCAGTCGGTTGTTCCATGTCCGGTTCTAACTGTTGCTTCTTGACCCACATACAGGTTTCTCAGGAGACAGGTAAGGTGGTCTGGTACTCCCATCTCTTTAAGAATTTGCCACAGTTTGTTGTGATCCACACAATCAAAGGCTTTAGCGTAGTCAATGAAGCAGAAGTAGATGTTTTTCTGGAACTCTCTTGCTTTTTCCATGATCCAGCGAATGTTGGCAATCTGATCTCTAGTTCCTCTGCCTCTTCGAAACCCAGCTTGCACTTCTGGTAGTTCTCGGTTCACATGCTGCTGAAGCCTAGCTTGTAGGATTTTGAGCATAACCTTGCTGGCATGTGAAATGAGCGCAATTGTACGGTAGTTTGAACATTCTTTGGCATTGCCTTTCTTTGGAATTGGAACGTAAACTGACCTTTTCCAATCCTGTGGCCACTGTTGAGTTTTCCAAATTTGTTGGCATATTGAGTGCAGCACTTTAACAGCATCATCTTTTAGGATTTTAAATAGCTCAGCTGAGATACTGTCTTCTCCGCTAGCTTTGTTGTTAGTAATGCTTCCTAAGGCCCACTTGACTTCACTCTCTAGGATGTCCGGCTCAAGGTCAGTGACCACACCATCATATTTATCAGGGATATTAAGATCTTTCTTGTATAGTTCTTCTGTGTATTCTTGCCACCTCTTCTTAATCTCTTCTGCTTCTGTTAGGTCCCTGCCTTTTTTGTCCTTTATCATGCCCATCTTTGTACAAAACGTTCCCTTGATATCTCCGATTTTCTTGAAGAGATCTCTAGTCTTCCCCATTCTATTGTTTTCCTCAATTTCTTTGCATTGTTCATTTAAGAAGGCCTTCTTATCTCTCCTTGCTATTCTCTGGAATTCTGCATTCAGTTGTTTATATCTTTCCCTTTCTCCCTTGCCTTTTGCTTCCCTTCTTTCCTCAGCTATTTGTAAAGCCTCATCAGTCAGCCACTTTGCTTTCTTGCATTTCTTTTTCTTTGGGATGGTTTTAGCTGCTGCCTCCTGTACAATGTTACGAACCTCCATCCATAGTTCTTCAGGCACTCTGTCTACCAGATCTAATCCTTTAAATCTATTCCTCACCTCCACTGTATATTCATAAGGGATAGGATTTAGGTCATACCTGATTGGTCTAGTGGTTTTCTCTACGTTCTTCAATTTAAGCCTAAATTTTGCAATAAGAAGCTCATGATCTGAGCCACAGTCAGCTCCAGGTCTTGTTTTTGCTGATTGTATAGAGCTTCTCCATCTTTGGCTGCAAAGTATATAATCAATCTGATTTCGGTATTGACCATCTGGTGATGTCCATGTGTAGAGTCGTCTCTTGTGTTGTTGGAAAAGAGTGTTTGCTATGACCAGCGTGTTCTCTTGACAAAACTCTATTAGCCTTTGCCCTGCTTCATTTTGTACTCCGAGGCCGAACTTGCCTGTTATTCCGGTTATTTTTTGACTTCCTACCTTAGCATTCCAGTCCCCTATGATGAAAAGGACATCTTTTTTTGGTGTTAGTTCTAGAAGGTGTTGTAGGTCTTCATAGAACCGGTCAACTTCAGCTTCTTTGGCATCAGTGGTTGGGGCATAGACTTGGATCACTGTGATGTTGAATGGTTTGCCTTGGATTCGAACTGAAAGCATTCTGTCGTTTTTGAGGTTGTACCCCAGTACTGCCTTTCCTACTCTTTTATTGACTATGAGAGCTACTCCATTTCTTCTAAGGGATTCTTGCCCACAGTAGTATATATAATGGTCTCCTGAATTAAATTCGCCCATTCCTGTCCATTTTAGTTCGCTGATTCCCAAGATGTCGATGTTCAATCTTGTCATCTCATGTTTGACCACATCCAGCTTACCTTGATTCATAGTTCTTACATTCCAGGTTCCTATGCAATATTGTTCTTTACAGCATCGGACTTTCCTTCCACTTCCAGACACATCCACAACTGAGCGTCCTTTCGGCTTTGGCCCAGCCGTTTCACACTTTCTGGAGCTACTCGGAATTGCCCTCCGCTCTTCCCCAGTAGCATTTTGGACACCTTCCGACCTGAGGGGCTCATCTTCCGGCGTCATATCTTTTAGCCTTTTGATAATGTCCATGGGTTTTCTTGGCAAGGATACTGGAGTGGTTTGCCATTTCCTCCTCCAGTGGACCACGTTTTGTCAGAACTCTCCATCATGACCTGTTCTTCTTGACCTGACTTCATTGAGTTACGCAAGCCCCTTCGCCACGACAAGGCAGTGACCCATGTTCTGGAAGTCTGGATTCCATTAATTCTCTCAATAAATAAACAACCTTTTGGTCTTCTTCTTCTGAATATAAAAGTTGTAGATTCTGAAGCATTTCTTTAGCAGTGGCAAAACCTTTTATTTCTGCCAGCGTGTGGTCAGGCAATGAACTAGAGATCAAAATCATGGCTAGGTTATTTTTCTGATCCCATGACTTCTTGCCTTCTTCCGAATCTTCTGGTTTAGGTGGGTCAGTATCTAGGCAATCTATGTTGCCCTGGAAAGTTAGTCTTAATCTATACAGCCATTCTGAGTAATTCTCTTCATTCAGCATTGGAAGCGGGGGAAGATCCCCCCTTCTCTGCTCCATTGTTTAAGGCAGAGCTTTCCAAACTGTGTGTTAGTGCGTGGGCTGCAGTGTCTGTGTGTGTGTGTGTCGGGGCTGCTGCTGCCTCCTGGCTTCCACACAGGTCCTAGTGCCTGCCTTGTGCCCTGCTGCCTCCAAACCTGCTGTGATTCCGCGCAGGTCCTAGTGCCTGCCTTGTGCCCTGCTGTAAGATTGTGTCGCGAAATGATGCATGTCTAAAAAGTGTGTCACCAACATGAAAAGTTTGGAAAGCTCTGGTTTAAGGAGAGAGAAAAAAAATGAACTGAGCCTTTTGAATTTGTGCAAGCAGTTTCTTTGGGCTGTGAGACCAAAAGAAACCTTTTTTCAAAAAAATAACTCTCAGTCTGCCAAGCTGCACTGGTTTGCAGTTTGACTCTGGGATGTACTGGAGCCTGATAACCCAATGTAGTAATTCTGGGATGGTAGTACACCACCACCTCGAGTTTTTCCACTGAGAGCATGGCTCCTATCCTGTCAGAACATCGTCAGCCCCTCCATGCTGACCGCCTCCTCAGCAACAGATGACCTCAACCACATCTCCGTCAGAATTGTAGGAATTCTGATATGGTAGTACCAGAACTCCTCGCAGCTTCTTATTAGTATATAGCAGAGTAGAAGCGTTCCCATAAACTTGCACAAGGCTTAATCAGTTCAAAACACAAAATAAACACACACCACACGTTAATGTAAAGTTACATTAAAAAAAAGAGTTTATAATTTTATTGTAACTCACAGTTCCTTAGTAGAAACAGTCCATGCGTGCGAGCAAAAAGGTTCTGACATGAACCACATGCTTCCAATGTGGCCCACCTGGATGGAAGTATGATCAACGTGGGGCAGCAGCCATGGCTGCCATGCTCCTTGGTAGGAGATCCAAGCAGAAAAGAGAAAGAGAAGGGAACAGGGAACAGGAAACCGGGATTCAGCCCCTCCCACACACAGCAAGTGAGATCAGGTTACAGCAGAGGCTGTCTGTGTGTGAGACGTGCTTGGTTGAAACCCGATCTCTAACAGGTAAACCACATAATGCTGGATTTTTCCTATGTAAAAACAGCATGGGTTCCAACTTTTGGGGAGGAATTCACAGGAGGGAGACATGGAAACTCCAGTTGCGCCACCAATTTGGTTTTCTCCGTATCAGAAAAGTTTCCATCTTGGAGACTGTTTACATGATATCTTACACTGTTACAGTCCTTTTAACGCCTAGCTTTACATCCTTAATGGGATTTATCTGACAACAATCAGCTGATACTTTACTAGCTTCTTAAGCTAGAGAGAGGACAGGTAGTTTTGTAGGGGCTGCAATGGGGTAAGGCTGTTCAGAAACTAGCAGCTCATGGTGGGAGGAGATGTGGGGCTGGCTTATTCAAGTCAAGGCACACACTCTCCAAAGAAGGCAAATTATTTTGCTATTCAAACAAAATAGAAAAAATTCATCTCCCTAGCACTAATGATCAAAATACAGGAAGAATAAATTAAGAAACAATTTCCTCCATTTCCAGAAGGGTAGCAAGTTAGTCTTTTACAGCAAAAAGAACATTTCTTGTAGCATCTCAAGGAGACACACCTGTTATCACGAAAGTTTTTGTGAGTTATAATCCACCGAGTGCATCTGATGAAGTGGACTCACAAAGCCCATGTGATTAAGTCTTCCAGATGCCACCTCACCACCAGTGGTCATTATATCAAAAGTGTAGCACAGGAGGCAGCTGCCTAATGGTAGAGCTGGCTCTGGAAGACACCCCAACTTGGGAAAAACACAAATAGCTCTGTAGCAAGAGAAACTACCTTAGATGTTGCTTGTCGGTGGCTCTTTGGGTTTGTTCATAGCAACCAAGAAAGGTGCAGAAACCTGTGATCAGCTTGCTTATGTATTGACATGAAAAATGCTTTGGTGGTCATGAGGGTTTTTGCAATCTTCCACATTTCCAATTTGACAAACACAAGAAGAACCTATCGGTGGCTTTCACACAACGTGAGTAAGAAAAGGTAATTCAAGAATGCTGCAATTTTCTCCAAGGAGCGGTCATTAAAGAATCAGAGTTAGGAAATAGAAGAACATGGAAACATCATCAACTATCAGTGCTAGTAGCAGCATAACTCTCTTCATCTATATTTCTCTGCTACTACACAACTTTGGCTTTCTCCAACCTGGTGCTCTCTAGCAACAACAGCATACCAATTTGAAGACATTTGGAGGGCGCTATAAGCACATACCACTTTTTTTCAGAAAACACCCAGATTTATTTTTAGCTTTCAAAAAAAATCATTACTGGGGAAAAAAGTGCAATTTTTTATCTCTCCTAGAAAAGTGTATAATTTTAAGTATTTTTTTAAAAAATTATTATTTATAAGAGACTGTATATGTCAGAATTGAGTGCTCCAAATTTACTTGAATTTCAGGAAGGAACCTTAAAAATCTCTGCATAAAATTGATTTTGGTACAATACTGAAAGATATAAAATGGGATTTGTAAAATCGGTGTTGGAGGCTCAACTTTCTCCAAATTGGTTGACATATGAGAAACAACAATTCCCATCACCCTTTGACTAGCAAGATCAGTAACTGCGCCTGAAGACACTGAATATATCTAGCGGGTGCCACCTTGAGGAAAGCTACCCTAGAAGTATAAAGCAGCTTTTTATCAAGCCAGACACCTAATCTGCAATGCAGCTTAATATTAAACTGGAATCCATTAATTCCACAAACTGGAACATGCCGAGAGAGTACACAAGGGTGTGTCCTCTCACTAAACCTAAAATAGAGGTTCTGTCTAAGCATCTCTACTCTTTTAAAGTGAAATCCTATAAAACTCATGACTTTTATCTCAGAAACCTTGGGGACTGGTTAATATAGAGCCAAGGTGGATGCTGGGAATTGAAGTTTTAGAGTGAGAAATCCTGTAGGAATTTCTCTCATAGCAGAGGACTATGGATACTGATCAATTCATTCAGAGTAATTCCATCACAAGGTATTTGGCTCTGTCATAGTTTAAGTTGGCCATATTGCATGTAGGAGCATAACCCTGAGAGTTATGTTCCTGCAAGCAACTTCACATTTCTCCAATGGAGAGAGCTTTGACTACTGAAGACAGTCTGATCCAAAGACTAGATACCTCTGACATTCAGAGAACAGGAAAATAAACAGTGCAGTCTTCAGGACTGAAACATCTTCTGCATTGTCACTGGTGCAACAAAAGGTCATTTGAAGTTCAATCCCTGAAGTCGACTGTATTAGAGCATCTCCTTTTGGGGGCAGAACAGAGAGGGAATCACCCGCTGGCTGGCTCAGAAAGTAAAGCTGAGAATAGCCTCTGAAAGCTTGTTAAGGTCTTGGCAGAAAGGTTCTCTGATGAGCACAAAGTCCACTTTTCTGTCTTGTCCCTCAAAAATCTCCAAAAGCTTGCTCCTCAGCCACTCAGTCTCTTCTGTAGAGCGAAATTTCTCCTTCTCAACGGGGCTGTCTTGCTGACCTCTCCTGGGGTCCCCAGGTGCGCCGGCAGGAGGTCTCCTGTCCCGAAGGTGAAGGACCTCTGTCTGCGAGACAGGGTGTGCTGCTGTGGATACAGGGGCCGGCCGGCCACTGAAGGAGTGACAATCGGAACTCTTGACTCTGCAATGGGAAGCAAAGCAGGAAAATTCAAATCCTGCCCTGGTTTTGTAAGAGACAGGATGAGCGATCTTTGCCTTCAGAGTTTCAATTTGTTTATTTTCATAAGAGCAGGATAAACCAGTGGGGTTTCTGCGCCATTCGGGATATGTCTAATCTAAGTGGGATGTAGGCTTGCTTGCCAACTGCAACAAGTCAGCAGAAAGAGCCTGAGATACTTCAGGCAGCACAGGGGAAAGGGGTCTGAAATGACTGCCATGTGCACGACAAAAAATAAATGCATTGGTAGCAGAAAATTAACTTAGCAGGAGCTGCACAAAGAACATGACCTGATTGGTCCACCGTCAGTCCTGGGTCAAGGGTTTCTCCACAACTGAGAGGTCCCTCACAAGAAAGCGGCTGAAAGTTCTAGCTATCCGTGGCCGCCACACAGATGGTACAGAACAGCCTGTTTTGTCTGCCAAGCTGACCTACAGCTGTCTGAGTGTGGACCCACCCCTGGCCTTTTCTGCTGCTGCCCATGGTGCTGTTGATATCCTGAGCACTGGTTCTCTGCTTCTGCCCAGCTGCAAACTCTACAAGATGGAAGGTTGAACTCAGCTGGGCCAAAAGCAAGTGGTGCTCCCTCCAGATGTGCTTCCTGTCCAACAACACTACTCTGCCCCTTCACCTCATTAGCTACGACTGCCAGAAATAGCAGCTCGTTCTTCACGCAGTTGGTTTTTCTTGAGCTACTGGTTCTTGGCGAAGCAGTTCATGGGATCAAGCCCCGCCTACGTTTTCAGGTTCCCCTTCACAGCAATGAAGGAGAGGGTTTTCATAAAACTTATTCTCAATTAACATTCTTCATAAATAATAAATAGAGCAACAGGATGCCAGGGAAGTGGACCTTTCCCTTCTCCCATAATGGAACCCAGTTTTTGGACTGAGCAATAGTTGGAATGTGAGATACAAAGGAATGATGACCATTGGTTGTGGTAACTAAAAATCCATGCTCTTCCCAATTCTGGCCACAAGATGGAACTCTGCCACTATTCATTACTGCAGCGTTCCACAGCCACATGTCCTCCTGCTTGGTTGGAACCTGGAAGTCTAGGAATTGTAATTTCAACACAACTAGAAAAGGGGGAAAGGTGGCAATTGGAAAATGTCTGGCGGTCCCCACATGACTTGCCACCCTGCCATTCCAAACCCACTTCTCAGCACCAGGCCATATTCTTTAGAGTTAGATACATCCATCAAGGTAGCAACGGATAGCAGCCCATGGCTGATCCTGACGGACACTCAGAAGCTAAGCAGAGTTAGGCCTGGTTAATGCTTGGATTGCGAGGGGGGATGTTCTGTTGCAGAGGGATTGCTGACTCATGATTGACTGCATACCGTTTCACCGGACACCTCAAGGCTGCAGGCTTTTGGAAGTCAAAACTTGTCCTTGAAGAAAGCAATAGCAAACCACTTCCTTATGGTTGTCAAAGAAACCATATAAACCTAACCATGAGGTTACCAGGAGTCAACTCAAAGGAAACTTTACCCTTAGCCTCGCCCAGTGGCAGACTTGGCACTCACGTGGAGGACCAGCGGGAAACCCCAGGGTTGAAGGCTAGACTGTGAAGTTGGAACGGAAACAAAGGGAAGCTACTTCCACATTGTTGTAAAGAAACGTGCATCCCCATAAAGCGCCCAAGAGTTAAGCTTGACTCAGAAAGAGGCTACTTTATTTCCATCAATCTACAGGATGTCGTTTTTTAAATCTAAGCCTAACCTGGCCAGAGTAACTCAAGTGATTTATTTGTTGGAAGTACATCAGAGATAGTCACCTCGTTTTTTTCTTCAGGAAGTCTGCCAAGGTAGGGCCACTTCGCCCCAAGGGGTCATCCGGAACCATAAATATATTCCCCACGAACGTGTACTGCAACAGGCTGCATGACAGAAAACCAGACAATGGGTTCATACATTCTGCAAAGCCAGTCTGTTTAGCAAATTCAAATGGGTCAGGTCCACAGATTGTGCCAAGCCACAAATGACGGCTTGCAAGCCACTCAACACACTAAGCCACAAAGAAGCAAACCAGCTTGGACTTCCTGCAATATGCAAATCCAGTCAGAGGGTTAAGAAAGATCACCCACAAGACTTTTTTCAAGCATTTAGCTGAGGTGTCAGCCTAGCACTTCCTGTGGCCTCCTGAATGCAGCCATTTTAGGAGCAATCCAAACAACAAGAACTTCCAATACAGATTCAAGGGTAGCTAATTTTCAGACTCCTGAGCACCCCAAGATCAAATCCTAAAATTTAGTAACTGAATTTCAGCAACACAATTTATCTGCTTTATATTTAAAATTAAGGGGGAACTGAGAGTGGTGGTAGGGTCATTCCTACCCCAAAAAGGACTACTGTAGTTGGAGCTGGTTTGGCCTTTTTCTCCTTGAAACCGAGTAACTGCTCTCATCCCTATCCTTAACACCCACAAACCACTGAAAAACAGACCCCAAAGGGTTATTTCTGGGAAGGGAGAGCTGGGTGTGTCAGGAGAAACATACAAGTTGACTAAAGTGGAAAGGAGGTACTTAAGAAGTGTGAGGGGTAAGACAAGGAGGTCAAGAATGACTGGGTGCTGAATGAATATGCATTGAATACAGGTAGTCCTCGGTTCACCACCACTCATTGAGCGACCGTTCAAAGTTACGAAGATGCTGAACAAGTGGTGGTTATGATTGGTCCTCGAAGTTCTGACCATGAGCTCTTCCTTCCCTCTGTTTTCTCCCCTGGGACTTTAAGGCAGCCTGAAGAATTTTATATTTTATTTTATTTTATTTTATTTTATTTTATATTTTATTTTATTATTATTTTATTTTATTTTATTTTATTTTATTTTATTTTATTTTATTTTATTTTATTATTTTATTTTATTTTATTTATTTTATTTTATTTTATTTTATTTTATTATTTTATTTTATATTTTATTTTATTTTATATTTTATTTTATTTTATTTTATTATTTTATTTTACTTTATTTTATTATTTTATTTTATATTTTATTATTTTATTTTATTTTTTAATTTAATTTAATTTTATTATTTTCTATCCCGCCTTTATTATTTTTATAAATAACTCAAGGCGGGGAACATACCTAATATTCCTTCCTCCTCCTATTTTCCCCACAACAACAACCCTGTGAGGTGAGTTGGGCTGAGAGAGTGACTGGCCCCAGGTCACCCAGCCGGCTTTCATGCCTAAGGCGGGACTCGAACTCACAGACTCCTGGTTTCTAGCCCAGCACGTTAACCACTAGACCAAACTGACTCATCATTGCATCATTGCACCACACCTGGTTACCAATTATAGAAGGAAAATTCTGGGCGCATCAGAGTGTGGGTGTGTAGGTGAGTTTGGAGGAAGGTTTGTGTCGTGGGGGAAAATTTACAGCCAAGGGAGTGGAGCAGCTCTCAGCTCAGCAGGTTTGGACTTCAGCAAACCAGCCGCAGGCAAGCTGAAGGGGGAAGCAGAGCCCAGCAGCTCCACCACTCCAGCAGAAACGCTGAGGAGCGCTAGCCAGCAGCTGGTAAAGCCCCTTCCTTTTCCCACCCCAGAATAGACTGAGAAACCGCAAGGCCAACAATTCAGCAGCAGTTTAGAACAGCAGCTGTCAGCAACAGAAGCCAACTTGAAAGTGGCTAAATGGTGGCTAAGGACTTTGGTGTAAGCTCAAGCAACAAAGGAGGATAGACTGTTTAGGAATAAGATATACACATAGGTGTAGCCATAGATGTTAGTATAGGTATAGGATAATATAGTGTAGGCTTAGTAGTAAGTGGTAAGCTAGGAAATAATTAAGTTTGTTAATTGTTTTCTTAATAAAAGCCTCCCAGGGGAAACACAGGGAAGATAAAACAGTCTGTCTGTTGCTGGTCTGTACCACTTTCCGAAAGAACCTCCTCCCAAGCTGGGAAATTTCGAATGTTGAGATAATTTCATCTGGAACTGTCCTTCTTGACTGCCTAGCTTTCAATTGGTGGCATATTAATTAGTGTTACGTGTGGAAGAGCATTCAAATGTGTAATTTCCCTCAGAGCACGCCAGTAGGTGCAGTCCCAGGGGACTGTATCAAATGTTGTCTTCTGTTCCTGAAACTTGACTCTCAGGGACAAATCTTCACTCTCCCTGACTCACCCAAGCTGTGTATATCAGTTGGCAATTAAAATCCCTGAAGAAGTCCAGGTCTCACCCTATTTCTCCCCACCTCATTCAAGAAAGTAAACCCAGCACCATCTAGAAGGTTCTTTTAAAGACTGCCTGTTCCTCCACCCCACTGCACCCCACCCCCCAATTCAAGAATCCAATTTCACCTCTCTTTAATGATCTTGATCCACCTCTTTGACTCTTTGGCTAGGTCCCGGAACTGGTCGTTGGTGACAATAACACCATTGGTCTGTTCTGCTAGTTTCAGCATCATTCTGCAGTCCAATGAAAGACATGTAAAAGAAGAACCAATAGAGAAATTAATTAGGATATTTTTAGCTTCTCTGTTTCAAGGTTTTCAAACTTCCTTTGAGGAAAGGTTCACATCAATCATAGATGCTTGGCATATTGCAAAGGATCTGAAAGGGCAAAGGTCTTGCCTACAAAGCACATTTGTCTCTTGTTTGCAACCATACCAACAACAGAGGAGAATCTACCTTTTAGGAGAACTGGTTTGCCATTATTGATCCATGAGTTACTGAGATAGCCATGATGTTTGCAACAACCACCTAGGATTTCTCTGGAATCCCAGCTGAAAAAACAGTGGGGCAGTTATGCCATTTGGTATTCTTTTCGTACCAGGCTATATCGTCTAGAGCAGAGCTTTCCAAACTTTTCATGTTGGCAACACGCATAAATAGCGGCGGCGGCAGCAGCAGGGCCTGCGGTGTCCTGGTGTGTTGCGCAAAAACCCAGAAGAGCTGATGGGGGGAACCGGAAGCGGAAGAAGTGGCAGCGGCGCTGATTGGCAGGGGTGCCGCTTCTTCTGGTTCCCATCAGCGCTTCCGGGTTTTTGCGCGACACACCAGGACACCGCAGGCGACACAGTAGTGTGTCGTGACCCACACTTTGGAAAGCTATGATCTAGAGTTTGGGAGAGACCAAGGATCAAATCCTTAATCATAAAGCCTACAGACTTTTGACCAGTCTCAGTTGTTGAATGTACACATCATGGTTAGCTGGGGTAGATCTCCAAATATTGCTGAACTACAGCTTCCAGTATCCAACAGGGAAAGATGCTTGGTGTTGTCATTCAGCACCTGCTGGAATATCCAAGATTGCTTACCCTTACGCTAAGCAATGTGTTTTTCAACTAGTTCAGTTGAAGAGTTAGTACAACATGCTAAACCAAACCAAGCAAACCACATTAAAGCTTAGCAAGATAGCTCAGCCACAGACAGACACAAGTTCTCTTCCTACTTCTTTTCAGAGGCCTCTAGAGTGGGAAGGGGCCACTAAGGCCGTTGAATTCAACCTCTTGTTCTCCGCAAGATTCCAAATTAAAGCATCTATTTCTAGGATTATTTGTGTGGCAACAGGGGCATAAAATCATTCTAAATAAACTTGGGTATTTAGCTGCAGTAAATTTTGTTGTCTGTTCTCATGGCCACAAAAGGTTTTTGTTCCTTAGTATGACAAGGACTTTGACTCCAAAATAAAACTTGCATTGTGTGTCTAATTGGTTGGCAGAATCATTTCCTGCTTCTGTTCTATGTCTAGGCCTCATGTGACCTGAATAAAATGATGGCATTTGGTGCCTCGAAACTGGGAAAGCCCTGGGGGGAAATCCCATCCAGGTTCATGTAACAGGAGTACAAAGGATGACTTCATGAACATCCACCAGTCTGCTCAGCTTGTGTGAAATGTTGAAATAAAACTGGGTGATTCTCAAAGAAGAACAAAAAGAACAAAAAAAAATGCTCTCTCTACACATTCACTTTAATCTCCCCAAATTAGGCTACAAGCAATGATATTTCATGCCTAAAAAAGCAATTTGGAATATTTGCTCCTCCTTTTTTTTTTTTGTCTTAAGGGTATAAGCACAAGTGAAATAACTGATTTTGATTTTTGCCATTAATCAAATAGCATGTTTCAAAATTCCCACAGCAAACAGGCAGCAGGCTACAACTACTTTCATAGTATGCAACAGGAATATAGGTGTAATGCACACACATACATGCACTTTTATCCTACCTACTTTTCTGTTTGTAAGATGGAGAAACGACCTGTTTCAAGTGGCCGTTCTTCCTTAATGCAGAAGGAATGAATAATGCAGAAACAGGAATATCTGTTTCATGTATGCCCCTATGTTAGAATTCCTCATCTGTACTAATTCAAGTGTTGATCTCAACTGCTAAATGCCCTTCATTTGAGTTTATGGATACATGAGATGCAGTAGATCAGTAGCTTTCTCCTAAGCCACCTTTCTGAATTTGCCTCCACCCCTAATCTGTTGTTCTGCATTTGCCATCTTGCATCTAAGAGTGTCCATAAAAACCAAATGCTTACTAGATGATTCATTTCAAAACACCAAAGTGTGATTTAACTTCAGATCAATTGCTTTAACTCATGTTAACTGATTTACTAATTTAACTGATTAATTACTAACTAGTAATAAATTACTAATTTAACTGATCAATTCACTGGTGAACAGACAATTGAAGCAATCTTGTACAAGCCAACTCAGAGGGGCTTACTTTTGAATAAACTTGCCTAGGATAAAAAAATTAAGATGTCTCTGAGCTTCACTGCCTTCCGTGTCTTCGATGGCAATCCTCTGCATTTTGTACAGAAACAAAATTCCAGGGAACTTAACGAGTTTGAAGCCATGCCTAAGGTCACCTTGTTAGAAATTAGAAGACTGAGACTGACCTGTTTTGAGTAAGTAAGAGCAACTGGAGAATACCCCTAGCTAACATTGGTCTGGGGAACATTTCTGCCTTTTGATTCTTTTCAAGAAACAAGGGTCTGATACTGTGAGTGTTCATTTCTACCACAACTTCAGTAATTGTCCCAAGAGGGATTCTCAAGATAGCCTACACAATCTTGGGCATGCCGTCTGGAAGAACGAGAAGAAGTGGATTTTGAAAGCTATCTAATCATAAAAAAAAACAGGAAGACCATTTTGAACAGGTGTTGTGCAATCCTAGCATGCTATTAGGGTGCCATTTCCCCTTCAAACAGAATTACTCTATACCCACTCCTAGGTGAACTGATTTCTATGTTCCTTTGCTGGTTCTACCCTCTCCAGCAAGCTGAATTACCGGGCAGCATTAGTTAAACAAGCCACATCCAACCTCTGCAGACACAGAAAACATTTACTGCTTTTAGTAACTATTCCAACAATTGAGCTCACCTGTCATCGTACGGGACGATGCCTTTCCCATCGATTTTTCGTGATGGTGTAAGGGAGAGGATTCTGAGGTTGTGCAGCTCGGTCAAAAAGTGCCGCTCTGTGATTGGGGAAGGGGTAGGAAAGCAGGAAAAAATTCAGTGGCCAAAATACACTGGTAGATTGCTCACTGGTTACAGCTCACTGGTTACAGCTCAACTGTGTTCCCTTTGAAGGATGTTCCACTGGATATCAACAGGACGTATGCCCTAAATTAATCCACAAAGGATTACAGCTAGAGAAATGAGTTCATTCAAGGCATAAACATGCTTGAAATAAAAGGAACGAACTGGAGGAAACAATCCACATTGCAACCAATCAGTGAGGAACTATTTTTAATATATTTACTAGAAAAGCCAGGCTAGGAACATCCAGCTTCCCGCTCCCTGGATTTCCAGACTGGTAGGAATGCCGCTGTTTAGATGCTGCTGCTACAAGTCCTCCATACAATATTTAAAAACCAGTGTCCCTGTTCTTATTCATTTGCCAATACATAGTTCCAATATGTTTTCACCAATTATGACTGATTAAAATTCCTGCAGTGAATCAGCCGAAAGAGCTTCAGGGGTTCGCTGTAAAAAAAAAAAAAAAGCAAGAACTTCCCACCTCTCACATTAGAATCTTCTTCCATTCGAAAAGCAGGCACTAAGACGGTCACTTCACGGTGCCCTCGGTCCCAGAAATATTGCACAGCTAGGGCGATTCCTCGGCATGAGAAGAACTGGTTCAGACCGTGCCTGAGAAGACAAAAGGTGGAACTTAGATCTACAAAAAAGTCACATCAAATTTATTGTTACGATCAAAGAGCCAATTAAGTCACTCCATGGGACACCCTCCAAATGACAGCACTTGGGAGGGGAAGAGACAGTGGGAACAGGAAGGACTTCATTAAAAAGGTTGAGGCAATTAGCACAAACATTTGTATTAGAGAAAGAATGCCCCAAAGTTGGAACAATTCTATTCTCGTTATCCTTTTCCCAGATTACCCATAACATAATGTACATGGTGGTTAGATTACTATTAGTGCTGTTCACATCTTCAAACTAAGCTAGTCTAAATGGACATTCACTCTAGATTAGCCTCAAGATATAAGGTATAATATAAGGCAGGGGTCCCCAACCCCTGGTCCGCAGACCACTACCAGTCCGCAGCCGGTTACGAACGGGGCCGCCATGCGGGTCTCCGAACCCTGCCCCCTGGTCTGCACAATTGGCTCCCGCCTGCAAACCCCACCCCCAGTTCGTGCGATTGGCTCCCGCCTGCAAACCCCGCCCCCAGTCCGCGCAATTGGCTCCTGCCTGCAAACCCCGCCCCCCAGTCCACGCGATTGGCTCCCGCCTGCAAACCCCACCCCACCCAGTCTGTGGAAAAATTGTCTTCCACGACTGGTCCCTGGTACCAAAAAGGCTGGGTACCCCTGATATAAAAAGGATATAATTAGCTAAGATATAAGGTTACTCTGGTGCACACATAACTCCCAATATTTTTTTTTTGGCAAGTGAGTTAACCTCATCTCATTAGCAGTGACAACAGTTTACTCATCAACTAAGATACCCAGATTAACCACAATGCTCATTAAAGCATTATTTGAAATTACACTTTGAAAATACATTGAAGTTGCTGGATTTCAAAGGAACATGATTAACTCAGGTCAGAATTAGGGCAAATCTACTTCTAATAACTTTGGCCCAAGGGAACAGAAGAAAACTTGGCCAGAAGGGAGAAATGGGATAGAGAAGTCCTACTGCTGGTCCCACTGAGGTCTCTCAGGGAGTTCAGACATGGTCAGATCTTTAGAGATATGCCTCATTATGCTGTATGCAAACTCTAGGATCTGCATGCTTCCTCTTTCTTCCTAGGTTAGATGAAAAGTGTTGGCCCATCTCAGTTCAGACCTTGTCTTGAATGGAAACCAGGGTTGGGAGCATCAAAGCTAGGTGAAAAGGCCGAGACAAGGAATGTGGGAACCAGCAATTCCCATGCTAGAGAGAACCATTGTGTACAACATTACTGAAAGGTTCAGCTGGTCCAGAATGTAGCAGTGCAAGAGTTATGGGCATGACTTAGCATGACATATGACACTGTTTCACAAGCTGGTAAGCTTTCAGGTACAATTCAAGGTGTTGGTTATCACCTACAAAGCTGTACATGACCTAGGGCTTGGTTATTTGAGGGACCATCCCTCTCCTGGTCAGAGTTGGCATGCACCATGTCCCATCCATTAAACAATACCAACTGATGGGATCTAGGAAGCATGTCTTCTCTGTCACAAAACAACAGCCTTGAAGAGCTGGATCTTTCCCCAGACTTGGATGGGTGGGGGGCTCCCTTCATGAGGGGCTCTTATGTCTATTCCATCAGTATGACCATCTTCCTTTTCTATTGCCCGATGTTCTTCTATTGCTTCAGGTTTCAATTTGCACACTGCCCAGAGTTGTTCAGAAGTTGGGCATCTTTAGAAAAATAATAAAATAAAATAAGGCTTCCGGTGGGAATGGCAGACTGAACGGCTGTGCCCGCTGGTTCAGCAGGCGGAGCTGACAATGCGGTAACTTTTTTGGGGCTCAGGCAGGTTTTCCTGAAGCTCAGAAACGTTCTCCGGATCAAGGAGAATACCTGGAATCATCCCATCTGTCCTCCGGACGGCTGCTTGCAGCCAGATCGCAAACAGCGTTTCACGTTCAACTGGTAAGAGCCAGCTGGGAGACAGAGACTTCATCACTTTCCAAGCCGCGCTGTAGCCTTAAAGGGACACTAAGACCGGCCACCCCATTTCTAAATCACCAATTTGTATTTTTTTTTAAGTATATGTATCCCAAGAGAGGCTTTCTACAGCGAGGAGAAGCTGGTTCTCTTGGTGCTTAACGTTATTTTTGGGATTACTTTTTTTTAAAAAAAATGCTTTTAAATTTTGGATTTCGTTTTCCTTCCAAAGGAAATTCCAAAGATTGAGAGTAAACAATTGTCTCCCTCTTATTATTTTTGTACTAAATTTGAAGATATTAGCATTTTCCTACACATTGAATCAGCCGATCTGAACCTTCAGCTTTCTGTTTTCACTTTCCCTCGAGAACTGTCTGCTATTTCACCCTCACTTTATGTAAATACATTCCGGAATCCTTTCATGTCTTCGACTTTCGCTGGTTAAGCTCCTAGGTGGCGCCATAATCTACTGCGTGAGACATGGAGGATTTTAAACAGATTCTTTCTGACTTTCACCAGGATTTTAAACAGATTTCTTCTGAATTTTATCAAGCTTTTATGCAAGATATCCAGGACATTGTGGAAAATATGAGATCTAAAATGTGCCATCAGATTGGGGATGTGGTGGATGAAATTGAGGAATTTAAGAGTGATAGAAAGGTTGTTTTAAGACTGAGATTGGGATTTTTATCGAGATGCTGGATGAAGATTGGATAATGGAGTTGGAGAAATCTAAGGGAGAGTGATCTGCAAGCCATAAGTAAAATCAATCTCCTGGTGGAATGCCATGAAAAGAACCTGGAATCTTTGAGGGGGGCAGTTGGGCTGTTTGATTCTTTCAAGAGGAAAGCTCTGTGCACATTCTGGGGATATGTAACTGCTATGGTTTATTTTGAAGTGGGATAAGGGTTGAAGAATGTTCATCTGGTTTGCTTTAAGGATTTGATTGATGCTATTTGCCTTTAAAGATTTGGATTTACTGTTTTGAATTGGCTGTGTTTTTTGGGTTTATTAAGATTGGGATTATTAAAATTGTTGTATTATTAACTATAATAGCAGACAACTTATGTGCTTTTTAATTTGATTTTTATTATAGTAGACAGAAATGTATAGAATAGTGGTAGGAAGGGTTAATAAAAATTAAATATTTTTATCTTTTGGAGGGGAGAAAGATGTTTAGGAGGTTTATATGAACTTTTTTTCTTTATTTTAATATAAGGGGGAGGAGTAACTGTACTTAGTGATTTTTATTATGTGTTAAAGTGGAATGACTTATAGAAATAATGTGGTGTTTTGGTTTAATATAGAGTAAGAGATTGATTATGGATTTTTTTCTATATCCTTGCTGTTAAAAGTCGGAAGCCACATCTTTTTCTAAATTTGAAAAAAATTTCTCTTGTGTTTCTGCACTTTTTTAGTTTTTTTTCTTTCTTTGTAGTTTTTATTCTTCTCTTGAAACCTAATAAAATTTACTATAAAAAATCAAATAAAATACAATAAATAAATAAATAAATAAATAAATAAATAACAAAATAAAAAAAATATGGTCAAGGCTATCTGCCAACATCCAACTTTAGTTTAAATGGAGCCAGACTTCTATCTACCTGGATTCTTACCACACTGTCCACCTGTTTATGAATTTGGACAACAGATACACCCTTTACAAGGTCTAAAAATGTTGCAAGTTCAGGAAACGTCACTCCTTAGTTATGGAATGAAGCAGCGTGAGAGAATTTCTGATGGAAGAAAACTGCCACCGCCTCACAAAATGACATCAGGGTAACTCAAAGAAAGGCAGGAGTTAGCCCACAGGATTTGCCAAGCAACAGAGTCAGGTAGCCTTCGGATCAGAAGATGGAACAGGATTGAGCAGAATTAGCTCCAGCATAAGACAGACGGGCACTGCCAGAAGCCCAGTCCAAAACAACCTCC